>VWZW01003158.1:128347-205595 GCA_013397115.1 Edolisoma coerulescens
TGGGGAGTGGGATATGGGGAGTGGGGATTGGGGAGTGGGAAATGGGGAGTGGGAGGTGCAGAGCACCTCCTTGCACAACACTTGCTCAGCACGTCCATTCCCACTGAAACCCTCCCTTTGGGATTGCATCCCCATCACTCCACATCTCCGTGTTTGACTTCGTCCCATACCCAGAGAATGGACTCTGACCCGTGTGGGACGGGGTCCGAAGGCTGCTGAGAGCCATTTTGCTTCCTGCTCAGGACATCCTGGGAGGGTCACACCTGCGGAAGAGGCGGCTTCAGGGAGAGAATTCCCTTTTGGTTGGGACAAGGCTCACACTCCGGGTGTTTGGGCCGGACGAGTTTTACTCCAAGGAGCAGGACCAGCACCGGGGGGAGGGATGGAGCGCCTGGCCTCCTTCAGTAGTAAGTGCCATCAGATAATCCCACATCTGGGCATGAAAAACCTGCATGGCTGGGCTCAATGGTCTTAGAGGGCTTTTCCAACCCAATCAATTCTATGATTCCATGACATTTGGGAAGGGTTTGCCATTGTTTAAAGCCATCAGCAGCCATGGGAGAGGCAGACAGAAAGCCAGAAGGATTTGGTCCACAGCATCACTTATTTGTACAAATTCTTAAGAGCACGGGGACAGAAACGATTCAGTGGGAGTTTTGTCTTATTTCTCTCTACTTATAGTTGAGCTGGTTCAAATCAATTTTCTTGAAAAAAATCAGAATCACAGAATCCCAGACTGGTTTGGGGTGGAAGGGACATTAAAACTCATCCAGCTCCACCCCTGCCGTGGGCAGGGACACCTTCCACTATCCCAGGCTGCTCCAAGCCCCATCCAGCCTGGCCTTGGGCACTGCCAGGGATGGGGCAGCCACAGCTTCTCTGGGCACCCTGTGCCGGGGCTTCCCCACCCTCCCAGGGAAGGATTTCTCCCCAGTATCCAATCTAACCCCACTTTCTTTGAGTTTGGAGCCATTACAGCCTGAGAGTCTATTTTGTTGCGCAGTTGAGTTCACTGAAAATCCACAGAACCATGGAACATCCTGAGCTGGGCCCACGAGCACCATCAGCTGCTGGGGCTGGGTGGATTTAGGGGCTGCCAGAGCAGTGCTGTGCTTGTGTCACAGGAGATTTCCTTCTCTTCTCCCAGGTGACCCCTTTGACAAGCCCCCGTGCCGAGGCTGCTCCTCGTACCTGACGGAGCCCTACGTGAAGTGTGCCGAGTGCGGGCCCCCTCCCTTCCTGCTGTGCCTGCAGGTGAGTGCCAGCAGCAGGGCACAGCCTTTCCTTGCCCTGAAAGAGCCGTGCAAGGCCTGCCAGGCTGCCCAGGAACACGTTCCTAACCGCTCTCTCCAGCACTCCTTGTTTGCTCAGGGACAGGGAGATGACAGAGGGGGTTTGGAGGGTGAAGGATTGAGGCATGGGCAGGGGAAGGAGGTCTTTGTGCAGCAGCCAAAACACCTCACTCAGCCTGGGGTGACCCAATGTGCTGCTGCATGGCTGGGGGAGTAGCATTTCTGTCATCCCTTGTGGCATGGAAATGAAAATCCCTTCCAGAAACACCCCCAGGCATTTTCTCCCGTCCCAAATAGAAAAGGAAAATCTGCAATATTGGCAATAATTGTTTGTGGCCAGATGCAGTTCTTTAAAAATTATGTGTGTGTGAGCTGGTAACTACAGAAAGTACTGCTGCTGTAATTAATAAATGAGTAAGTTTGTGTTATTATGATTAAAAATTGGCAGTGACCTCTAAAAGTGAAAGAAGAGCTGAGCCTTGTGCTCAGCTGTGTACAAAACACACAAACCCCTATTTGGCATACTGGGTGTATTTTTGCTCACTTACCTGTATTTTAAAAGTCAGAAATGTAACTTAAAAACAGCTGCAAACCTGGTGCTTTTAATCAGAGAACCAAAAAGGGAAACTTTGTATTCAATACTTACCAAATGCTCTGTGTTCTCATCCTGGAAGGATCAACTTTAAACTATAACACCAAACTTTTTTCACCTTAATACTTAACAAAAAGTTTTGGATTCAGGGGAGTTATCTCTTGGGGCAACAGACAGGCAAGATGCAAAGATTTAACACAATTTTATGGGTTTGCTCAAATTAAATCAGAAAAATGGAATATATCAGGTGGTCAGTTTTGGATAGTCCATGGTCAGAGAATAAAAGTTTAAAAAGGGATCAGGGAAAATCTTTTCAGGGCAGAAGTAACACAATTCTGATCTTTTGTTCTGCAGTGTTTCACCCGAGGATTTGAATACAAGAAACATCAAAGTGATCACACTTATGAGATAATGGTAAATATTCCTTATGGATAACACCTACTCAATCCTGGGCTCTCACAACTTCCCAGGAGTGAGATCCTTGCTTACTCACATTACATTGAAAGGTTAAGTGATGCAATTCTTTGATTCAGAGGTTTAAAACTAGTAAAAAAAGAAAAATATCCCCCTGGAACAGAATGGAGTAGTGAAGTCATTTAAAGCTGCATCTTTTTATTGTGCGTGGATAGCACAATGCACCTCACTAGATTTACAGTTCTTTAACCATGTAAATCAACTTCTCTTTCTCTAGGCTTGTTTTTGCTTCCTCAAAATTAATAATTCTTAAAATCTCCAATAATTTTTACTGTGTTTCGTAGTATAACATTGTGCAATTACAGCTGGGAGACACAACATGTACCAGTAGATGACCCAATGCCCTAGGGAATCCAATAATTATTCAATCAGGTTTTGTAAAAGTTTAAAACTACCAGAATTATCTCCTGTGTGGCCCTGTAGTTCAGAACTTCTTTGCCTTTCCTGAAGTGGGTTGGAACAGAGGATCAGAGTTTGTTCTGCTTTTTTCTTCTCCAGACATCCGACTTCCCTGTCCTGGATCCCAACTGGACAGCTCAGGAGGAAATGTCTCTCCTGGAAGCTGTGATGGACTGTGGATTTGGGAACTGGTGAGGATTCAGTGCTTCAGCCAATTTCAGCCAATGATGGGCAGTTTTTCCTCTCATTTCTCTGCATCTCACTGTTGAATTCATCAGTGCACATTGACTGTTCAGTGACTTATAGTGGGTGAGACACTAATTTAGCAGCTGAAGTGGAAGGCTGGAGTATCAGATCCTGTTTTCATGAGTTATCTGTCTTCTCCTTTATTAAAAATAATTGTGTTAAAAGTACAGAGCCCCAGAATTCACAGAAGCAGAACTGAGAGTTCTTAGGTGCACTTGGCTGTCAGAAGCAAAACTGAAAACTGGTTACAGAGTTTACCATTACCTGGAGTCAGTAAAATGTGTAAAAAGCTCTCAAATAACACGAATAAATTTCAAGCCTATTAAAGATGTGGTACATTGCATCAGGCAGAGGGTTTCCCATCTGAAAACAGTGAATTGCATTGTTCATGGGCACCCAGAAAGAGCTCCCTGGCACTCTATCAAACGTGTGAGTGTTGGTGCTGAGAGTGTGAGTTCAGGCACCATCACAGCCCAGTTCTCTGCACACAACACAGCCAATCCCCTGTCCAAAATTACCTTTTCCCACTGGAGAAATTAACAAAACCCCAACATTTCTGTGTTGTTCACATGAAGCCTCCCCCTCTCCCCGCTCCAGGCAGGACGTGGCCAACCAGATGTGCACCAAATCCAAGGAGGAGTGTGAGAAGCACTACATGAAACACTTCATCAACAACCCCCTGTTTGCATCCACCCTGCTGAACCTGAAGCAGGCAGAGGAGGCTCAGCACAACGAGACAGCCATTCCCTTCCACTGTGAGTATCCCTGCCCTGCACTCACAGAGGGCTTCCCTGCGAGGTCCCTGCTCTGCCAAGGCTGGGATCAGCAGCTCTGGGAAGGACAGGCACCACGGATGCTGTTTGCTTTCGTTCTCAGAGGGATAACCTGTTCTGATAACTGGCCTGGAGAATGTCAGGAGCAGGGTTCTCTTCACACTGGATTGATTCCTGGGTGTGTCACATAGACAAGGCTGCCAGTTCCATGGGAAAGGACAGGGAGCAGCGTGGTCTGGCACAAACATCAGGCTCTCAAAAGCAGAAGTTCCTGCACAGCCAGAGGACACAGAAATCACCCCAGCAGGAACCTGGATGTTTGTACCCATTGGATTACAATCCACCCCAAAGCTCCTTCACGTGTGTCCCTCAGGGTAGATACCAGTGTGGTTCTCACCCTGCCCAGCCCCTGCCCAGCAAAGGGAACTGAGAAGGGATTTCTGCCTTTAAACATTTCCTCTGATCATGTGCACATTACTACGTACACACTGTGGCCCAGGCCTAACTGCTGGTTTAATTTGTCATAAAATCACTCCTTTCAACTATGCTGATTTCACACCTCTCTCTTGAAAACTGCCTGTTAAAAAAGTCTGAGCTAAATTGCAGCAAGTTAACAAATTCTCAGTTTTCCTTGCATTTCACATCTTTAGCATTCCCCCAGTCTGGCAGCTGCTCCGTTCCAGAGCTCCTCAGCCTCTCTGGGTGAGGCAGTTGCTGGGTGTCTGGAGCTTTACATTTCCCAGTGAAGTGGTTGGAGCTGAACAGCAGGAACTGGGCAATTTTGCTTCTGTCCCTGGCTGTTACTGATTTTTTTATGTGCCCTGGGCCAAGGCAAACTCTGTGTGCCTCAGCCTGCTTTATCTGTGCCGTGGGACACACAACGCTCAGCTCCTGCACAAGTGCATTGTGAGCCTCAGACTATTATTGTCTGTAAAACACCGAGCTCCTCAGCTGGGAGGTGCTGTAAAAATTGGGAGTTCTCTGGTTTTAATTGCAGCTCTGTCAATGGCCCCCAGAAGAAGGCAGATTTAACACTCCTGTTGCTATTAACTAAAAGAACCTGCACGCTGAGCCCCAGGGAGCTGCAGAGGTTTAGAGGGGGATGCTGAGCTCCAAAATGTAAAGTTTACATTTTATTACCTGTTTATTACCTTGAATTTGTGTTTGACTCTTGAGAATACTACGAAGATCTCAGATTGCTGCATTTTTCTCTGCATGAGCTCTGTCTTTTCTGCCTATAACACTGAATAAAAGCCTAATCAGGGTATTTTTCTTCACCTAATTATTCCCACTTTCCCTGCAAAATAAACACTTATTTACAGACCCTTAAAAAAAGATCCCAAGCCCTTCCTCAACAACTGAAAATCTTTGGGTTTTTTTCAGCTGCTGATGATCCCCCACGGCCCACCTTTGATTCCTTGCTCTCCAGGGACATGGCTGGGTACATGCCAGCCAGAGCTGACTTTGTTGAGGTAAGAATGACTCTCCTCCCATTATTTTAAATTTGCTGCTGGCTGCAAGCTCAGCACACACACCCCGTTTGCCCCTGCCTGTCTTTGCTCTTCATTTAAAAACATCCCAGGAGGGCACAGGACTGAGGGATGCTCTTAGTCCTGTGGTTTAATTTAAAAGGTTATCCTGCGAGGAGCAGGGAGTTGGACTCTGATCCTTATGGGTCCCTTCCAAGCTGAGCTATTCCGTGATTAAACCTCCGGATTAATTAAGGGTTTGATGACAGAGGTGGCGCTGGTGGCCTGCAGAGCAGGGAGAGGCAGCAGAGAGGCTGCAGGACGTGCTGCTGCCACCAGATGTCCAGCCTGAGGTGGCCCTGCTGAGCGGGCTGGGTGCTGGGAATTGGGTGTTCCCCCAAAGGATCAGCTCCAGCACTGTCACCTGCCTGAGGGAAGCACACACAGGTCTGCTCCAGACATCTCTTGGAAGACCTGCACTGCTTTCCGTGCTTCTGGCTGGGGGCCCAAGGCCCCAGTTCCTGCTCCTGGCCATGGAGGAATGAGTTCAGCCATGCAGGGGCTTGTTTTTGTACCTCTGAGCAGAATCAGCACAGGGGCCAGCCCCAGAATCACACCCTGTGCCTGGGCAAGGCTCTCAGGCACTTGGGGGAGACTCTTGGGGGTGTCCTGAGCCGGGCCAGGGGTTGGACTTGGTGATCCTTGTGGGTCCCTTCCAACTCAGGACATCCTGTGGCTCTAATTTCCATCACAGTCAGGAGTCATTACCTGATTAATTCCCCCTGTCCTGTCACAACATCCTGCTGCAGCTGCAGCCATGGGGGTGCATTGACACATTCCCCAGGTAAAAGCTCCCCTGTGGGGTTTGTTGCTCGAGGATGGAACCTTGTACCCTGTGTGTGAGTAAATATCTCTGCTCCCAGTCCTCCTGCATGTTCTGAAACCTGAGGCCAATATTTTAGTGCTAGTTAGTGACAATGTATTAATCACCTCTGAACAGGAGTTTGACAACTATGCTGAGTGGGATTTGAGAGATATTGATTTTGTAGAAGATGATTCAGACATTTTGCATGGTAAGTGCCATATTTTTGTACCCAGGCTGAAAACTGTTTCAGCTGCCTGTGCAGCCTTTCATTTGGTCTCTTTCTCCACACACTTTAAAAGTGAACAAACACTTGTAATGTTTGGGGTTTTAATGTATTAAATGTGTATCAGGGTAGGTATTAATGCAGGCAGCAAGGAGGTGTGTAGTTTAAGACTATGTGAGACACATTAAAAGTGCTGGACTCCTGAAGCTGTGTGATTTTTCCTGTGTTCAACGTGCCCTGAGTTAGAGTAGCATCAGCTGTGTGTGACAACTTCATTTTTCATGTCAAGATGATTGTATGAGCCCAGTTCCTGCTCTGAGTTTCTGTGAATGTGGCTGCCTTAATAATATAAAATAACAGGAATTACTAAAGTGACATTTTAATCCGTAGAGAGGAAAAGATCCTGCTTTTCCCCACGTTTGTAAGTACACACAGGGTTTAAAAGTCCTGTGTTTATGCCTCAGAATTCTGCCATCTGTGTCAGGCAGTTCTAAGCTAAAGCCTTTGCATCCCTTGGAGACAGACAAATCCTGTTACGTACAGACAGTCTTGGCAAAGTTAAAAAAACCAGTTTGAAGTTGAGCACTGTACACAGGAGCTTCAGGAATGCCAACTCCCCTGGCTCAGGAAGGTTATCAGAGTCCTATGTCAGTCTCTCCCCTTTCAGTGTTTATTGACAGGGGGACTGGCTGGAGGCCATGGCAGGGCTTCCTCGTGCCAGCTCTCTGCTGTTTCATGCTATTCTGGGTCCTGGTCAACTGAGAAAGCAAAATAATCTCCTACTCGTGCACATTAATTGACAGATTTATGTTGAATCCTTCGGGTTGTGCAGCACTCCCCTCACACCTGCCTTCCTCCCAGGCACACTTCAGCCATTTGAGGTCTGTCCTGCCAGGGGCCCATCCTCCAGGAGCTCTGCTAACTCCTGCTGGAGCTGGATCTGCTTGTACTCCTGCACATCCTGCAGCAGGGACTGCCACAATCGAATTAGGAGTTCACAATTTAATTACGTGTTGTGTGAAAAAATACTTCCCCCCCGTCTGTCCAATCTTTTTGCCTGATAATTTCATTGGATGTTCCCTACTCCATCCTTCAGTTGTCTTCAGTGTTTGGGAAGGGATGTCGGGCTTTTGCTCTCTGCAAACTGCTTGGCAGAGGTTGTGGAGCGTGACCAGCTGCAGTTTGGGTCTCATAGCCCAGGAACTGTGGCATCTGCCTTCCCACAGCTGTCCCAGATCTGCCCACGTGAGAGAGGAAGCCTCGCAGAAATGAAGTCCCAGGGCCCAGCCAGCTGTTTCCCTTCCACAGGAGGCATCTTGGGGAGAGAAAGAATTCTTTGCTAAAAAAATTTGGAATGAGATCTTTCCCTTCTGTGATTTAATACAAAAAAAAAAAATAAGGAAGGAGCCACATCCTCCCTGTCCTGCAGTTTTAAAGGGCTCAGCTGCTGGCTCTGCTTGAGGGAATTTTGCAACCCAATTGTAGGAGCCCATGGTGCAGAAAATGGCTCAACATGTGGCTCTGAGAGCAGGGGTGGTTGGAGGAGCCTTTGTGCTTTGCAGCTGATGGGCAGAGAGGGTTGTGAGGCGAGCTAGGTGTAAAGGTGAGGATGTGACACAGGGGTTTAACACATCTCATAGCCCAGGGAAACCCAAACGGGGCCCCGCAGCCGAGATTAAAGTCAGGTTGGGGAAAAAAATCCTCCGTTTGTTCTCCTGCCACACATCAAACCTCACTGGGTTCAAGATGAATTTTTGAAAACTACTTTCATATTGCATTTTCTGCAAGTCACTCAGGCTGGGCCCGGGGAACACCCCAGCCAGTGCAGTTTCTGTGGTCTCTCTTTCTTTCTTTCTCTTGGTGCACCAGTCACAGATCAGGGCTGCACATCCCACAGGAATGTTTGTGCTTCCATTGGAGTGAAATTCCCCCTTGTTCCATTTCTCCCACATTGCTTTCTGTAGTGTTTTGTAAAAATTATTTTTTAAGAAGTTCTAGATCTGAGCTGCTTGACCTCTGTTTTCTGATTTATTGTATCTTTTATATGATATATATTTATAGATTTATCCCATATATTTTCCCTGTTGGATTTCCCTGTGTCACTCCAAACAAGTTCTTGGTATTCCCACAAGAAAATGCTGTTTAATACAAGGTGGGCAGGCTCCCAGGCAGCTTTTATGAGGAACACAGAACCTGTACCTGCTGCCTCACCAGCTCTTCCCACCCCACAGGAGGTCACAGATGTCACTCAGTCACTTCTTGGTATTAGCGAGATGGCAAAAATTGTGTGAAATCTCTCATGTTTCAATTAAATTCTGGAATTGTTCTCTTTTGTTCGGTGCTGGCAGTACAGTAAGGGCATGCAAATATATATTGCAGTTACACAAAAACATAATGGACAGATCAAAAGCACCAACCAGTTACAACCCTAATTCAGCCCACAGTGCTTGAATATTTCATGAACTACAAGTTTTCATCAGGCTGAATTAGAACATTGGTAATTTATCTTTTTCCCAGCTTTTTCCCCCCCCCTTCTCATGTAAATGATTTTCACTTCTAACACTGCAAAGTAATTGCTGAAACCACAGATTTAGAAGTGAGTGGAAATAGGCTGCAACTGGCAGGGAAATTTGATTTTAAGCTGCAAGGCAGTCAGTGTCCTTCTCGACAGAACATGGTGTTTATTCTCCTGTGGAAGTTCCTGCCTTGCTCCAAAGGCAGATAACTGCTTGCCATGGGTCCTGCTGTCCTCCAGGGCGGGTGGATTTGGACTGCAGCCCTTCAGCTTGTCCCAAGCCCAGCACATCCTGGTCACACAGGCTGTTTACTGGGATTAGTTTGCATTCTTCCCATTATCTGGGCCTCGCCTGCCAAGGCAGGTTCTCTCCCATGAAACAAAGCTCTCACTCATTAGCGTTCAACAAAGTTTTCTGCAGGCCAAATGAGGCTGAAGAGGAATGAAAAGCAAAGAAACTGTTTTGGACACACTCTGGAGAAATCAAAAATATTTGGGGTTTTTTGTTTTTTTTTTTAATGGAGGAAGGAGCCTTGAATTGCTGCCTATCAGTGGGTCCTTCAGAGCTGCTCTGAGCAGGGCAAGGAGCCTTATCAGTGCCCAGAGTGGACACCCTGAGCACGGTGTCAGCCTGGATTATCTCACATTTCCAGGACAAACAGCTGCCTCCCCACTGGAATCCGTGGGGAGAAGCTGGAGGAATCATTCTCATTCCCCCAGCATCTCCTCTCTCATTTCCATGCCGTGTGTAACAGCGTAGTAGTCGGAGTTATTCATGCATTCCAGATTTGGTAATCGCCTGGTCCTGGGTGAATATGTCTATTAAAAACAAAAGCCCCTCCAAAAGGCCATGTGGCAGCAAATACTAATTTCACTGGAAGCAGAAGCTCCATTTTTTCCCTTCATTTGTTCCTTCCTCTCCCCAGCTGATCATCATTTCTTTAGAATATTGTGCACTCAGGTGAAAGCATCAAAACTCGATGGTTAGAGGTGCATAATTACTTGTGATATTTATAGAGGTTCTCCAGTGCAGTTTCTGCATGTACTTATTAAGTTCTGCCCACACAAACCCCAGAAAATAACAAGTTGGCTGAGCTTGCAGAGGGTTTCAAAACTACAAAAATATTTTCCATAAATTGGCACCAGTTCCAACCCTTCCTAATGGATTTCATTCATGATTAACTTGCTGCATTCCCAATTTCTCGTCCCCACATTTTAGCATGAAGGAGAATTTGCTATCTCTGCTTGTTCTTAAATTAGGAAACTTCAATACCTCGCTGTGAAAATACACAATGATGCTGGAAAATGCAAGGAACTTGGAAAATTAAGTAGGAATATTGCAGCACCCCTCCTATCTCGTACAGAATCCTTTACTCTTAGATTAACATCAGATCAATTTGGGACAAACTGAAGGGTTTTTTGCTTGGGATCAAGCTCCTGAGCGAATCCCCTCAGCCTTTGGGTTCAGCTGTCCCTGTTTGTATGAAATTTGATTACCCAGAGGGATGCAGGGATGAATTTCCCAGAGGCTGGGGGCTTCCTGGTGTTTACACCTCCATGCTTATTTAAAACAGACACATAACCACGCTTCTTAATTGCATTATTAATTATTAATCTGAGAGTGCAATCAGTAAACTACCACTATCAGTTTTGCTCTTTTTGTGTAACTACAGAGAGAAATGGATCCTGGGTTCTGTCCCCCGTGGGCCACCCCAGTTCCCCTTTTTCCAAGAGCTGGTTGTTGTGTCACAGCCTCTAAAGCACTGCCAAGCCTTGAACCTCTTCCTTCTGAGAGCACATGGAAATGATTAATGTAAAGTTAGAAAAAAACACCAAATCAGCCACCTCTACACTCATTTAATGACCTGGAATTTGTGTGTTATCTAACAGAGCGAGGGAAGGGAAGGTGATGGGTGTCTCTTTATCTTGTCTTTCAAGAATTTACCCCAAAAAAAAGTTCATTAAGCTAATGGCTGCAGGAGAAAGGAGCTGCAGGCTCTGTGAGTGGCTCAGGTGGGCTGCAGACAGGTTTGATTTTGGGAAGGATGTGATTTCTAATGAGCATGGCTTTTTCCTGGGCTCCTTCACACTGTCCTGAGCTATTCTTTGTTCTCCTGGCAGACAGATAATTTTGGAAGTTAACAAGCTGGAATCTTCCAGATGCTTTTAAGAACTACTTTGAGTCCTCACAGTTCAGAACTGTGTCTGGTTTTTGGAGTTCCTTGTTCTGTGCAAAGAAGCCTTTGCCCAAAGATGATACCTCAGATCCTTAAATCCTTTCTTCAGGAGAAGGAATACTTGGCAATTGCACGTGTGAAGGAACAAGTAAGTGCTGACAGCAAAACAGTCCAAGAAGGAAGAGGAAAGGAGTTCTCAGGACCTGCCCAGGTTCATGTTTACATGAGTATTTACAGTGATGAGTTTGGCAGGAGTAAGCACAAGAAACCTTCCCCAGGCAGCAAGCACTGGAGGTTTGCCTCCAATGAGTCGATGCCCCTGTAAAATTGCCTCGGGATTTTTAAAATAGCAAAGCAGTGACCATTTCAGCCTAACGTGAACATAAAAGCTTGAAATTCAGCCTCCTGCAGTGATTGCTTATGAATTCTTCACCCTTTTTGTTTTGCAGCTCTGAAGATTGCAGTTGTAGATATCTACCACTCCAGGTTAAAGGAAAGGCAGAGACGGAAGAAGTGAGTTTTGCAGCAGTAACTCTGTTCTTTCCTTCCCTGTGCAGTGCTGATGGATTACACATCATTAATTTCCTACTTCAGGGAAAAAAAAATCCTGCCAGACTGTGACTGATTGCTGGACCCCCACTTTTTCCCCAGAAATATTTGCATCATTATTTTTAATTCCTAGTGGTCCCTAAGTTAGTTTTCCACACTGAGGATAACCCTATTGCTGACGTGGGGTTGAATAATTTATTCAGCTCATTTGACAGTGCTCTAGAATGACTCAATCTATTAATTAAATTAAGTTTTATTATAACTTTGAAATACTTTGTTCAATATTTAAAATTATATCTTGCTGGACTACTCCCTGCTGGAAGAAGTAGTGATTTGAAGTGAAGCTGCTCCAGTCCTTCTCATAAAACTCCACAGTTCTGCTGAATGACAGGAAGGATTGACCTGGTTCTCTATAATTCATAAATAAAAAGTATTTATGTGGTGTAATTTCCACGATGATCAATCTTGTCATACGAAAGGAAAGTGCCACAGGGCTCTTCATAACTCTTGTGGTTACATCAGTGTCAGGTTTTGTGAAGTTTCTACAGCAGGATGGGACAAAAGTCTGGAAAATGACACAAAAGTGCTGATGTCACTCTCAGAAAGGTGACTCTGCACGGGGCAGGAGGGTTTTGTACACAGCAAAGGAAATGAAGTGGATTTGACAGAGCAAGTTCTGACCTGACCTTGACAGCCCAGCTCTGTGGGCTCTTATTTGCCAGAGTGGAGTCACCACAGAGCAATGAGCACGTGGCACTGCTCAGACTGGTGACAGAGGTGTTTATCAGGCACCTGCTTTTCCCTCTGCTCCTTCAGGAGCAGTCCGGACCCAGAGTTACCTCCATCATCTCTTTAAAATCCAAGCTGCCATGGAAAAATGCCTTTCTCCTCTTCCCAGTGGTGGCATTTACAGCCCAGCCCTGCCCTGTGCTTTAGCAGAGGGATGTTTGTCTCTGTCTGAAGCTGGAAATCATGTACATGAGACACTCATTACCTCTGATTTTGGAAGGACAAGTTATAAGATGCTGTAGATGTGAAATCTGTGCCTAAAGAAGCAATTTCCAGCCTTTAAAGTGATTGCAGCTCCCTTTGTGCTCAGGGCTAATGCACACCACTGTCCAAAATTTACCCTGATTAAAGACACACTGCATCATGTTTCCATTCCAGCCAGCCCAGGGCTTATGGAAATTTCATTCATGTTTAGTTTTAGACCCCTCTGATGGTCTGAATCAAAGTTTCTTCTGAAGCCTTTGTGCTTGTGAGGCAATGCAGGAGTAATGGCCTTTATTAATATAATTTTCTTTCATTTACAGAATTATAAGAGATCACGGCCTGATCAACCTCAGAAAATTTCAGAGTGAGTATCAGCTGTAACTGCTTCACTTCAAAGTGGCAGAACTTCACACATTCACCATTTCCAGGTCACCAGTGTGGTTTGTTCATACTGGAACACATTCAGATGTTCTAAATTCCAGCAGAATTCCTGCCCCAACTCTTTCCAGCCATCTGGTTCTAACTACTCCCAGCTCAGTGTTTTAGTTATTGCCTCAAAATTGCCCTTCAGAGGCATTTTGGGCTCTGCTGGGTGGGGGAAAGGGGAAAGGTAAAATCCAGGCCTTTTAAGTGCACCTCATCTGGTGAGAAATGACCAAACAACATTTAAATATCACTCTTTATGCTTTAAGGATTTTCAGGGCTGTAACTTTGGTTGCTTTTTTCTCAGCAATTCGTAGTTGTGCCACCAAAACGGCCGAGAATGACCAAATGTGGATTTTTAGGCAGTCCCGGGGCCGGTGCTCGCTCAGCCCCCACAGGAGGTGTGTTCTCCTGGCAGCAGGAGGGGTAATGTGTGGAATTTTGCTCCCTGCAGTTCTGGAAAGGCGCTACCCCAAGGAGGTGCAGGACCTGTACGAGACCATGAGAAGGTTTGCCCGGATCCTGGGGCCCGTGGAGCACGACAAGTTCATCGAGAGCCACGCGCGTGAGTCCGGGGGGCTCTGCAGCCCACGGGGACGGGCTGCATCATCTGTTCCCTAAATAGATCCCTCCCCTGGAGGGCAGGAGGTGGTTTTCCTCCTCCTCCCCCATCTGACTCCCTCAGGAAAACAAACACATTTGTGGTTTGATGCATTGAATGAGCAGCGAGTGGGTTTTTTCCACTGAACTGTGTCCGAGCTCTTTGTTTGAGTTCGCAGGTGACTGAACATTCTGGTCACG
The DNA here is from genome assembly GCA_013397115.1 of Edolisoma coerulescens. Lineage (NCBI taxonomy): Eukaryota > Metazoa > Chordata > Aves > Passeriformes > Campephagidae > Edolisoma > Edolisoma coerulescens. The sequence goes on from VWZW01003158.1 coordinate 142,139, forward strand.
TGTTAGAGGTAATATTTTTTTATCTAAAGACCACTGTTTATTTACTGGGACTCTGTATCAGGGGAAGAATAAAATCCCTACATTATGTCTGTGTGGAGAGATTGGGAGCTGGCAGCAAACTGAATTCTTTGAAAGACACACGTTAAACTATTATATGTCACGTAATTATATATAGTGCAGTGGTCATTAGGTCCTTACCTTGGGGGAGAGGCATTGTTCCGTCCCTGAATCATCCCATAACCTGCATTTAGGCAGACTCCAGTCCGAGTCACCACGTCCTGCTTCATTCTGTGACTTAAACTGGGAGAACTGTTGCTCATTAGAAAGCAAACAAAGCATTTACACACTTGTTCCCGTGTTTTCAGGACACCCTGTGTGAAATACCAAAAGCATGACCCTGCAAAAGCATGACTCCCACATGGGAGTGCTGCTCCTGGAACCTGGTTTTGTTGTTGTAGTGGCAGCAGATCCTCAGGTGAACCTGACAGTCAGGTACAAGGCACCACACAGATCTCCTGAGCAGCAGCAGGAAACAAATTCACAAGGAAACTTGCTCCCTGCAAAACTGGGCAGTGCTGGAAGGCAGCTGATGAAAGCAACAGACAGGAAATGTCTCTGAGCAAAAGAAACATTTAATAATTTCATCTTACTGACTGCAGGAAAAGAATTGTCTGCAAGGAAAAATTTTGGAAGTTCCAGTTAGGAAAATCATAGTTCCAAGAGAATATTAGATGTCTAAGGAGCCAGGCTGGAGTAGTTCCTCAAACCTATTGAAATACCTTCCAGAAATCCCACATTATTGTTATTTGCCTTGTCCAGGGTATGGCAAAGGGACTATCAAAGCATGAAGAGAAAATGCCTTTTCTGAGCACACAAATGCTGGAAACCAGCTGAAATCTGTGACCAAGGAACATGGGGACACAGAGAGTTTGAGATCTGGCTGTGGTTTGTGTGTTCAGAGCTGACCTGTGCAGGCAAATAACAAAGAGCCACATTCCCAGTCCACCCCAGTGACCCACTTTTGCTTTCTGGTTTTCCCTCCTGCCAACTGATGGGGTCCAACAGTGGAATTTGAGCTGCGCAGGGAAATAAAGAGACTCCAGGAATACAGAGCAGCAGGAATCACCAATTTCTGCAGTAAGTACCTGATGCATTATTCAGCCCATTCCCATCCATCAAGGAAGGGAAGGATGATTTTACAACATTCAGGATGTGTTGAATAAAAAGGCACTTAGTTCTGAGAGGCATTTGCCTGGCTCTGGAGCTGAGCAAGGCTTCAGCAATGATGCACAGTCCAGCTGGGCTGGTTTAGAGCTGATTTGAGCCATCAGCTTGGAGATCACAGTGTCTAACACAGCTCTGCTCTGGGCACCACTTTGCAAAAGCTTCATTAAAAAATATTTATATCACGTCACAGTGGTCTCAGGGCTTCATCTCGGGACACTTTCCCTGGCTGTCGACACTTGTGATATCTGGAGAGAGGCCTAAGACCTCCCCATCAATGAAATGGCCTGTTTTGTCCTGGAATTAGATCATGGAAGCCTTTTTTTGTTCGTTTTTGGCCTGAAATTAACAGGGGGAAGGGTGCGGGGTGGAATCTAATCCCTTCTGGTGCCAAGTAGTCACCACGAGGGAGACCAGCAGAGGTAGAGAACTTCCCAGTATGTCCTGAAGCAGGGCAAAGCCAGTCTGGACTCTCTGGGTGAGGCAGGTGGTGAGGGCAGGGTGTGTGTGTGCCACAGGTGCCCGGACCTACGACCACCTGAAGAAGAGCCGGGACGAGGAGCGGCTGAAGCGCACGATGCTCTCGGAGGTGCTGCAGTACATCCAGGACAGCAGCGCCTGCCAGCAGTGGCTCAGCCGCCAGGCAGACATGTGAGCACTGCCACGGGGTGTCCAGGGAGCCTGCCCCATCCCGGGAATGCCCACGGCCAGCTTGGATGGGATTTGGAGCAACCTGCTCCAGTCTCTGCCCGTGCGACGCGACGAGCCTCAAGGTCCCTTCCAACCCAAACCTTCCTGGGATTCTGTGGTTTGGTTTGCATCAAACACATTTTCCTGCCTGATAGTAACGAATTCATTCCCAACTTATTGAAGTAGGAACAGCCTGCAAAATTCAGAAGGGCAGAAAAGTGGGTGACAGCAGTAGTGCCTGTTGAGTGCTGGCAAAGGAGAGACTCAGTTTTCTCAGTTTCGTATTTCAGGAACTGAACTGCTGTTCCTAAAGTCACGGAGGGAAATGAGCTCTTTATGGATATTAATGAGGGCACAGCTGACGCCTGAAATATTTCAGATGATTTTAGATGTAGCAGCATTATTAATGTGTCATCACCCTGCATGAGCTCCTGGATTTAAGGAGCAAGCTGCAACGTAAAGGAAGTGCATCCTGTGTGCAGGACATGGCTTGGAATTTCCCCACTCAGTCTCCAGGGTATTTTTAATTGTGTCCCCCTCCACATTGCTTTGTTGGATTTTTTTAACAGGTTTCAGACATATTCAATGTGGGAACACTAAATATTTATAAATCCTGTTGAGTCCTAGTCAGGGCTTGGGTTATGCAAGTGGAATTGTATAATTATTACAAGTTGTGGAAGAAGCACTTTCAGGGCCAACACATGCAGTTATTCTTAAAAAACATGATGGCAATTTGAAAATTTCCTTTCTTTTCAGTGATTCTGGCCTGACTCCCACGGTACCAGTTCCTTCAACTACAGGTAAGTGTTAGAGGATGTCTGCTAAAAACCCAGTAATGTCTCTGACGGCCTTTTTCTGACTCTTTTTCTTGAGTGCCAAAGTGTCAGTCCTCAAGCTTCACGGTTAAGCACTGCTTAAGTCAACATTACATCAAACTGCAAGTCATTCCACTGGCATATCCTGCAGGATTTTTGCTGAATTTCTAGATTTTTCTGACTAGAGGTCAAAACCCATCCTAAAGCTACGTTAGCAAGGCAGGAAACAAAAGAATTTCCACATTCTGTGAGCACAAATTAGGGTTTTATCCCCCAAGAGGACCTCATCCTCCTTCAGTGCCCAGTAAGGAGAGATTCAGGGGTCAGTCAAGGTCCTCATAAACAGGACTTAAATAAATTCCCATCCCATTTGTTGAGGTCATGGGGTGACTGAGACTGGGATAAAGTTTTACTACAAGGTTGTTAAATGTTGCCAGGGAAAACTGGCTTTGGCTCTGTTCCTACGCCCAGTTTTTACGTGGATGCTGTTAAACCACTTGAGTCAAACCTCTCAGAGGTGGACACTGGGTCTGTATGTTCTTTTCTGCCAGGAGCCTTGGAAATTTGGGTCAGGATACCAAGCAGTGAGTCAGAGCACTACAGACTGTTCTAAACCCATTTGGTGATTGCTAAGATCTGGTATTTTGGAGAAAAAACAGCTCTGTGTATCTCAGGGCATCAGAGTCCGTGAAGGGAGGACTGTCCTCCAGCTGAGGGTCTGGAATGAGGGATGAAGTTCCTTTTTTGTCAGGGATCCAGTGTCCCATGAAGGGGAAGAGCCCAGGAGCACAGGGATTGTGTTGCCTGTGGAGCTGTGATAGCACACAGTGATTACAAGCAGCATCACATGTGGAACAAAACCCAAACAAAATACCATAGAGCTGCTAATTAAGCAAACATCCTGCCCAGGGAACGGCGGGATGCTGGGGAAGAGCTGCCACGTGGCTCTAATTAAAGGCTGCATCACTCCGAATATACAAGAGGGCAAATTAATGCTTCACTCCTAGATGCTAAGCTCTTGACTTTGCAGCCTCAATATGTTTTCTTTAATGTAGTTTGCGTGTGTGTGGTATTTTCTGGGTTTATAAAAGAGTAAAACCGAATTCTGTCATGTCTCATCCTGGCACAGTCACCCCATGCCATAGGAAGAGGGAGCAGTGCTGGGAAATAACTTCCTTTACACCTCCCACAGACTCACACTGCAGCTCCTCTCCAGTCCCTCAGCTCTCTCTGCTCAGGCTCCTCACACCCAGCCAGATCCCGTCTGTTCCTGCAGATGCCCAAGAGACAGAGAGACTTCCCAGTGCCAGGGGCAGGACCTGGGCAGGGCAGGGTCTGGAGCAGTCCTTGGGAAAACACAATGGCACATTTCCCCAGGCCTCATCACTTTGCCAAATTTGGGAAGTTATCCTGGGATAGAGACCTCTCTGTGACAGTGCTAAATATGCAACCCACTGTGCAGGGGTGGGAGACTTTTTCCAATGTGAATAAATAACCCAAACTTTGTCCTGAGCTCTGCAAGTTACAAAAAAAATACTATTAGAAAAAAAAAGCCAAACCTGCATGCAGACAGCCCTTGTGAAAGTTCAGGCTGTGCCAGGTAAAGTCCAGCAAAGTTATAAACAATAGTGAAAGTGAGAAATATCAGATGACCTTGTGATAAATACTCCTTTCAGAACTGTTTATCATAACAGACAAAAAATAAATCCCCAAACTGCACTTGCCTTGCAATACCTGCATCATATTTACAGGCATTTGAAGAAAACTCTGCCTCATGAAGTTGTCAGTAATGCCAGAGAGAAATTGGCTGCTTAATCACACCAATAAATAGTCTCAGCATCCTTACAAGGTGCTGGTTTCAGCACTCCTGGCACACCCTCCCTGGAGCTGGGATGGTCAGGAGGCTCAGCCCAGCTGAGCCGTGCCCGGTGCCAGTCTGACACAAAGCTTTTGTCTTGCAGTTCCTCCCAAAAACCAACAGCTCACGAGCCTCATGCAACATCCACAGGGCTTAAAACTGCAAAACCAAACCTTTTGTCACATCAGCAGAGCTTTATGCTAAGCCCTAAATAACCCTGTCTGTAAACACTTGGCTCAGCCTGGGCTGGATTGCCTCGCTCACAGAGCCCAGGAACAGCCACCCCCAAACCGCTCCGGTTCTCCCGCGTTTCCTTTCTCGTCCCGCAGGCAGACGGAGCGCCCCACCACTGAACCTCACGGGCCTGCCAGGCACGGAGAAGCTCAACGAGAAGGAGAAGGAGGTGAGGAAAGGATGGAAAGATCATCTCTGTAAACTGTCTCCACAGCGCGGGGCTGCCCACACCATGTCTGGGGAGCTGTGAATATCACCTCAGTTACAGGCCCTGACTACTCTTCCTTTCTCACAAAAATCATTCAGGTTTTCCAGTTGGCTTCTTAATTTCCTGTGCTACACATACAGCACAAACCGGCTGATTTAGCAAAGAAAGGAGCAGAGCACCAGGGTGTTATTTGGTGCTGTTACAGCATCTGTCTCCCTGCCTGCATTGTGAGGCTGGGCTGAGCAGAGGGGTTCATTTTTCTTAATGAACACTGGTTGTTTTTCAGCCCAGTGCAGGCCTGTCCTCTTAACTCAGTGGAAAACTATTGAAATAACAGATTATTATTTTTTAACGGAAGTCCTGACGTGTCCTTAGACTGCCCAAGGCAGGTTGCAGTGCCCATGAAGCACAGCTGTATCTCAGCCTCCCCTCTCCGTGTGTGTTTCCCTTGGCTGGAGCTGGCAGCATTGGGAATCAGCTCACGGCTCCGTGTGGAACTGGCATTTCTGGCTCCATTCGGCACGGGAATAATGGTGGCAGGGCATCAGTGTGTGTGTGTGTGTGTGGAATCTGATTTCCTGGTCAGCTGAGACAGAAAGTCTGAGGTCTGAGGAATTCTGCAATTTCCTATCCGTGAGGAATGAGCATGAAGCATTTCCTTATTAAAGGGAGGAGACAGTTTCTCCAGCGGGAGCAGTGCCGTGCTCCTGGAAGGCAGCTGGGATTTGGGAGCTAAACAGGAGCTGTGCAGCCAAACAGCTCAGGGGCTCTGGAAAGCCATTCCTCACCAAACTTCCAAACACGGAATGCCTTCCCTGCACAGCTTCCATGCCAGACTTCCAGAGGGGGCCGGCGGAGCTGCTTTTGTAGAAGGTATTAGAGCCTGAGTCGGCAGGGGATTAGCAGCCAGATGCCCTCCCTGGCTCCCGGCCAGCGAGCCCAATTGCTGCTTCCAAGTCTGGCATGTGTGCTTCCCGGGCTTTGGAAGGAGCAACGCCCACACAGGACACACTCAGAGCTGTGCTCCTGCGAGTCCAGGGCTTGCTTTCATCCTCCTTTATTTTTCCATCAGGAATGTTTTTGAATGCAGCAGCCAGCAGGCTCCTCCCCTCCCTACCTGTGGATCCAAACAGCTCGTCACGGCATTCCCGTGTGCCTCCCCTGTGCAAAGAAACACTGCAAGTGTTCTCAGAAAAATATTCCCCGTGTTCCTCCCCCAGCAGGGCTCTGGGAAGGGAAGAACATGACAAGTGTTGGTGTTTATTAACTTCACCTTTTGTCTTGCAGCTCTGTCAGATGGTGAGGCTGGTCCCTGGAGCCTATTTGGAATATAAAGCTGCTTTAGTGAACGAGTGCAACAAACAGGGAGGCCTGAGACTGGCGCAGGCTCGAGCCCTCATCAAGATCGATGTGAACAAAACCAGGAAAATCTATGACTTCCTGATCAGAGAAGGGTACATCACAAAGGCCTGAGGACAGGCAGCAGAGCTTGGCTGGAGCAGGCAGATGTGGAGAAGCTTTGAAGTCGCTTTGACAGCGCTGAAAGATTTTACCAGTGTTGAATGAAGGACATTTCCTTTTGTTTAAAACCTTTCGGGNGTAGGGAGCTTTGTTAAATTGTATGAATGCTGACATTTGTCTGGGTTCCTTTTGACTCTGCTGTTGTCAGAATTGTGCTGCCTCGGAGCGCTGGGAAGGATCACATGCCATATAAGCTAATCTTAAACGTGAATGGGCATTCATTCCTCACACCTCCTGTGACTACAGAGAGGATCACGGTACTTTTATGCTGATGGTGACACAGAATAAGGACAGGCACACTTTGTGCAGGGTATAGAAATGCAGTCCCTCCCTCCTTGTGTTCCTTCCTAAATCAGCAGCAGCTTTCAGAGGCGACAGCACGTGCCCGAGGGTGTAAAAATAGAGCTTGCAGTGGTCCAGTCTTTTTAACTTAATTGTGATAAAGGATGGGAAAGGACATGGCAGGGAAGCTCCTCAACAGTTGTTACTTTTATGTGGTATTAGCACATATCCCAGCAGGAGGGCTCTGCACAAACCAAGGAGCTTCAGCTGCTCCCCCCGTGATTTGGGATTGTCAGGTTATATATAATCCCTCAGTTTCAGTCTTCTGCTCCTTGGGAAGGCTGGAAGTTACAGCCACTGCCGCTTTTGGGAACAGGAATAAAAAGGTTCTCGGGACCCTGATGTTCTCCCACAAAAAATGAGTGAAGAGCGTGAAGCTCCTGTTGGTGGGGTTTTATTCCCTCAGCGTTACCAGCGACATGCCTGAGGAGGTGCCACAAGTAACTACTCAAACACAACCCCCATCACATCAGCTGATCCATGAGCTTCAGCACCAAACGTTTGGATTTGGCAATCAGTTGGATGATGAAGATGGTTCTCTGCAGATGCAGCTTGTTTGTTGTAAATTGTTTGTCAGCTTCCTGCTAAGGTGTAATGCCGGAATAATGTCCCACAGGAAACCTGGCAGCCAAAGCAGGTGGGGTGTTGGGTGCTCCTAAGTTTGGGATCTCATGGAAAAGCCTGACTGAGCTACAGCTGCACCAATACTTATCTGAGGTGTTGAGGTTTGGGTTGGTTTTTGTTCCCCAAGAGTAATTACCCTGTGGACCTGAGGTGCCATTGAATGTGAAGTATTTTGGTTTGTAATAAAATCAAAATGACTTGAAACAATCTTACATCCACGTCCCTGGACTCCGAGTGAGACTGTAAAGGTCACACAGCTGCCTGGATCTATATCCATCAGCTCCTCACCACGAGAGAGGAGATAAACGCCCAACAGCGGCCGTAGGGATGTGGCGACTGCATTTCCTAGAAAATATTACTATTTACAGAAAAGCAGCAGTAATGAACTACATGTTGAAGATTAAAGTCTAGAAACTGAGGCTGGGAATGCCAAGGGAAAGGGCACAGTAAGCTGTAAAACCTTGGGAATGTTTTTCCCACTTGTCTTTTAACGTTAAACAGCCAAACTGCCTTTCTTTTGCCCGGCCTTTTGGGTGACTTGCACCCAAAGGCAGGAAAGGAGCCGAGTACACTGGAAGCATCCAGGGATCAGCTGGGGCTGGTGTTGGTGGGCAGCTCCTGTGGCTCGGGAACGCCAGCCCTCGCTGCACCCCGGGCTCACGGCTGCGGGGTGCAGATGCCTTAATTACAGACTCAGGTGGACGTGAAACATTAAATATGGAACAAGGCCGGGGACAGGAGGGACACGGGCACTTTGGGATCATGAGACCTGCGGGATGGTGACACCAGGGCCGGGGTGACGCGGGGAGGCTGCGGCTGCTCCAGCGCAGCGCGGGCTTAGTCACAGCACTGAGGTATGCACGGTATGAGTCTTCCCGGGGCTGTGCTGCCCGCCTGTCATTAAAGCATCAGTGCTGGGGGTTTTTTTTGGGACTCACAGCTGCTGTCACCCCAGCAGCAAACGCACTGGGCCCGCTGGTGACTCAGCCCGGGAGATGGGGGCTGCCTGGAGCAGATCCCGGGGGCTCCTGCCGCCCCAGCAGCGGCTCTGCGCTCCCCACGGCCGCGCAGCGGAGCAGATAGCGCCGATAACGCCGGCACACAAGGAGCCCCAGTTTTAGTGCCCGCTCAAATTCCCATCAGGTGGGGCCTGTGAAACCTAAACCGCCTCCTTAGATGAATACTGTGCTGGAGCAGCGGCTTTTGAGCTGTGGTTAGAGAAACCCCAGGGCTGCCATCCCGGTGAGAATGGAAAAGGGAAAAATCCAAACCACGTGGTGATGCCCCATAGTGATCTCTGCCCTTCCAGCAAACTGGCTCGGTGACCTTCCAGGAAAAGCCAGTGTGGATTTATCAGTGACTGTGGAGAAAGCACACGCAGTGGCACAGGCAAAGCAGACACATTCCCACAGCACTCCCTGTGACCGGAGCCGATGGACAGTGCTGGGAGTGAACCCACCAGCAACCAATTCCTGCAGCCCCCAGCCCACTGTGCCTCTTCCCACCTGGCTGCTCCCCAGGGAGGTGAACACAATTCCACAGGGGAACCACAGCCAGGCCACACATCCCAGCCATGTGTTATCACACCCAGCAGCGCTGGGTCAGGACCATGTGGGAACGCAACAAGGAGTAGGAAGAGCATGGGGAACCCACAGATGGGGTCAAGCAGCAGCTCAGAGCACACAGGTGCCCGGCATTTTGGGTTTCATGGAGTGGGAGCTGTTGGGCAATGCCTGCTCCACCCCAGGCTGTCCATGGCCACAAGCAAGGATCACCCTTTGCCCCAGGGAAAGCACCCTGGCATCTCCTGAGCTCTCCGTACAATCACCAACATCTCATTTCTTTTGCAAAGCCTGTCTGGAAAGTCAATGTTTTATGAACCAGGCGCCAGCACTCCCCAACCCCTTCCATGAAATGGGATGGGGACAGGAGCTCAGAGCACCCTCCAGGCCGAGCTTCCAGGGGATGTCTGGGGTCCCTGGGATGGGCCAGCCCCCAGCTCGGGTGCCCAGGAGGCAGGCGATGTGCAGGCTGGGCTGGGGAGGGAGGGAGGGAGCAGCAAGCACCCTGGGGAGGCTGAGCTGCCAGGCCACGTCAGCCCTGGCTCCCCAGCCTGGCCACAGAGCCTGGCCCCGGGATGTGGAGAGAGGGGTCGGGGAAGGACGCGGAGCATCCCCCGCCGGCCAGGCCGGAGGCACGTGGGGCACGGCCGCGGCTCACGCGGCTGCTCAGCCCCTGACTCAGCGGGTGAGCACACGGTGAAACTCACCCCACCCTCTCGAGACAAACCAGCACCCTGGCACCTCTCTGTGCCCAGCGCCTCGCCGAGGGAGCTGCCAAAACACAGCCCACGCCGTGGGGGCCCTGCAGCACACATCAGCCCTGCATCCCTGGTGCGGGGCCAGTCAGTGCAATAAGGGGACCCCAAACGCAACAAACACAAACAGCAGAGCTGCTCCTCCTGACCTTGTGGAGCCCACGGTCACCCACAGTCCATCAGAGGGAGAACTGGCCTTGGGGGACAGCACTCTCCTCCATGAGGCACCTGGGTGGCCAGGAGCAGGCAGGGATGCTGGGACGCAGGGGCAGGGCCCAGGGATTGTCCCGGTGGTGACTAAGCCTGTGGCACATGTGTGGCTCCCCACTGCCCCAACACACCCGAGCTGTGGAAACACTTCCCGTTTCACCCACTGGCCCCATGGATCAGAGCACCCTGTGGATTTGGGAAGGGTCACACACCCTCACGGCCAACTGCCCAGCCACACCCTGGGAGCCCCTCAGCCAAAATCCCCCTGCCCAGGGAGCGTGGACTGGAATACGCTCTGCTCCTGCTCCCTGTGCCGCTGGAAAGGGAACAAACCCTGCCGTGCTGCGACTGCCCTGCGGTGCTTGACATCCCTGTGGAGCTGTGACATTCCTGCCTCCTCAGCGAGGTCTCTGCTGACCCACATTCAGCCACTGAAGCCCCACGTGGTGACCCAAGCTTGGGTGTTGTTCTCGCCCATTAAGGAGCCGCAGCCCGAGCGCCTGCTCGGGGATCTCTGCTCCGCGCTGTCACCTCGCATCGAGCGCCAGGCGGCCGATGGCCCCGCGCCTGCATTTATCCCCAGAAGATCATTCGCTGCCTCCCTGGGTCCCTGCTGCCATCAGGGAGGCGAGGAGGGGAAGGCAGCACCCCAAACCAGCGCCTCCATGGCTCCCTCGGCAGGGCTGTGGGTGCTCAGTGCCGGTCGCTCCGACGTCTGACCACCCTGGATGCAGTTGTTGCTCCCAAAAAACAGGAGGTCCCAGTCCCTGGGCTTTTTGCCTCACACAGGGACCTTTTTTTACATCTCGCCCGTGCAGGCGGTGGAAGGCAGGGAAGAGTAAACTCTGGCGTAGCCATGGCAACTGGAGAGGATGGATGGATGGATGGATAGATGGATGGCAGCTGCGGAAGGCTCCCCTCTCAGCAGGCCTTCGTGACCCTGAGCACACCCCGGCACAGAGCAGGGGAACACCCGTGATTAAGATAATAGCCCTAATGACCAGCTAATGGCCCGTGGTCAGGCGCACCCTTCGGGAACGTGCCCGGGACCCACCGCGTCGTGCTCACCCCAGCACAGCCGGCGGGCATCTGCCAGGCTGGGCTGGGTGAGGTGGGTCCACAGAATCATGGAATATCCCGACCTACAAGGATCAGTGTCCAAGTCCTGACCCTTCCAAAGCCATCACCCCCAAAGGCACCACGGGGTGACATCGAGCGGGGCTGGTCCCACTTCAAGCATCTGTCCCTACAGAGTCTTCAGAACTTTTCTAAGAGATGCACAGTTCCTATGGGGAGGGGGAAAACCTGCCCACAAGATGATGTCTCCTTCAGAGGAGAGCTGCTGCTGCCCCACAACCCCTGGGCTGTATGGGTGGGAGCTCAGGCTGCTTTCCCAGGGCTGGGGGTCCCACACTGGCCCCGCTGTCCCCCCATGCCAGGGCAGAGAGCGAGCAGCTGTCCCAGAAAGCACCCGTGCTCAGGAGCAAACCCTCACAGTCCCACCTGCCCCTCAAACATCCATCCTGGACAAAACAGCTCTCGGCAGGAGGGGGCTTGGCAGGACACCAGCCCCCAGCAGCCCCCAGCCACCCACCGAGCGCCCCCAGCTCCTGTGAGCCAGCCCCTGGCCAGGGTTGAGTGTGGGAGGGAGCTGACATTCCCTTTTAGCTCCGTTCCCTGCTGTGTCCCTGGGTCAAAGGCCTCCCAGGTTTCCCTCTCTGCATCCTCTGTCCCGCACCAAACACACACAAAGCTCCCGGCAGGGTGAAGGTTAAAAGCACGAGTTGCACCATCATTAAAAACACCTTTGCAGTTGTGTGAGTAGTTAAAAACTGCCCAGGATGAGCAACTGGGGCTGTGCAAGAGCCTTTTTCTCATTCCGTGGCGGTGAGGGGGAATGAGGGGTTTAGATGCTTGCGGAGGGAATCCCACAGGCTGCCACTCAAAACCCATCCTCGTCTCTCCCTACGCTGCCCGTGGCCAACAAACACCACCCCAGGCTTGCACTACCGGGGCTCCGAGCCCCCCGCCCAGGGACCCCAGCTCCAGGGGGACACCCTGGGGGCTCAGCTGTCTCTCAGCTTCTCACAGACTTGCGATCACCCGGGGATTCGTCTCTGCCCCTGAGATGGTGCAGCTCCGAGGAAGGCAGCAGAACTGATGCAACGCGGAGGCAAAGCAAACCTTGAGCTTGGAGAGCCAAAACCCTCCCATTTTCATTTTTTTGGCCTTTTGAGGTTTTCTTAATTTGTCTATTTTTGTTCCTCGCCCACCTCCGTGCTGAGTGTGACGCGAGCCCTCGCTGGAGAGGCAGGGTTTTAAGGGAGAGCTCTGGCTGTTATAAAGCAGCGAGGTTCTTGGAAAAACAGCCTCTGGAGCAATAAACAGATTTGGAGCTGAGGGCTGTGAGGGACGGCTCCATCTGGGCTGCTGAGTCATGAAACCTCCCCGAGCGAGATACCAGCCGAGGGCTCGAGCTGGGGGAAGCTTCCTATGAGGGATTTGGGCTATTTCAGTCGGAGCGTGCGACAACAAAACCAGAAAGCGAACAAAAGCAGGCTGGGGTGGCCACGCTTCGCTCCAGCAGCCGCGGGGTTAAGCAGAGGCTGCCCTCCTCCACCTCCTCCTCCTCCTCCCACCTCCTCCTCCTCCTCCTCTCCCAGTGCCAGCCTTGTCCCGTCCCTGCCATGGTGGTGAGGTGGCGGGAGCAGAGCCTTCACCTTAATCCCACAGTTTCCAGCCAAACTCTCTCTCCCCTTTGCTGTGTGGATCCCCCAGCCCATGGCATCCCTCCATGGGGATCCCAGCCCACGACATCTCTCCACAGAGACCTGAGCCCACCCTGCCCTGGGCAAGGGTCCAGCCTGGCCCCCAGCACGGTGCCACGAGAAGCCCTGGGAGCCTCAGGACCACCCGAAATTCCTTCACCGTGCTCCCAGCATGGGGAGGGGCTGTGGCTTGGGATGTCCTGAGTCACAAAAAACAGGCTCCTCTCTCTCTCTCAGGGCTGGCTCCCTCCCCAGTGAGCACCCACCGAGCTGAGGGATTCTGGCATGTCCCAAGCCCCAAAGGGACCCCATCTTGTCCCCACACACGCTGGCAGGGTCTCCATGGGGACATCACATGTCCCATCTCCAACAAGGGATGTGGCGGGCCCTGCCACATCCCCACACGCTGTCCTGTCCTCGCTGGGACCCTGCCACCTCCCCGTGCCCACAGGGACCACCTCTCCCTGCCACGTCCCTTCATTGACTTTGACACATCCCATCCCCACAGGGCACCTGTCCCCACAGGGATCCCGCTGCCTCCATCCCCACAGGGACCCCGCCATGTCCCCACTGGAACCCTCACTCGTTTCCATCCCCACAGGGAGCTCCACGTGTCCCCACACGGAGCCACATCCCCACCGGGACCCTGCTGTGTCCCCACAGGATGCCGCACCTTCCCCCTTCCCCACAGAGACCCTGTGTTTTCTCCACAGGGACGCTCAGTTGTCCCCAGCCCCACGGGGACTCCCGCATGTCCCCACACACGGTCCCGCCCCCACAGCGACCCCATCATGTCTCAACTGGGACCCCCCCCTTTTTGCCGTCCCCACAGGGTCCCCCGCTGTCCCCACAAGGGGTCCCGTCCCCACAGGGCCCCCCGTTGTCCCCACACGGGGTCCCGTCCCCACAGGGCCCGCGGGCCCCGGCGGCGGCGGGGCCTTTAAGCGGGGCCGGCCTCCCGGAGCCCCCGCCCGGGGGCCGCGCCGGGCCGCCNCGGCGGGGCCCCGGCTGTGCCCGCGCGGACGGGACGGGACGCGGGGAGGTTCCGCCCCCTGGTCCCCGTCGGGGTTCGGTACCGGGGCTGTGCCGTGGGACAGCGGCCCCGCTGCGGTGGGACGGGGCAGCGGCGGCTCTGCCGGGGGCGCCCAAAGGAGCGGGACGCGGCAGGAACCCGGTGGCCGGTGCTTAAAGCCCGGCTGAGCCCGGCGGGAGAGCGGGGGGCATCTCAGAGCTGCAGCAGAGCAGCCACGGGCAGAGCTCCGCTGGTTCCTCGACGTGGAACCAGCCCCAGCACGGGCTGTGCCGTAACAGCGCTCCCATCCCTGGATCCTGCCCTCGACACCCCCAGCTCAGCACCCCTCCCTGGATCGTGCCCTTGCACCCCTGCCCTGGGCACCCCTCCCTGGATCGTGCCCTTGCACCCCTGCCCTGGGCACCCATGCTTGGATCCTGCCCTTGCACCCCTGCCCTGGGCACCCATGCTTGGATCCTGCCCTTGCACCCCTGCCCTGGGCACCCCTCCCTGACTCCTGCCTGTCAGTCTGCCGGAGTGGAGCGCCCATCCCTGGCTCTTGCACCCATCCCTGGCTCCTGCCCTCCCCGGCTCCCGGGGCACCCGGTGCCACCAAACCCCGGCGTGTGCCTGCGGCTGCTCGGCCTCACATCCAGAGCGGTTGCGTGCGCGGCCCTTGACTCAGCTCCGGAGCAGCTGCTTTCAGCAACACCAGTAATCAATGAGTGGCATTTGGCTGTAGGGAGATGGGGCAGGATTGTAACCTGTTCGACTGGGCAGCAAATGAGCCTTTTATTCTGGAAGGTTGAGTGTTGGCAGATGCCTTAATATCATGTTGCAAGTTCAGTTTATCCCTAATGCCCCTGCCTCAGGAATGGTGGAGGATTAGCACTGACAAAACACGGTTTTCCCTTATGATACACCGGAGCAGCTGCCCCTGCTCTGGCAGGGAGTGCATTCCTCCCCCAGGCCTCGCTGTAAACCTTGATGTGTGCTGTGTTCCCGGTGGTTGGGACGGGCTCTGTGGCGCACTGGTTCCCAAGGAATGAGGAGGAGGGATCCCTAATTTGGGGGACACGTGCCGTTCCCCCGCTGGCAGAGATCTGCTGCCACGACTTGGCTGACGTGACCCTGGTGAACGTCAGGGGAGCAATAATGCAGCAGGTTTTAATCGATTTATGCCTGGAAGGTGTGAACGTGCAGCTCTGCCTGTCCTTCCTGCCCCTGAGGGCTTGCCTGGGTCCTGGACAGGGACACAGACATCCCGGTTCCCTCCAGGAACAAAGGTGAAATCCCAGGGATTTCATCCGAGCCCTCGCTGTGCTGCGGGCTCTGCTCTGGGCTCTGGCACTGCTTCCTTGTTGGTCAGGGCAAGATGGAAATTTGCATGGCTTAATTCAATACCTGATCCCAGCTGGAATCTCGGAGCTGGAAAGCCAGAGAGCTCACACTGCTCTAGTGCTAGAAACGTACAGGGTGTGGGGGGAAGTCTTCTGCCTGAGCCAGGCTCCACGGGAGGGAGGAAAGGGATGCAGAGCTGGCACAAGAAAGTCTCAGATCTCTGCTCCAGGAGCCAGAACCAGCTTTGTCCCAGGGAACCAGCCACCTGCACACCTGGGCATGCAGGAAGAGGTTGGGAATGAGGAGTGGGGAAAAGGCACCTGGGCAGGGCAGTGGGGCCTGGGAGCACCGCACTGACCCCACCAGAGCCATCTACACAAGGCTGTTCACCAAAGAAGCCTTCTAGGCTTCCTGCCACCACTGCAGGACCTTCCTTCCAGGGTGGTTTTCCCTGGAAAGTGGGGTAACACCTCAAACCAGGCATGGGAGCTTCTCCCACCCCCTCCTGTCCAGGTGCACAGCCCTCAGCACACACACACCCATTTATCCCTTCGAAAAGGACACTCTGAGCAACCATAACGCAAAGGGAAACATCTAGCAGAGAGGCTCTGGCATTTGGAAATAGCTGAGGAATCTCTGAACAGGAGCCCCAGCTCCCTGGATGCTTGGGAATAAAGCCAGCAACTGGGAGGCAAAGGCACTGCCCACCCTTCCCGGGGCACCTGTAGTGCAGGCAGCGCGTGGGCTCGGCTCACACAGCTACTCCCCTGCTTTAAAAATAGTACAAGATGATAATAATCAGGCAGGTTTGGGGTTCCCAGCAGGAAGGATCAACAGGTGCTGCCACAGTCACCCCATGGCCAGGTGGGTCAGGGTTCCCAGGCTGATGAGAATGAATTCCCATTAATTTTCACCATCCCACCCAGCGAGGGGGGGGTCTGCAGGTCCTTCCCTTCATGGAGGAAATGTGAATTTGCACAGCATCCCTGGCAAAGAGAATTCCCCCCAGCTTGGAGCAGCCGGAGCCGAGGGGCGCTGGCCCCACGCTGCTCCCAGGGGAAGCTCCCCGTGCAAACTCCGTTTCCCCCAAACTGATTGAAATTGGCCTCTCTTCCCGTTACCCTACACAACCCCATCGATGTGCTCAGAGGTGACCTCATTCCTTACAGCTGCTGCGGGCACATCCCGCTGCTCCCCCTTCGCCTGCTTCCACCCTGCCCGGCCTTGGGAAGCGTGGGGAAAGCGTGGGCAGCCCCTGCTCGCCGGGAATTCCTGCGGAGGGGAATGTGTCACCATCAGGTTCATCGTGGTGCCAGGCTTTGAGACCCCCTGAGAAGCCAGGCAGCTGAGAGCGTGCACCAGTTGGCATTGCCCCTGGAAGAGGCCCGGGTGAGCGCCAGCATGGAGGCACCGGCCCGTTTCCAGGACACGTTGCAGCGAATTCGCAGCTGCCTTCAATTTTATGGGCTCTGGGGTGGGCTGGGGCAGAGCCCAGCAGCAGGCACAGCCCTGGGCCCGGCGGGGTCACACACGAGCAAACACACCAGGTCCCTGCGTTTTGTTCAGCTAACAGGGACGAGATTGTGTCCCTCCTGTCAGCTGTGACTGCGCAGGGCACGGCTCCGGAAAAAACAAGGCTCCATCTTGCAGCACCCCGGGAGCCGGAGCCAGGCGTGGGTCTGCTCCCTGAATGCGCCCCTCCTGCTCTCCATCCACGTCCCCTGGGGTCACACTTGGACACGGGGAGCAGGGGATGGAGTAGGGGAGCTTTCCTAAACTCCACCTGCAATCCAGATGCCATCAGCTGGCGCTGGAATAATCTGTAGTGCTCCAGAACAGGCGGTATCTCCAGTCGGGGCTGGAAAACAGCCCTCGGTGTTCAGCCGAGTAGGGAACTGATGCTGCACACAACTGTCGGATCCCATTCTTGCCTCGTCGGGGATTAATTCTGGTGTTTAAAGCATTTAATGCACATACCAAGAATTTTTAAGCAGGATGCAGGTGGCCACACCTCTGGTTTGTACTGGGGCAGCCCCATGCTCCTGCTGCGCTCTCCCAGTGACCAGCACACAGAGCGTGGTGTGCAGAGCCCGTGGCTCTGAAAGCACAGACGTGGCTTTTAAAAGAAAGATGGTTTGTTGTTCTTGCATCAAATCCTCTTGCTGCTTGCCGAGGGAGGCTTGTCCTCGGAGCAGAGCAAGGATTTATAAATACCAGCGTGCTCCAGGTTGCGCCCCCTCCCCGTCTCGCTCGGTGCCTGCGGCCAGGAGCTCTCCCTGTGGCCAGAGGTTTGGCTGGCAGCTGGCAGGATCCAGCTGCCGGGTGGAGAGGGAGCAGCCCTGCCTGCTCCCACTGTGGAGGGGGCGGCTGCACGGCAGGATCACAGCGTGGCAGAGCTCACAGGGTGACAGGGATCACAGCGTGGCCGTGGGCCGCTCCGCTGTCACAGGAGTTGGTGGCAGTGGGAATTGAGAGGCAGCCGAGCTGCCGCCCTGCCTGGCAGCCGTGGACCCTGCCCAGCGGGCTAAGTGGCATCCTCAGATGGATCCTTCCAAAAGCTTCACCGCCCGTTTTTCCTCCCGGGGAATGGCAAATCGGGGAGCGAGCCTTTGGCTGGCAGAGCACTCACACTGCTCAGCTGGGCACCTCAGCTGGGTTAGAGTCACCACCCCTGAGCCTGGTGCCAGCCGTGTGGGAGCAGAGCCTGGCTCTGGAGGGGGGATCACCGAGGCAGCGGGGGAGCCTTGCCAAGCCCCAGCCTCACCCAGGGCACCGGGCACCCCACTGGTGCCAGCGGGAGGGACACGGGCTGTGACACAGGAGCATCAGCTGTCACCCCTCTGCAGGCAGCAGCTCCCGAGGGATCGCCAGCCCTGCAGCCTGGGGAGCTGCCTGGATTCCAGGCACGGGGGAGAGGCAGGACTCTGTGCTTGAGGACTAAACTGCTTGATCTGGGGTTGTCGAGCTTCCCAGGAGAGCCCGGGACTGTTTGCAGGGTGTCTTGTTGTGCGTTTTGGGCACGATTCCCCTTTTCATGGATCCTCTGGGAAGTTACTGGTGTGTTCTGGCAAGCGCGGGGAGCCGGCTGTGCTGGGAGCTGCACAAGCAGCCAGGCCTGCTCGGAGCTCCGGGCAGACAGATTATTATCTTGATTTAACATCTGACAGCTCCCATCCTGCTCGGAGAGGCCAGCACAGGCTGCCAGCAGAATCAATCAGGGGCTGGTCACAGCATCCTCTGTCTCGGCCCAGATCGCCCCGCCTGCTCCCCTTCCTTCTTCCCCATTCCAAACCCGAACCACTCGACCTTTCCATCGTGAGGAGGTGCCGATGGCTCTGACCCACGCGGGAGGAGCCTGTAATGGCCTCATGGAGCACAACCAGAGGCAGGAGAGCAGAGCCCCAGCAGAGCAAAGGGCTGCGGGAGGGCCGGGAAGAGCAGCGAGGAGCCGGCGGCTCCCACGCGTCCTCTCCCCTCCCAGCTCCGCTTCGGACTCCCTTGGACTCGGCACAAGCGAGCCCTGACCCGAGAATGGCTGCAGTTTGTGCTCTCTGCTGAAATTTATTTGAAATGCCACTCTCCAGGACCATTTCTGAAGCAATTTGCTGTTCAGCCTGGCTGGGAAGAGCCCTGAGCAGGCTCGTTCATTCAGTGCCTGCGATATTGACTCTTCTCTTTACTGCAGGATTAGAGAGCATTTGTCATCTCCAAAATGAATAACTTTTCCTCTCCTGGGAGGGGGGAGAAGCCTTGCCTCAGTACTGACATTTTGCACACCCAGCCCACAAACCTGCCTCGAATCCCAGATGATGATCTGGGAATTAAACCGGGGGCTTCGGTGTCTCTGCTCTGTCAGCAGAGCAGGGCCCACCCTGCACTAAACCCACGGTCCAGAGGGAGAGAGGCCTGGGGGAGCTCTCACCTGTCCAGGTACCAGCCCCATGGTTGTGTTACTGCCACACAACCCGACAGAAACTCAAGTCTTACTCAAGTCCCTCAGGGACAAGGCACAGCCTCTGCTCTCAAGACAGAGAAGCCGTGTTTGAAAAAAAATTGGAAAAAAGAACCCTTTAGAAATCAGAGCAAACCACCCAGCAGCACCAGAATAAGAAGGCAGAAGCTCAGGCTTGCCAACTCATTGTCTAGAGCCCGACCAGTTCTCCCTCCTGTCCTGGAGATCACAGTATTTAACTCACAAATTCACCCTGTTTGCCTCTGTCATTTGAGCTTCCAGAGGTGTTCTCAAGCCTTTCTCAGGAGGTCCAGGAACTGGCAGTGCTTTCCCATGGGAATTTCAGCCTTTGTTAACAGGACTGCGTTCCCAGGAATGAAAGCAAGAGAAACAAACTCCAGCTGTTGCAAGATTTGGAAGAGCAGAGCCACGAGTGTTGCCGGCAGCAACCTTTCCAGGGGGCTGCACCACCAAAACACCAACCACGGCATCGGGATTGCTGCCCTGCTTTGGAAACCCTCTTACCTGGAGAGGAGCTGCTCTGCCGCCAGGAGATCCAGCCCAGGTGGGACACAACCAGACTTCCATGGGAGCAGCTACCCGGGGCTGAGCACCTGCCCCTCCTCCTGAGGCAGGTGAAGCACGAAGCTCAGCCTCGAGGTGCAGCAGAAGGACCCACCTGAGCCGTGGAGCTGCCGAGAGCCGGTGGGTGCAGGGTGAGACCCAGGCTGGATGGCTGCTGGAGAAGTGTCCCCTCACCATAAACCTGAGGATGGTGCTGGCCAGGAGCGCTGGGAAAGGACCTGGAGGCTTTGAAGAGCAGAGTGTTCTCCAGGCTGTAATTACCCACTGGCTTCCCCCACCCCTGATTATGCAGAGGAGGGAAATGGCAGAACCCACCAGTCTGCCGGGGAGGGAGGAGGCTGCTCCGGTCCTGCCCCTGCCACACCAGGGTCCCCAGGGACCCCCCTGCCACCCCAGGGACCCCCTGCCACCCCAGTGTCCCAGCCCTCCCCACGGGACACTGGCTGGGCTCTGCGCATGGGCAAGACCAAGGCACAGTCTGGAAAGGGATTTACTGTGGGTCAGGGCTGCTGCAAGATTAATTAATTGGTTAACTGGAGTCAGCTCAGAAAAAGGAGGATGTGATGGCAGGAACACCTGGTTGCTACCAGCCCACTGCCAGCCAGTCTTCTCCCAAAGGACCATCTGCACCCTCTGGGAATGTCAGCCCTTTGCAGGAAACCCCAGTGACATTCCAGCTCCTTTGGAAGGCACTTCCAGTGCTCCTTTAGGGACGGTTCTGGATCCAGCCCCTCGGCAGGGCAGTCGGGACAGGCTCCAGCACCCAGGGAATTTGGGCTGGAGTGACTCCCCAGCCTGTGCCAGCACTCAGAAACCCCTACCAAGGAGAAATGGGAGAAGAGGTGGGGTTTTTATTTCGCAGGAGGTGGTGCCCCCCGGCTGTACCCCGCTCTCCCCCGGCAGTGCCCAGGCTGAAGGAGGCGGCCGGTGCCTCTCCCTGTGCCCTGCCAGGAGCCCCTTGTGCCACCGGCCTGCCCAGGCACAGCCACGCCGGGCTCTGTGTGTGCTTTGTTCCATCTTCAGCGATTTGCTTCTTTTTTTTCTGTGCTCCACAACGGCTGGGAAGAGGCTTTTCATTCCTTTTCTCTTTCTGTGCCCCAGCACAATGACGGGGATGGCTGCGTGGAGAGCAGCAGCGTTGGATTACAGCGGGACGCGGTGGGATAACGCGGCTGTGCTGGGAAAGGCAGAGGGAGCTTCACGGGAGCAAAACAAGGCACTTCGGGGCAGGCTTTGCCCGAGCCGGGGCCGGGCAGGAGGGATGCAGGGGTGCAGCCCCGGGGACAGATGAAAGCTGGGGGAGCTCCCGGTCTCAGCCGAAGGCGCCGCACCCGGCAGGAGCCGCTGCCAGCCCCGGCAGACGAGGCCCCTTCCCTTCCCAGCTCCCCGCAGCTGCTCAGGCTGGTGTGTGTGGGCAGCAGCGTGGCTCTGTCACATGCCTGAGACAGCAGGGCGCAGTCGGTGGCATCCCAGCCAGCTCCCGCGGCGAGCGCCGGAACACGGCAGGGGACGCTGGCAGCCGCCCCGCGCCTTGGTGGCTGTCCCCCAGCCCTGGGCATCATCAGCCCCCGGGCACGTGGGCTGCGGGCACAGCAGCCTTTTAGCTCTCGCTTAAATAAGGAGCTTCTCTCCAAAACACTCAGTCCTTCTGGCGGAGAGCTGCTCCCGATGGGGTGGAAGCTGTGCCGGCCGTTCCGAGCCCCCGGGATGCCGCGTGTGTAACTGGGGTTGTACGGAGCAGCCGTGGCTGCCCCTGGATCCCTGGCAGTGTCCCAGGCCAGGCTGGACTGGGCTTGGAGCAGCCTGGGACAGTGGGAGGTGTCCCTGCCATGGCAGGGGGTGGGATGGGATGGGATTGGGATGGGATTGGGATGAGAGGGCATTTGCGGCCGGCGCGGCAGCCCCAGAGTTGGCAGAGCGAGCTCAGCCTGTCACATGCAAATCCCCGGATAAGTTCCTGCCTGCAAACAGGAACCACTTTATGGAAAGCAGCAGAGCCCTTCCCAAACCGCCTCAGGGAGCAGCTGGAGGGTCTGCCTTGCTCAGAGCTGCTTTGGGGCAGGCGCTGCTCTCGCTCTGCCGGAGTCCAGCAGCGTTTCCCAGGTGATTCTCCTCTGCTCCGGGGGCCTGTGGGAAAAGAAGGGGATGCTGACCCCATCCTCGGCTTCTCGGGAGCAGAGTGCTGTGGCTCTGGCATCAGCTCTGCCCCTTCCCATTCACAAGAACAGGGAGCAGGGGGTCCCCAGTAGGTGGCTTTGGGCGCTGTCAGGAGGACACAGACGTGCCCCAGCTGTCTGGGCCTGGGCAGATGCTGAAGGAGACATTAGAGAAAATTAATTACTTAAATGACTTAAATTTTTTTTGAGCCATGACTTCTGTGCCAGCCTCAGATTCCTCTGGGCTCACTGTGATTTTGAGTGCCATGCTGGCAGGAATTGGTGACATTACAGTGTTGGCAGCAAGCGCCGCCCTGAGTCCTCGGTATCTCCTGGGGAAGCCGTGGTCCTCCCTTCCAGTTCTTGGACAACCACCTAAATCGAGTCCAGAGCAGATCCCAGTAAAACCCATGCTCTTTTCTCTCCCCAGCTCAGCGTTGGACACACTCTATGAGCCATCCCAGCCTCAGCAGCCCAGGTGCCACTCCGTAATTTAGAGCAGGACTTTGTTACCAACTGTAAGTGCCCAAATCCTTTGCATTGTCAGTAAGAGCTGTTTGAAAGCAGGGATTTCCCCTGCTCAGAGAACTTGATTCCTTTGAAAACAACACACCTTTCCTTGCTGCTCCAGCTGGGTGACTGGTGGGGGGGGAAGCTGAGTGCTCGCAGCTGCAGCAAAAACCTTGTTGGGGCAGGAACTTTTGCAGCTTTGGGTCCACAGCTTCAGGAGCTGCTCAAGGAGCTGCCAGCAGGGAAGAGCACGGAGGAGGCCACATTATGCTCATTGAGTTCCTGTACCACAGAGCCAAAAACCCACTGGCAGCACCAGCAGCCACTGCTGGGACCTGCTGTGCTTCCCAGAGCATGGGATGAGGGCAGACAGCTGAGGGCTGGGGAAGCCACAGTCGGGGCTTCTCAGCCCTTTAAGAACCCTCTTAACACAATTAAGAATTGCTGGAGGGACAGATCCCTCTCCCCGAGGCCCTGAGCATTCCCCCTGCTTCTCCCCTGGCTTTGGAGGTGCCCCAAAGGAGCAGGGGGATCGGAGCAGGGACCCTCTGGGGCCACGAGGCTCACTCGGGCGATCCCAGGCGCCTGCAGCGTCTCTCTCCCGAGCATTAGTCAGGCATTAAAGCAGCACAAGAGCCTCCCCTGTCCCAGCCTCTGCTCGGGTTTTACTCTCAGCTTCTGACATAACCAGGTCACTCTTTCCACACTTCCCCTGCCTCCATGAGAGCCGATGACTGATGGGGATGGACGTGACTCACCGCCTTTCCTAATGAGCGACTTTCCTCTGTTTATGTGCTTTGGCGGGGCCTTTCCTACACCTAAAAAAGGAGAAGGGTGGCACTGGGGAGAGGGCAGCATGCTGGAAATTGCTGGCATCTGCTGTTCCTCACCATCCCTTTGAAGTCTGGCCAGCTGTGAAGCTGCTGTGTTTGAGCATGGGAAAGGTGTAGCTCATTTTCCACGTGCTGCTCCAGGTGAGATGCTGTCCAGGCCCACAGGTAAACCCTTGGCGAGTAATTGGAGCTAATTAGGCTGGAAGAATTTTTTTACTATCTGTCCAGGCAGTGCCTGGGGGACAGTGGTAATGAGCACTGTGAAACCAGCCCCACATTCCCCACGGAGCCTTGCCAGGCCACAGCAGGGCGAGCTGGGGTTTCCTGTTCCCTCGCACAGACGGGTGAGGGACAGCTCCCCGCTCATGTGGCCTCACTTGTGTTTTGCAGTGACTAAGCACTGGGAGCTCTCGCTGTCCTGCCACCACCGGCCAGACAATCCCTCCCTTGGCCGAAGATCCCGTTGGCTCTCTTCCCATAATGGAAGCGTGAGTGCCAAGATCCTCCATGACCTCCAGAAGCCACAACTCCCTGCCGAGAACTCTGATGGCTCCGCGAATGCTCTCCGAAGGTGCCCTGGGGGGCATCGCCCAGATCACGCCCTCGCTGTACCTGAGCCGGGGCAGCGTCGCCTCCAACCGGCACCTGCTGCTGTCCCGGGGCATCACCTGCATCATCAACGCCACCATCGAGATCCCCAACTTCAACTGGCCCCAGTTTGAGTACGTGAAAGTGCCTTTGGCTGACATGCCCACCGCCCCCATCTCCCTGTACTTCGACAGCGTGGCCGACAAGATCCACAGCGTGGCGCGGAAGCACGGGGCCGCGCTGGTGCACTGCGCCGCCGGCGTCAGCAGGTCGGCCACGCTCTGCATCGCCTTCCTCATGAAGTACCACAAGGTCTCCCTCGTCGAGGCCTACAACTGGGTCAAGTCGCGGCGCCCCGTGATCCGGCCCAACGTGGGCTTCTGGAGGCAGCTGATAGACTACGAGAGGAAGCTCTTTGGGAAGACCACGGTTAAAATGGTACAGACACCCTATGGCATCATCCCGGACATTTACGAGAGAGAGAGGAGACCCCTGATGCCTTACTGGGGAATTTAATGGGACTGCAGATGGGAAGCACAACAGAAGGGACACGCTGTTCCGAGTCGACCAGACTGGAGACATTCCCTTCTCCTTCTCCAGCCAACTTTGGTTCTTTACCATACAGCAGAACCTCAATTCTCACCTCACTAACCTGCAAGGCCAACGATTCCCTTCAAAGCATTTTTCTCTATGGGGATTTCCCATCTGCATCTCTGATTTAGCAAAACCAGGTCTCATTATAAGTTTATTCCTTCCATAAAGCCTCCATCTTTTTTTCTTTTTCTAGTCAGTTTATTAGGATCCTCCGAGGAAAGGCCTGAGAGGCACTGGGCAGAGTCGATGACCCAGGTGTCCTTTGTGAGGCGGTAGCAGCCTGGATATTTTGTTATAGCTTGTTTGCTTCCTTGCAAAACCCTGTAGTGGCTCAGGAGCAGCACTAGCGAGGCCCTGCTCCACAGCAGCAGGTTTTCCAAGCACCAGGGAGGCAGGAATACAGGGGCTGTGGTGCTAGTGCTGGTGTTCTCTTTAACATCCGTAGTGACTCTCAGTATATAGTGTTTGAGATCTTTAGTCAGCTCTTAATCGTATTCAAAGTTAGGAAAAAAAAAAACGAAAAAAAAAGTGAATCAGTCCATGTCGGCCACAAGTAAAATAAAATTCGAGTAATTCAAATCAGCTAAATACAAGATCCTTTTTCACTCATTCCATGCCAGGGCAATAGTCCTGGAATACACTTCAACTACTGGAAAATGCTGGTGTGTTTTGTGGGTGGAAAGTTGACAGATCTTGTCCAGATGTGGCTCAAGACAGAAGCGAGAGGGTTGAAGCCGCTGGGCAGCCAAAGAGACGCTCAGGAATCTGTGCGTGGCCCCCTGCCCGGGGCCGGGCCGTGGGTGCCAACGTTCCAGCAGCCAGCCCGGCTCCTCCGCTCCGCGCCCGGCGCTGACCTGCCTTAGCCCATTCCTGCCTCCCTCCCTCCATCCCCACGGTTATGCTGCATTCCAGGACTGCTCCGCTCCGGCCCCTCCGCACGGGCTGGGTGCCACAGGCCGGGCCTGGCTCACAGGGCGCCGGCAGCGATCCCAGCCCTTCCCTGGAGAAGCCTTCCCGTGGCTCCTGGCCAGGGCAGGGGCTGGGGCCGTGGAGTGGGACCGGAGCCCGGGAGAGCCCCGCTCCCGAGGAGGAGCAGGCAGATTGCTGCCATCGCTGTCTGATTTAAATGAGATTCTATACTTGTAAAAAAAAGAAAAAAAATCAATAAAGATTAAAGCAGAACATGTGTTGGTTTCCTGTTCCAGACGGCGCTAATGGAGCTCCAGCAGCAGCCCAAGGCCCAGCAGTGCCTTTAAACAGCTCTGGCTGAAGGAAGTTTTCTCCTGCTTTTCCAGATGAGTTTTAGCCCGCTGAAATAAAGGTGACATTTGCCATCAGCTGCTCCCAGCTCAGGTTCCATGGCTGCATCCCAGTTCCAGTGGCAGGCAGACACAGGAGACTCATCTCCCTAATTTACCAGGAGTTAAACTTGAGCCAGGGAAATGGAAAGTGAGGAGCTAGGGAGTGAAAATCAAGATTAATCATTGGTCTGGAGACGTTCCAACACATGACATTTTAAGGGGAAAAAAATGCTAAAATCTGAAATCTGCTCACAAAATTAAACTTTACCTAAAAATGGGCAAAGTAGGATTTAACAGCATTTTTGGTATAAAAACTGGAAGGTTAAAAATTCTCCACTTTGAATTATTGCATAGGCTTTATACACACACTGGCTGAGGACTGAGGGGAGGGCGAGACGCTGATGTTCAGCCAAGAAGGCACCAAAGGCTGACTTTAAACACAAGGGAAAGTTAGACCTATAAAAAGTGAAATTGCCTAATAAAGCACATGAGGAAACAAAGAATGCACCTGAAATCCCCATTCAAGGTTGTATTACAGTGTTAGTGCTTGTGGGTATTTCATTGCAAAAGCTCCTCTTGTGTGCACTCCAGCAAAAAATTTTACACGAGCGTTTTCCCCCTCAAAATCCATTTTTTTCTCCATTCTCAAATCTACAGAAACCAAAGAAGAGAGAACCCTGGTTTAGCTTGGATTACTGTGAGCACACCCATTGGCTTTGAGGGGAACACCCCTTTTCCTGCTCCCCACGGGCTTTTCCAAATGGTATCTTAATTGTCTGAAAAGTATTTTTTATCTTTCAATATTTGGTGAGACACCTTCCCCATCCCAGCCACAAAGCAGGTTTCACTTACATTATCATATAAATATTTCAGCTTCCCAGGCTGGTCAGATACGAAACGAGCTTTTTATTGAACACCAGGTTTGAATCTCAACACAGGGTTTATAAATCATTGCAGGAATTAAGGGAGTAAACAAGGTTCTAAAGTCAATTAATAACACTTATTCTCATCGGATTTAAAATACCAGCACAGCACAAACCCAAACAGCTCCAACTAATAATCACAAAACCACTTCTGGAAGAAAAATAACATTTGCCCAGAGGGCAGGAGAAGAATCACAATAGAAAGAGAAGTTTTCTGATCACTCTTCTTCATAAAATTACGACATTCCTATTTTAACACTGAGAACTGGAATTAAATACAGGTCCAGAATTAAAAATGAATCCACAGCAGCAGTTTGTACAATAGCAGCTTTTATTGGAAAGGCAGGTTTTGTTTCAAGTTTGTGATTCCCAATGCAGCTGAGAGGACTCGGAGCATTCCGTGGGCTTCCATCAGCTCCTGCTCAACCTGGGGCTGAGCTTCACCCTCCCTCCCACACCCTGCACGGCTTCCAGGGAAGGAGCTGCTCTGACCAAACCCAGCGAGGAGAAGCTGCTGCCAGGGAGGAAAAGTCCTTGGAATGAGCGGTCGGTGCAGGAGGTGACAATTCCCAGGGCACAGGCGACCTCCGAGGGGCTGCAGGGACTTGCAGCCAAACGCGGAGAGGGAGGGGCAGGGAAGAGGCTGGAGCAGCCCCCAGCACCAGGGAGAAGCTGCCACCCACGGCCACGGCACAGAAGCACCAGGAATACAAGGGGGTTAAGCCATAAATACATTAAATAACCGAGCAAACAATTCCTTACAACTCCAAATATACACAAAGAGACAGAACCCCCACTTCCCATGGGTCACGCCAAGGCAGCCCCACATAGATTAAAAAAACAAATAAAAATCTTAGTTTTCTTTTCCAGTGAGAGAATCCATGCAGGAAAAGGAGTTACAGGCCTGAAACTGGACACAAGCAAAGGGAAGGCAGCGTGTCCGGGGGCCTGCAGCAGAGGCAGCGGGGGAAGGTGGGCTGTGACAATCCTGTCACCTTGGATACAGCTTGGAAGGACACTGGGCTTTGGCTGGCAACAACATCCGAGAGGATGCTGAATGCTCCAGTGAGTCATTGGAATGACTGGGAGCTGCGAGCTGATCCTGCTTGTGCAATGCCTTTATCGAGGGGATCTCCATGCAAACGCTCCCGGTGTTCCCGTGGCAGAGCTCTTCCCGCTCCCCACAAAGACAGAGCTCCTGTGGGAGCAGGAGAGCAGCAGTGTCACCCTCCAGTGAGCTCTGCTGCAATTGGAATTGTAAATGTCCATTCCCTTATTTTTATGGGCCAAAAGACAGGTTGGATGCAGCTCAGAGAGGCTACAGGAAAACCAGCACTGGAAGATGCTGCTGTGACAGTGCAGCTGCTGCTTTAAATTTCACACCGTGGCCTCTTATTTGTGGCATTTTCTTTTAATTAAGGAAAAAAAATTCCTCTCTAGCAAAGTGTTGGGGAGCTGTGGTGGAAACCCAGGCTGACAGTAAACTCCCTTTCCCCAGTACAGCATTCCCTCAGCACCAGCCTCTCCCAGCCACTGGAGAATACCTGTCAGTGGCTCCCTGTCCCCAAACTGCTGTGGGAACACTGGTGAGGGGCACAGCAGCCCCTGACTGTGCTGGAAAATAAGGGCTGTGGGCACAAGCTGTGGTGCTGGAGCTCTTTCCCACCTAATAAAAGGGAGAGAATCAATGTGTTGCTTCCCTGTTTTTTTGATAATTCCTGGGGCAGGATGTGGGAAGCACAGCACGGGAAATCTGCCTCTGGATCAGCCAGAGCTGGAGGCACACCGTGCTTTATTTCATGAATGAGCTAATTTGAGGCAGCAAGGAGATTTATTGTAATTGGTGTAAGGAAGGAGCCAGACACCTCTGAGCCAAGATTCTTTCATTTGGGCTAATTAATAGTTTCGTATAACTAAGCCTGTTTGTTTTTTAAATACAAAGCATCGTTTCCCTCACTGTAATTTCTGTTTCAGCAAACAACCATAGGTCAGTGTCAGGTACTTGTAATGGGGGCAGGATTGACTTGGAGAAGCTGCTGAGATCTCTGGAGAAAAGGGGCAGATCTGAGACACAAGCCAAAGAATTAAGGAGAAAGTTGTAGCCCATGGATTTACACTTCACTCCCTGCAGAGCTAGACAGGCTCGTGGGATGTCTCTTGTACCACCATGAAGCTCCCACAGGTTTAAAATCCTGTAACCTGCACTCCATGGACTGCGCTGTCCTCTGGATATTGGATCTGAAGGAGGAACCAGGTACTTCAGATGGACAGGCAGCATTTAGTGAGAGTGTTACACCAACCTGTCCAGAGAGGCACCAACAAAAGCCACACACCAGCAGGGACACGATGCCTGCCTCAATCCCCAGCTTGCTGAGACCACCAAATTCCAGGGTTAAATCCCTGTGGGTGTTAAATCCCACTCCCTGCTGCAGGAGCCAGGGGCCACCTCTGTGCTGCCAGCTCTGAGTCACAGGAACACGTTCCCACAGGTAGCACCAGACTGCACGAGTCACACACAACCACCCCATCCCGGCAGGAACAGCATCTCCACAGCCAAAAAAGGTAAAGTATCCACACAGCAGCAGATGTGCTGCATCAGCAGAGCCCAGCTTGCAGCACTGCTGCAGCTCCCAAAAGGTCAGCAGAGACAAAACCAAACCTGGAGCTCAGGACAAACGCAGGGAAGTTTATCTGTATTTACAGCAAAGACCATGAGTTTTAAACTCCAGCTGCCTGTCCCACAGAATCCAGATAGCACAGGGAAAATTACAGCAGTTTTCCAGTCCTCACCTCCCAGCACTAACCAGGTCTGCATCCAGCACAACTCCCAACACAGAGCAGTGGAAGTACAAACACCCAGCAGCTTCTCCTTCTGAGTCAATAATTCATTCTGCCTCGGATGCTGCTGTGACTCACGTGCTGTGATAGCACAGCAGCAAATACCTAAAGAACATCAAGGTCCACGTCCCAAAAACGCTAAAGAAAAGATTTCCTTGCAAATACAGGCTTCAAGTATTTAAGTGGTTGTTTCTATGCAAATCAGCCCAGCATTCCAGGTTCTCTGGGAAGCTCCATGCTGGCCTCTCCCAGGTTTATGCACGTGGTTACCAGGCTGCCTTTACACAGGATAACGTTTTCATCTTCAGAAAGACTGGAATGCCACTTTTTCTTTTGCCATACTACATATTTTCTGGTTATTTCTGAAACCTTGGCCATTACAAGTGAATTCTTCACCGTCTGTAACGGTGGCTTTAAGCTGTTGATTTTTGGTCCAAAAATCAACCCCAAACGTTTCAAACCCTGAGCCCAGCTCCAGCCTCTCCAGCACAGCAGTTACCCCGAGTCCTGCATGCTTAGACCCAAAGCTCCACCTGCAGTGCAGCTGCTTTCAGAGCAGGTCTGGCAGGATGAGACCCGGAGGTTTGGGCTCCACGCAGTTGATCCAGAAGTTTGCACAGCTGGCGTGGTACTGGTGCCCCCCATATGCCAGCTTGAAGTTATCAGTCTCGGAATTAAAGGCCTGCAAGAAGAATTGAAACAAGTGTGACAGTCTGATCCACCCCAGGGTCTGAACCTAGTGTGGAAAAGGGCACAGGACCCCCCCCCGAGCACTCCACCCCATCGACTCGATTTGATTTTAGTTGCAGGTGGACAAAACCTTTGGCCATCTCACCTGAGCCAACCTCTCCCTGCAGGAAGGGAGCCCTGGCCTGACCCCTGGCAGCTAACTCACCTTGTTTCCTGCATCTTCAGTTCTGTTCCATCTCCCTGCCGAGGGGAAAGCCTGTCCTGCTCCCCAGCAGACAGCTCCTGCATTTATTTCCCTGGCTCCAGCCTGGCTGTGGCTTAGGCAGGTGCAATTCTTGCTATTAGTGTTATTTCAGGTTGAATTTGATCTACTTCCTCCTGTTAATTGAAGCTGCTTTACAATAGGAGCCTGTGAGCGTGTGAAGCCATGAACAGGCTGAAACCACCTCGGTGTTTGTTGCTAGGAGATACTTTCCAATGCCTCACAGCTCCCTATTTAAAAAAATATCCCAGCCCTGCTCTCCACACCCTGGATTTCCTGCAGAGATTTCTAAAAATGCCACTGCCTGCTACACAAAGCCAAAAGTCAACATTTCTAGCACAAAGCCCCTGAAATCCCCCCTCTCCTGCCACAGACACACAGGCAGCACAGATCTGGGAACTGGGGGATTTTCTGTCACACAACAGAAGGAGCACAAAACCAGAGAGCTGGGCACAAGGCACAGGCATGCAGACAGACAAGGGGAGGCTCTGGAGGATGTTAGTGGATCAGAGCAAGAGTTAACGGCCACAAAACATGACTGGAGAAGAGGATTAATGATTGGTACAATTGAGAATGACAGCTGAGAGCCCATTAGCAGCTCAGCCTTCCACACTCAAGAAGAATGAGTCTAGAAAGAATGTTTTTTACACAGGTTCATACTTTTTTGGGAAGCTCTTCCACAGGTTTCTCTTCTTTCTGAAATAACGTTGAA
Organism: Edolisoma coerulescens; assembly: GCA_013397115.1. NCBI lineage: Eukaryota > Metazoa > Chordata > Aves > Passeriformes > Campephagidae > Edolisoma > Edolisoma coerulescens. The sequence goes on from VWZW01003158.1 coordinate 173,247, forward strand.
ACCAAAAAGTCAGGAAAAGTGCCTCTATTTTTAACTGGTTGGCACAACTCTGCACATGTCCTGGGAGTCCCTCCCAGCTCTGCTAATGGCAACAGTCCCCTCTGGCGAGCCATTTCATGGAGAAAAGTCATTAAAAGATTTTTGTTTGTTAAAAAAATGTTTATATTTTTTTACAATCTTAGTATCCCAGTTTCTTCCCCATTATGAACAATTAAACTCAACCCTTTCTCCACAGCTGTGTCACACCAAAGCCCAAGGAACACTGGATATTGGATTACAGGATTTTACTGAGACCCATCCACAGGTCAGAGTTTACAAATGATAACCACGAACATTTTTTCAATACACCCATCCCTGGGAGTGTCCAAGGCCAGGCTGGACACCCTGGGCTGGTGCAAGGTGTCCCTGCCCATGGCCCAGGGTGGCACTGGATGAGCTCTAAGGTCCCTTCCAACCCAAACCAGTCTGGGATTCTACGTGAAAGTCCAAACTGTAAATTCAGAAGGAGTTTAACCACCACACTCACTTTGCTCCTGGAGTCCACGTTCAGCAGACACACTCCACAGGCAAGATCCTGGGCATTTTTAATCCCTGGGCGCAGCATACAAGAAGAGAAATCCAGGGAGTTTTCATCTGGCTAAGGAAAGGAGACAGCAACATTCAGGCACTTTCAGGACCTGAGGAAGTTTCAGGCTCCATGGTAAAACTTCCTGAGCTCTGAGAGCCACCGTGTCACACAGGCATGGCAGGGGGGCGACCTTCAGAGCTGTGGGGATGGATTTGTCATCCCCATCAGCACCAGTTTACAACACCCAAAGCCTTAAAAAAGGCCTCGAGTACAAAGGAAGGAGTTCTTGAGTTGCACATTCCCACATCCAAAGGGGAAGGAGCCCTGGGAGCTGGGGGAAGGCAAACAGAGGCTCTGCAGGTGTTTGTGCAGCTGTGGGGAGGGAGCTCTCCCAGCCAGCCCTGGGGAGGTGGCTGCAGCAGGATTCATTGTCCTGGACTCCCTGATGTTGCCTCAGCAAAAAAGGGCAGCTGATTTCTCTTTTGGGGTTTTTTTGAACCTACAGGATGGCAGAGCAGTACAAAATGGGATATTAAGGTTCACCAAACCATGGAATTCAGGCCACCAGCCATACACAGGTTAAAGAGAGGCAAAGGGTGGGAGAATAAACCTGTAAATAACAAATTAATGTGGTCACTTTTCCAGTGCTTAACCTCACATTTCAGCCACAGGATAAATGATCAATTAAAACATTGCATAAGGGGGATAGAAATCTGTTCAAATTTTGCATGAAAATAGAAGTGCAAATAAAAGCAATGACTAGAAATGCAAGAAGCTTAAAAAAATGGTGTGATCCCAGGCCATGTGTGTCTTAATCCACACCCTGGGCATGCTGCTCACGCTGCCCTGCTGAATGGCTGGAGAATAACTGGAATCCTGAAAAAAACACACCCTTTAATCTCTAAGTAGATCAATCAAATTAATAAAGGCACTCTAATATTTGTTTACCAAACGCACGAGTGAAGCAAATGAGAAGGTCATCCTGCAATTTGCTGCGAAAAACCACAAGGCTGTGCATAAAATTACCTTGTAACAAAATCCTTTAAAAGATAAAATTAACCTTTCCAAGCACATGCCTGGGAGCTGGAATCCTTCTCTGCACTTAATTGGCACTTCTGCATCGTTTAGGATCCGTGACTGTAACACCAGAGCTGGGGGTTCCACCCCTTCCAGTGAATCCCGTGGGGAAGAGAAGCAAGAAAAGGGGTAATTTGGAGAATTATGGGAGTCATGAGTCCCTGGTGTTTGATAAGTTCAGCTGGGCTGTGTGTGCATGTGAGAAGTCACTGTTTGCAGCTCCTAATGTGCTTAAAATTTAGCTGGAGCTACGAGCCAGGAGCTGCTGTGGCTCAGAGAACGCGAGGCCAAGCTTTGGACTTCCAGGTAATCCCTGTACTCTTCCAAGGAAAAGCACTTTAGGAACAGGATTTTAATCCACCTGTTTAAATTAGGAAAAGATCCTGATAGCTCCTGGGATTGCTGCTATCAACAATGCCAGAGTTCAAACAGGTGAATCCAGCTCTATCAGCCTCCTCTGCCAAGCAGTGAAACACTGAGGAGATAAATTCCCTAGGATGTCAGGCTCTGTGCATCACAGGACAACACCAAAACACCTGGGGAGGTTTAAAATGTGCAAAAGGTGTGTAAAAAGGGACTGATCATTTATAATACCTGCCTTGCAGGGAATGCCAGTGAGCTGGAGATGGGTATTTCCAGCAGAAACCAAGAATTCCAGGCCTTACTGATAAATGAGTTTATCGGGAAGGAAAAACCTTTTGTGGCCACAGCTGCAGTGCAAGGAGGAAGCCACAAATTAAAATGCTCAGTGGAAACCTCCCCATGGTGATGATCTGCTCAGTGATGCTTGGTGTGATGTGCTGATCCTGAGAGCTGAAGGCTCCCTGGATGTGCACTGAGCTAAAGGGATCCACTGGGTAAGTCAGTGTAAAGCACACACGGATGGATGATTCCCTAAAAATGTGACTTTTTCCATGGTTAAAGGAAGTCATTTTGCACATTGTGTCTCCTGCAACACAAACATACAAACCCCACAAGGAATTTAATGGCAGGGTGATTCTCCTGCCTTCAATTTGTGTCTGTTCTGCACCTCTGTGTGCTCCTCTTTTCCCCTGCAGACCCTTCCCACGGGATGCTCCTGCTCTAAAGGACCATCCCTGCCTGTCCCTCTCACCCAGCTATGCCCAAAGCTCTCCAGCTCCAGGCTGGCTGGGAGCAGTGCAGCTTTTCCTGGCAGTCCAGAGCAGGAAAAGCTGTTTAGTCTGTGGCAGGAACCAAAACAAACTCGGGCATTTCCAAATGCAGAGAGCAGGGAGAACATTTTAGTTGTTCCTGTGTTGCTGCACTGTGTGGTTTGGAATTGTGAGCATTAAAACCAATTGCAGGGATATTGAAAAACAAGATGTGTCCATGTCATTCTGGCTTTGTAAAGGGGCTTATTTGGATTTTATTAAATTTGCCTTACTGGAGATGTCCACAGCCAGCCAGGATATCACCATTAAGGTACTAAGACAACATCATGTTTGTGCATAAATAACAGTTTTCTTAGAGGGTTTTAAACTGGATTTCACAAATTAAGTTCGTTTCCATTTTCCAAGAGAAGAAACACAAACTGTCAAGTCAGGACACCCTGCAAAGTCTCTTTAAACCTAATTATGACATTTGTTTTAGTAACCAGGCAGCTTATTTGGGTCTTACCGTTAAAGCAGCCAGGGACATGAAGCTGATCAGGTTGTTCCACACTTTATCAATATCCTTCAGCAGCTGCTGGAGCTTCTCACTGCAAACAGCAGTTGCTTTGATGCCCAGCTCCACCCTCTTTGTTACTCTGTAGACTTCAACAACCCCTGTGGATGTAAAACAGGGGAGGATGGCAGAGAATTCACTGGATCCCGAGCCTTGAACTCAGAAATGGCAAAATCAGACGTGGCACAGGAGGGGTGGCCACAGAGGGTTAGTTCAAAGCTGGAGTCACATTTATTTGGCAGAAGAGTTTTTCATTATTTAGGTGCAGGCAAAGATTAAGATAAGAAGTAATGCCATTTGGGGAGGAGTGATTCTGTATTCCTGATTTTTAGAGCAGAACTCTCAGTGTAAAACACGTGGAAAATTAAAACATACCCAGTAAATATTCCATGCCTTGAGCAGACTGGATAACTTCAGTGCAAACAGATGAACTGCTTATTCCATTCAAGGTGTCGTTTGCTTTCTTTATGACCTGATGGAAATGAATTTCATAAAATGATGGGGTTTCTATCTTTAAATCATCATTACAAACAAGATTGCCCCCAGCAGAAACTGTTATTCAGAAAAGGAGGCAAATTAAACAAGAAATGATTGCCACACTCCATCACATGTTTTTATATACTCCTGCTTAAGTAGATCAGGGGAAAGTATGAACATTTAAAACCTTAATGTATTCCCCCCGATATTCTCATTACCAAAATAAGAGTTTTAAGAGCATGCATGCCTTGCTATCTAGTTTAATAAGAGCATGCACAGTTTGGGCTGTCTAATACTCAAATGCAAAGGAGAAATGTTAAGGAGCACTGCTCTGGCTGTGGGATCTCTGACAGCAGCACATGAAAGGTCCCTGGGCACAGCACAGCAACAATTCTGTTCCTCAGGAAGCCCCGAGGAGCCAGGCACTGGCACCAGTGCCCAGAGCAGCACAATCCTGGGCACCCAAACACCGGACCACCCCACTAACCAGAGAGTGGGAATATTTAGGGAAAAGCCAAACTAATCCCCAGTGACAGGGAGATTAGTGTAGGGTGTTTAGCTGAGGAGGTGGCAGCTTTTGGTTTAAAAGCTGTAATTCCCAGGGCTGATTCCCACACTTTCTCTGCCTGTTGGTCTCAAACACGGAGTGAGGCAGCTCCTGCAGGGAGGAGGGAAGGATCTGGGGGAGGAGGAGGTGCCACACTCACCTGCAGGGCACTCTCCAGGCACCTCTGCCACTCGTAGGCGTACCTCTCGCTCTCCTAGTGCAAAGGGAAGGACAGGCTCAGTCTTGCTCCTACACACATTTCCCTCCCTCTCTCCCACACAACAGACACACAGCAGACAGGTATTTTAAAAGACTATTTGCAGATCAGCTGTGTGAACTTCTAACAGATCTGGTTCCTAATTTCCCCCCATCCTTTCAAGATTTTCTATGCACCTGAACTCTAAAATTTGATTTCTGGAAGTCTGAAGGAGTTCCAAAAGAAAGAACATATAGGAGTGGGTAAAAGGTTTCACTGCACACACCTCCTCCTGACACATCTGTTACAGTCTGCTGTTCTAGCAGTGGGGATTAGCAGAATTTAATCTGAGTCCTTTTCCCATCTCTTCTCAGGATGAGCAGGAGAAATAACTACCAGGCAGCCAAAAAGTGATTCCATTTCCCAAAGCAAACGGTCTCAAGTGCCAAAGCTGGGATTAGATTTAAACTGTAACTAATTTCCAGTCATAAGCTTAGGCTGCAAGGTCAAGTGATTCTGTGTTTCAGGCAACAGCTTTTTCCCACTTCCCTCTGGAGATGTGAGAGAAGAAACTTCCAGGTTCCACTCACAACATCCAACTGCACCCGGACACCACTCACAGTCACACCCACGTGCAAAGAGGTAAAGCCCCAAAAAGCTGGATACAGAACCCCCTTGATGCCAGTGCCAGCTCAGTTGTGTTGCAGGCAGTTCCTCACCTCCACCTCCCCAGTCAGGTCCTTGTACTTGTCCCTGATCACGGGCAGCGCCGGCTTCTCGCTCAGAGTGTTCGACCGGTCCCTGAACGGCTGCTCCAGAGCTGGCAGAGGTGAGGAGCGACTGATTTCTCTGTCCCCCAGGCTCAGGCTCCTCTTATGAGACCCTAAAAAGTCAGGTTATGAAAAGTTATTCCTTTACTCTTAAGACCCAGGCTATTTAAAATGAATGAAGTGGCAGCAAGGGTTGTCCCGCTCCTCCAGAAGAACAAATATTTCTCTTTACTCAGTGACTGCTGCAGATTTCCCCAGTCCCTCAATTCTTACAGGTTTTTGGCACAACAAATACTTTTCTTGTAGAAAAAGACCTGTTCCAAATGCCACAGAAATCAATGAGAAGATTCAGGTCGTTTCCAGCAGCCTTTGGAACAATCCCCATTAGCTAATTTCTAATTCAATTAGGAAAATCAGCCTTTGATGAGCACATGCATCGTGAGGCTCCTCCACCGTGGGCAGGCTTACCTTGCACAGACAGGTCAAAGGTAGCCAGCTCGCTCTTGATCATCTCTTCACTGGATTTCACTTTGCCTTGGGAAGTTGCCACCAAGAAATCGAACTTGCTGATTTTTGGTTTTTCACTTTGGAACTCTCCGAAGTCATCCGTGGCCTCTCTCCGCAGCTCGGAGGAGACTCCGGCGAGGAGATCGGCGCCCGGGGCTGTGTCAGCTGCTGCTGCATCCTGAGCTTCCGAGGGAGGTCTGGCAAAGTCCCCGAAGTCTCCGACGCCGTCGCCGCTCGGAGCGCCGGAGACCGGCCCCGAGTCCTTAAAGTTTGCAAAGGCTGCGAAGGAAACATCCTGCAAAGCATCCTCGCTGGAAAAGGTTGTCACTTTGGAAACCGTTGTCATGGTGATGTTTTCTGAGCTGCCAAACAAGGTCTCCTTCTTCTGGAGGACAGAGGTGGCCGCGGAGGAGCCGCTCCCCGAGGGCTGGGCGAAGCAGGAGAGCTTCTTGGCCGGCTGGACGTCGTCCTTGTCGGAGCCGGACCAGTCGTAGCTCGCCAGGCTGCTGACTGCAGAGCCACTGTGGCAGCTTCCAAACGGGCCACCCTTTAAGTCATCCACATCTGAAACAAACCCCCACAATTAGGAGCTGAAGTTCAAATGTTAAACTCTCTACGCCGCCTAAGAACAACTTGCTGAGAGTCTGGAGGAACTGCAAGAACAAACACAGTGAAATTGTTGTCTCACTGAGGCTTGAACTGGAGTTTGCACAAAAATAATCTGGAAAATACCTGAGCATTTAATACAAAAATTTCTCTGTTTAGTGAATGTAAGCCTTGACCTCTGAATGCCGTCTTACATTTTAAGCTGAAAGTCACCATACTACTATGGTAGTGAAGAAACACTAAAAAAAAATCAGTTTCTGGCCAGTCCAGGCTGCACAGATCACCAGTTGAGTTTTCTGGCTGCAGAATCTACAATCAAAATATAAATGTTACAACTTAAACACCTTTAATGCCTTATTTCACCTTATCAAATCCAACCACACAGAAGACTGGGCTGACTTTTCCATTGCTCTGATAAAGTATTAATACACTTTAATTTTATATTCATGCTTTGATACAAATAACATATAAAAATGTGCTGCAAGAATCTAAAAAAGCCTAGAAATCCTGTGTGAGCTTATCAGGGCTCCTGCAGCGCCGCACGGCCGACTCGTCAAACTTCCAGGTGCCAGCGCTGACAGGGATATTGCGGAGATCATGTTTTCACTGAATAAATAGTTTGTAAAAGCTAAGTCTAGAGAAAATCCAATTATTTTGCAGAAAGCTCCAAACGTTTATACCCACCTGGTGATTACATGGCCCAATAGGTTCTTCTCCCTGCCAGGGGCAGGTGGGAGATCGGAGCCTGCAGCGCCCGGGGGCTCTGGCTGCTCCCACCCAACTGATCTTTCACCTCCAGACTGAGCCTGATCCCCAGCGAAGGCACACGGAGCCAGGGGCTGGGCAGTTTTCACTAGAGCATGAACCCCCCCTCCCCAGCAAACCAGCCCTGCTATCCTACATTTGGCATTTGTTTTCCAGCAGGAACAATTGTCAGCTTGGATTAGAGACGCGGCCGCCGCGCAGCGCCTGGGGTCCAGCGGCTCCAGGGACAGCAAACCCAGACCTCAAAATGCGTTCCCTGAGCCTGGCTGGGGCTGAGATCCTGGTGCTGAACACCACGGGCTGGCCCAGTGGGGTTTAACACAGCCACGGTGGGAACCAGCTGGCTTCCCAGCTGTCCTCGGTGTTCAATCCAGCCACACCAGCCCGAGGATTAAACCATTCTAACAAACCATTTCTGCCTCGGTTTGTTCGTCCCACTGCAAGGGGAGAGCAGGCCAGGCTCCAGGCTGCTTCCCAGGCATGACCCACATACAAGGCTAATGAAAAACCTAACAAACACTCAACACAGCCATGCAGTTTAGTGGCCACTGCCGTGGGCCAGCGAGGCACAGCGTGTCTGTCGTCCACCAGCTCCTCCCCAGGGCCTTCCCGCAGCTGCCACTTTGCCCAGCATCCCAAATCCAGACCTGAGCCCCCTGCACACAGACGAGATTTCCAAGTGCCACTCGAATTCTGAGTGTGCAGAGCAGCAGTTTGCAGAGGGCAAACACAGAGAGATGAAATCACTGCTCCCCGCACAGAAAGAAGGCTCCGGGGTGAAAGCAGCCGCCCGGAGAGGGGTCGGTGATTTATCACCACAGACCACACCTTGTGCTCTCAAGCTTTTGTTTAAAGAAGGGAAATGAAAGCTTTGCATGAAAGAGAGAGCCAGAACCACCTCCAACACGTGAGCCAGCCGTAATTAATCCTGGGATCCTGGAAATACCACCAGGTACCCAGCAACCTCTGTTTTCCCTTCACTTTGTGTTGACTCCAAAACCCAGCAAAGATTTGAGCCTCTCCATTGTTCCGGTGTTCCCTGGGAGGGAAAGGGAAGAGTGATGATCACACTCACATTCCGTTGGGAATCATTCCTTTGATAACTGCTAAGATTTTGAGCTGCAAACACATCCTAAAGGACCAGGTCGGGCACTCCTGATCCGATCCTGGCTCAGGCACAGGCAGGATCAGCTGCAGGCTCTGGGGGAATCCTGAACTCACCTGCGATCAATAGGGCAGGGCAGGGCAGGCAGAACAATAGTTCAATTATTCACAAACTAAGAGTCAAGATTCTCTGTGTGTGAATTCAGGCAGACACGAAACCTCTGCAGAGGTGCAAGGGCTGAGGTGAAATGCAATGGTTCGATTCTGTACATTTGATTTTTTTATTTTTTGGATAATTCCAGAAGGCTCACTCCAGTGAATAAACTTTTTCCTAGGAATATTATATTACAGGAGAAACACTGCGCTCACACTCAGTGTTTACAGCTCAAGCAGTCGTAAAACAATTTAGTGAGAAGTATGAAAAACAAGAATGTGGAACCCAAAGTCCAAGCTGCCTGATCATCACCTGGGACCAGCTGCACCTGCACGAGCCAGCCAAGGCAAAGCACTGGCTGCCAAGTTAATATACAGTTAAAATAATACAGTTAAAATACTGTTCCCTGGTGTTATCTCATCTCCAGAAAAACTTGCCACCCCTGATTTGAGCCAACTATAATAATTTATTTCAACTACCAAGGATTAAGTTATGGCTGGAGGCAAATTACAAGCTGGAGCCTTCAATGTCAACAGTTTAATCATTTAAGGAAAACCCTTGACAGCATTAGTGACTGTCTAAAGAAAACTGAAAAAGACAATTCAGGGACATCGGAATAAATTTAGGGATTTCAGCCAGCATAGGAGGCTTTCAGGGTTTTGCATTTCAGTGGATATTAAATTCTGATGAATAAATATAACTCTGGTGTCACGTTTTGGTTGTTAGGGTGACACAGGTGGTGGCAGTGGAGCTCTGTTCCCAGCAGAACAGCATCAGTGCTGTTACCCTGGGAACGTCCCCTGCAGCCTGAGCAGGAATCCAGAGCCTGGATGGGGACAGGCACCACCTGCTCACTGCTGCCAGTGGGTCTCCCCCTGATGAAAGGAGATGAGACTGGAAGAATACAGAGTTCCATGCACTGCTGCTATCAGTGTCGTGCCTGTCAGCAACCAGAAAAATCCAAAGCCCGTTTCTCAGCTGGGGAAGCCTGAACAGTTAATAATAAGGGAATTATTCCCATTTGCTTTCCCTAAAGAATGGCCGTAGCTAAGATGGAAACCATCAAGAATGCTGACTGTAAGATAAACAAAAATGAAGGAAATAGGAGAGAAAAGCCTCCAATCCTTGTGGAATTACAGGATTTGCTAATTATTTTGAAATGATCACGATAAACAACGTTTCACAGCAAAATAAAGCCCCTGAGCTGACACTGGGAGCTCAGTCCCACCGAGGCCCTTGGGAAGGCCATGGCAAACACATCCACACCCTCCCTGTCAGAGGCCTTCCCGGGATAAAGCAGGGTGGATAAGCTCTGCTGTGTACAGAATTAACCCAAATGAGGGCAAGGGAGTGAATCTGTCAAGTCTGGACAAAAACATAATAATTACAGCCATGAACGTCCCTCTCCCTCCTCTGGGGATGAGTGGCTGGACAGACACAAACAGCACGAGCCCTGCAGAATTAGGTCTCAGCTTTATGTTCAAAGCTTTGGTTTAAAAACCTTTAGGGCTGGGCACGACCAACTGATCTCCAGATTCAAGGAGGGGTGTTGTGGTTTCCTCCCTTTTTCTTTTATTTTGCCTTTTAAAGTCTCTCCAGCTCGGTGTAAAGAAGAAAAGCCACATTTTGCTTCCTGGGCTGGTTTTTGCTCTTGTGGCAACTCCAAAACCCAACAACATTTTAACTATTCCACATCTCAATTATTTTTAGCTTTTTACCTTGTCTGCTAATTTGATGCTAATCCCAAGCTGTCAGTGGCTCGGGATGTGGAGGAATTTGAAGTGACATAATTGCGTGCCACAAATTTGCAGCTGTCATTCATGTTTGAAAGTTTCAAATATTTAGAAGGCAGAACTTCCCAAATGGAAAATTTACTTTTGGGCTCTGGTTAACTCACACTGGGTTAGCTAAATAAATATCAGAATATTATTTAGTGGGCTTCTACTCATAAAAGTCTAGATAGCAACACGGTTTTTCAGTGCCAACTCACAGAAACAACCCTGCCACCACACATTTCCTCCACTCCATCCCTCTCAAACACAGATCTTTGGAAAAATATTATTTAGGCTGATATGTAAAGATTCAGACGGTCACAAGGAGCGAGGTCAAAGCTTTGGAAGAAGAGAAGGAAGCTCACCCACACCCTGCTCTGCTAGAGAAAAGCACCCACCAGCTTAAGGGGATACCAGAACCTTAAACTCTGTGTTTTTGAGGAAAAAGAGATACATTGCTGGTTTGCAACAAATCACACACATCCCCACGTTTTCAAAATATGCCAAGATAATATTTATTAACACAGCAGGACTTACAGATCACAAAAGATAGTGATACAGAGGAGCTCGGAAGGGTGGTATCAGAGTAAAGCATGCAGGTCAATACTTGCAGAAGAGAGATATCAAAGCAGATCTGAAAAGGCACATTCACACAGGAAATGTTTAGTTGAAATCAGACATTAGAAAAAGCAGCAAAAAAACCTGAAGTTGATTAAAATATACAGAGATCTCCAGTAATGCCAAAGAAAAAGGTACTTTACAGGTGTGTCAGTGCAGCAGATAACCCTTTGAGAGCGCCCGGGGCAGGGCTCCTCTCGCTGCAACCTTTGGCAGGAAGAACAGATCAGGTTCACCCAAGAGGAGCAGGTGCTCATTCAAATGCTTTCAACTCGGAGTGAAACGTAAATTTGGTGTAAAAGAAGCAGCCTGGTTCAAACTAACAGCATGCAGCCAGTGCTCAAAGGGTTATACGGAGTAAATGCAAGAGAAATCAGGCAACATTAGTATCATCTACCTTCCACACAGAGAGTTAGAGCCGAGTTTAAAGAGACTGTATCCCCTTTGGAGAGAGAAAAACTGGAAACCTTTCATCCCTCAAGAGACCACAGGCCCTGGCATGGGAAGCAAGCCAAGGATTTCTCTCTAATTCCCAGCGTAAGCACCTACCTGCCCATACCTGGAAGCTATAAATGTCAAACCTCACAGCCAAGGGACAAACACCTCTGTGTGGGCACGGCACAAAATCAAATCATCTCTCAGCACCTCTGTCCTGCTGCTGTTCCACTGGAGATGTGACACAGGGCTTGCAGACATGCAGCTCCCCAGGACAAGTCTCCCGTTTCCCAGCAGTGAGGTGACCAAGGGATACTGTCCCTTTTGGACATTAGATTTACAGATCGAAGGAAACGATGAGGAAAAAAAAAAATCTGCTTTTTAACTTCATGTAAACTGAAAAAAAAAAAAAAGGACTCGACCATCAGCAGTTCACAGCTTGAAATGCATCAAACACACAGAAAGGAACACATGAGCACAGGAGGGTTTGTAGCAGAGTGTCCGGAGCACGTCCTGCTACAAAATCCAAACGGTTAAATGGAGCAAAAACTCTCCCTTTTGGAATAACATCTAACTTGGCACCATAGGAGAATACAGACTTGTTTAAGTTTAATAAAAATAGCTTCTAATTAATACTTCAGAGTTCAAAAGTTTAGCAACAAGCACATGAAGGGCTAACCCCTTTAAACAAACCAAAAAAAAAAGAGGCTTTCCCTGCCACAAACGGCAATTATTCATCACGGATTGCTGTGGCAAAAGCACACGTCCTGTAAAGAGCTACAGAAGTCAAACTACCACCAGAAGAGGCTAGAAAAATATTAGGAAAAAGTGCTTTCAAACCCAAAGTAAACATTCAAGAATACACTGTAGGTGCTACGTTTTGACAGCTCACTCAACTTGGAGTTTTCCCAAGCATTAATATGAAAATTAAATGTCTTTGCTAATAAATTATTCCTGATATTTTGTACCCTGTTAGAGAGTATCTTCCACGTCGAAGTTGCCAACTTAATTCTCTCCCCTACTTAAAAATATCATATAATGCAAAATTACAGTACTGTATATTTTTTCTCTACTCATATCTGCAAAAAACGGAAGAAATATTTCATGTGGAAATAACCAATTCTTGCAGTAAGAGCTTTTACATTTACAGTTTGTATGTGCCCCCTGTTCAGAAAAGCCTTTGACTGCATAAAACTTGTCCTAGAACACAGTAATGGTTCCCGTGTTGTTGAAGGCCACAGAAATTTAACTACAGCTTATCTCCTATGTATATATGAAAAGAAAAAGCAGGACACTTGGGAAATTTGTTTTATGATATGTGATCAGGTCAGAGATGGTCAGTTCACTCCCTCAGGAATGTTGTCATAAAGGGAAATTAAAGAAGGTGGAAACCTGATAAGGATAAAGTGAAAGTCCCATGGTTTAAATTTAGGTCCAAGAGCTCCCAATCATGAGACCAGCACTTGCAGCCCCTTGGCACAATGATTCCCACGAGGGATTTAACACTGGAAGGTGTGTGAAATACTCTAAAACTGCAGTCCTGCAAAATCCTGGCTACCCAGACTGAGCCCCACTGTAAGGGGAATACACTGGTGTTGGTGATTAGTCAGCTTCTCATTAACAGCCCCAATTAGTGACCCTTGGGAAGCGCCGAGCGGGGGGAAGTCCCCCAGCCAAATGCTTTGGGGAAAACAAGAGATTAAAGTGAGACTCTGCCATCATCTTGCTGATATAAATGGAATGACATCGTTTGCACTGGAATATTTTCCACTCGAGCCCCTTAAGTGCCAATAGCGAACAGGTACCAGTATGATGATGTTAAATCTCAAAAATAAACTGGCCTGGAGTTCAAACTGTTCCAGCTATTTATAGTTATAGTCTTCTAAGACAAAAACTAAAGAGTGGCCTGCTGAGGGGCCGTGGTTGGCGGGGACACACACTGAGGAGTCTTCCACTACTGAAAGACGAGTGCATAATACTGTAATTGAGCACAGAGAACACGGAATCTGCACCACCTACGTTACCAGAGCAATCTAACCAGTTCCTCACCTGCTGCTGGTGGATGCTGGCCACTAACTGTTGGCAAATCCAAAGAGCTATCAGACATGACATGCTTAAGATCTCCTCCCACATCAGCCAGTTTCATGTCAAACTGAACAGACAGCGCGTCTTCGGAGTCCTCCTTGCCCACGCTGCTGCCGCCGATGGAGGGCAGATCCAGGGATTTCACCGAAGCAGAGTCTTCTTTGGCCTGCTTGAAAGCTGCCACTTTGTCCACCAGCGACTTCTCGGCGCCGCTGGAAGAAAACTTGTTGGAGTGGAAGTCAGCAAAGTCATCATCGCTCTTCACCGAGGAGAGCGCGCTGTCCTTGGCCTCCTCAAAGCCCGCTCCGGAGCCTTCCAGGGACAGCTGCTTGAAGATGTCGTATTTGGTGGGCGTAGCAGTGGTGGCAGAGCTCTGCCCACCCTTCACTGCGCTGGCAGAGGAGCCAGCCTGAGCACCAGGGCCGGCCTCCAGCTTGAGTGCATTGTACTTGTCTTCAGGCTTCTGTTCGGAAAACCCCCCGCTGTTGTTGAAAGCCATAAAATCTGCAAAGTCATCCTGTCCACTGGCTGATGCACCGTTAGAAAATTCCCCAAAAAGGTTGAACTCTCCGAAGTCATCAGCTAAGCTTGAAGTTTTGCTGGGTGCTGGCTGGGCAGAAGCGGACGGAAGGGGTGGGGGGGGAAAGGAGCCCGGTTTTGAGGCGTTAAACGCAGGTGGGAAGGATGGCTGCTTGTTTTCTCCAGGAGAGGAAAAGAGCTCCAAGTCTGCCAGATTCAAAGGGGCCTTGGCTTGTGTTGGCTGTTTTGGCTGAGCGGGCAGAGGAGGGAAGGGTGCAGGGAAGGTTTTGTCTTTTGAGGGTGGCTCTAACGGGGAGATGCTGTCAGCGGTTTTGAAATCTGTGAAACCATCGTCGGCTCCCGCGGGCTTGAACTCTGCAAGGTTTTCTCCTGGGAATGAAAATGGGGAGAAAACAACAGTTAAACCCTGCACAACAAACACAGCACATTCACAACATGCAGCAAGCAAATTATTCCATGCAACGTCAGAAGGTTTTATGCAAACTGTTTAAATTCAAGACCTCGGGATGCACACGGAACTGCAAACTCAACTTCCATGAACCACGCAAGTGCCAAGGTCAGTGATTCTACTTTTCACTCCAGCAAACACTTAATCCTCTCAAATAGCCTCATATCAAACTCCCTTTACACTGAGTTAATATCAAAACACACCATGACAAATAGATTCAAAAGGAGATCAATACTGCCTTATTCGGCCTCCCCGCAAGTTCCTCTCCCCACCTCATCCTCCTCGTGTTTGCCAAGCAATGAATGTAATTTTGAATTTCACTTTTACCAATAGAGTATTTGCTTTTTACAGAAGCAATTCCTCCCTTCCTCCCTCTGAAATATCGAAGCTTTTTCAGGGGAGATCACCAGAGGGCCGAGACAAAACCAACATGAGGTAACAATGTTTTCATTGAATTTACATTGAATAGTTCGGTGTGCTACTTTTACAACTTTCTTCTTTTGAACTTGAAAACATTGTTTAACCCATTCACCAGCATGTACAACTCGGACTACTTGTAATTTTGAAATATTGATGCTTACTTTAAGACAGGTGTCCAATAAATAGAATTTTTCTATTTTAGAAACACACCACTAGCATTTAATTCTTAAGCTACCACACAGTGTCATACTTTAAATTGGTTTAACCAAGATTTAAAAGAAGACTCTTCATAATGGTAGTAAAGGACCACAACTACACCTGACCTTTTATTCCATTCTCCCTCCCCTCCAAACCAATTCATTTGGCTCAGCAACAATATAAAATATTCCTGAAATTGGTACTCATTGATCAAAACTGCAACAGCACAGCACACTAAACTTACTGAAGAATTGCAAACTTTTCCATTAGAAATGTAAGCTGGTGAAAGGGTTAAGAGAGGTCAGACCTCGACAGCAGGCAAATACAGCAACTTTCTATACTTTAGAACATGTACAGAAAGAGATCAAATGTTATTTCATTTTACTCAAGCATTTAATCCTGAAGAGGCTGCGAGCGTGAGAAGCTCACAAAACACCACAGGGGTTTCATAAATGAATGACTCTTTACTTAAAACAAATTCCAACCACATCATTACTTTAAAATAAAACTCAGGAGCACCCAGAAGAGATGCCAACCTTCCAGAAATACCACCAGCACATTGTTCCAATAGGATATTGCCCTGTTTTTTCAAGATACTTCCTACCAAGTTTTTTTAGAGAAGCAGCACAACCATTATTTTAGAATTGCAAAGATGGAAATTCTGCAGCTCAAAGAGAAATGCTAAAAATGATAATGAAAATATGTTAAACCCCCAGTGCTTACCCAAGTATTTGCTCTCTGCTGGTTGCTCTAATTCCCGGAAAGCGCTGTACTTGTCCCCTCCATCTAGAGAAGAGGAGAAAAAAAATACATTTACACAGAGAAATTATGAATTCATACAGCAAATGATATATAAATTGCTCTGATTTTTAAATATTAACATCTTATCAATGCCAAAAAGAAGATATATGAAATTTTACAATAAATTGCTCACAGTGGTTGTGTATTTGTCCTTTTACCTCCAAAAGCAGCTGCACTCTCAGAAGGCTTCTCAGCTGCCATTCCTTTAAACACAGCATATTTATCAGCTGGTGAGAGCGGCTTATTACCTGGGAGTGGCATTAGTAAAGAAGGAACACTAAAAACAAAAGAGATAAAAGCAAAGTTCCTTAATTTATCCGTAAGAAATCTACATTTCCAGGTTTTATTTAAAGGAGCCTCTTATTATGACTACAGAATTTGGTTCCTAAACCTAAGCTTATGCCTTAATGAGTGTTTAATCCAGCCTCTGATGTAAATGACCTCAGCTGGGTAAATTCCCACTCTATCTCACCTAATCATATTTCTTTAGGTCAGAAGTCACTTTGCACCATTCTTGATTTTAAGTTCTATCAAAACCATGAACAAAACAGTCCAGAACTTTACATCAAGGAATTCATAGCCCAGGAGAGATCAAGCACAAAGACAAACCCCAGGAATCAATCCTGATTCGTTTATCCCTTTGAAAATTCCCCTGATAGAACTAGGTACAGTAAAGAGTTAAAACTGCACGAGATTTTGACAGCTCCATACCTCCAGCTTATCTGATTTTGATTATATCTCATTACGTATTGCAAAATTAAGATAATAAAGCGGGATCGCTGTTCAGAGGAAGGAAAGAATAACTTTGAATTTCTGTCAGTGCCAATCAGTGAGTTTAGGCAGGTATCTAGTCAGCAAAATAAGGATTAGTGCACAGTTACACAAGCAAGTCTTTTTGCATAAACACACTCTACTTTATCCAGTAAAACTGCCACAACGACCTAACACCTTGTTAGCAAATGCTGAAAGATTTAGGAGAGAGCTTTGCCTGCCCTCCACACAAGCCCCGTTATCAGACCTTGGCAGCTCCACACAACAACATCCTTTACATATGAATGATGCATTTTACCTCTAGTTTGTGTCATTCACATAGAAAACCTGAATGAATTTCTATTGCATTCTTCAGCCTGGAGCAAGAATCTTTCCAGAGCCATTTAAATCTCCTTATCAGCAGCCTACAAGCAACACACAAACGAAGCACTTGCACACATGTGCTGATGCTGGTCTGTGATGCTTGCAGACAGACAGTGCAGTGGCAAAAAAATAGAGCTTATGGTAATATAATTAAATTTCCCATCCCTGCAAAGCAGGCTATTAGATATGCAATCTTGGCAAATGGAATGGTTAATCAGCTGTACTCCACAGATGGCTTTTTTTTAAATAAAGCTCCATAAGCAATTAGATTATAGCTCATTGTACCATTCTGTTCAAAACTGAACGCTTTCACAACTGAATAAAGAGAATTGCTGCAGTGAAAAAGAAACACCATTTTTTGAAATTTTTTTTTTATGATCCTCTACTTCCCATTGTGCAATTTACAAACAGTTTTCTATCAAAACTTTTGGTAACAGATTAGCTTCAGCTGCAAAATGACATCTAACACAAGATATCCTTAAATAAGCATCTTCAGATCCATGTGGCATTGACTGACATCCCTGGGAGTGTCCAAGGCCAGGCTGGACAGGGCTTGGAGCAATTGTTCTAATGCAAGGTGTCCCTGCCCATGGCAGGGGGTGGAACTGATGATCTTTAATGTCCCTTCCAAACCAAAACATTCTGGAATTCTATGCCATCAGCAAAATTAAATTTCATACACAGGAGCCATTTGCCGTGGTGTAACAGAATTATTGGGTTGAGCATCCCCATTTGATGTCACTGCTGAGGAAGCACCTGGTAATCAGGGCTCACATGGAATTCAGAGCTCTGTTTGCCACTAAGAACAGCCAGTTCCTACCCAGAAAATGTGTCTGTCTACAATTAAGACACCTGGGAGGTGCATAAAGAGGAAAGAAGGCTGAAATTTTGTAGTCTTTGTAGACTTTGAAAGGTTGATTGTAAACTATCAAAGGGAGGAAACACGCTTATTTATTTTGCTATACAAAACCTGCCTGATCAGGAATTACATCTTGTCTCCCAAAGGAAAAGCCAGGATTGCTGGAGTCTGAATGATGTTTCAATTTGAGATTTATAGTCATGTATCAAAAGTTTAGGCACTGGCCAGAGAAAGGACAGAAACACCAAGGACCTGGTACCTGCTCCGGTGCTGTGAGCTGGCTGCTTTGGCTGCGTCCCCCTGGAAGTCAGTGAAGGAGTCATCCAGGGAGCCAGACTTTGAGGCATCCTGAAACTCCTGGAAGTCATCATCTTCTGGTTTTACTACCTGAGTTGCAAACAACACGTAAATTGCTACGCTGTTGGCTCTTCAAATTGTCACATAGCTCGGAGCAGTGTGATTAAGAGGAAAAAAAAAGAAGGAAAGGAACCTTTCAACACAAGCATCATCAGCATTTCCACTTTGTCTGCACCTCACCCTACTCAAACACCCACAGGATAACAGGGAGCAAGAATGAACAACAGGAACTCTACTCCTTTCACAATAAATGTGTTATTGATCACAGCCACGTCATCTTTTAACACAGGACAAATATTAATAATTTAAATCAACGAATAATTTAAAATTAACAGCACAGCAAGAAATATTTCCTGAAGGATGAACCCCATCTGCAAACAGCAAAATTTATCCCCCACATGATTTACCTTTGTAAACTGAAGGTTTTCAGAGTTCTCAGCTGCTCCTGAAAACTCCTGTTTTACCAGCTATCAGAGCCTGTTGCACAGTTTAACCTAAAATTCCATTTTACGTGCATTACAAAATCCTAACTACAACCAAAATCCTCTTTGTAATACAGAACACTTTTGTACCTCTTCTAATACCAGCAGAAAGAACTGAAAAAATAAAAGAACACCCTCTGTGGCACTTCACATTTCGAGACGTCACGTGCTGGATTTCAGCTCTGCTTTTTTTGCCATTTACTTCAGACCTGCTATCACCACGCAGGTTTGGAAGCGGCAGGCTGATTCCCCTTCAGGGAAGGGGTGTCTCCCCGAGGGGAGAGGGCTCACCTGGCCGGGCGGGTAGGAGGGCACGAAGGCTCCGGAAGGCTGTGCTGCAGCTCCTCCCGCTGGAGCCGGGGCTGGGGCCGGACCTGGAGCCGGGGCTGGAGCCGGGGCTGGAAGGCTGATGCCCATCACGGAGGGCCCGATGGCCAGCCCCACGGAGGCCGGGGGCGCGGCGGGCAGCAGCGGGGGCTGGCTCACCCCGCCGGGCAGCGGCACCGGGAACCCGGACAGGGTGGGGACAGGCGCGGCTGGAAACTGGTTCAGCACGTCGGGGCTCACGGCAGGGATCCCCCTCTGCAGAGGCAGCAAGCAGACACAGTTACACGTGCAGCGCTGGTAAAAGGGTGCTTTGTGGTCTCAGTTCCAGTTTGCAGCTCGGGGAACCGAAGCCAACAACGAGCAGGGCACTGGTCAAGCTCCCAGTAAACCTCCCACATCCAAATGTGGTGCAGGTAAGTGAATTATATTCAATACAGAATTATTGAGGTAGGAAAAGGCCTCCAAGGCCATTGAGTCCAACCTTTGACCCACCCTGTCACCCAGCCCAGAGCACCGAGTGCCACATCCAGCCCTTCCTTGGACACCTCCAGGGATGGGGACTCCACCACCGCCCTGGGCAGCCCCTTCCCATGCTTAATAACCCTTTCCATGAAAAACCAGAACTTTAATTGACACTGAAGGAAGTACTAACTGAAATGTAAGTGATGAAATCGATAAAATCATAATCCCACTGAAGTTACAAGGGCAGTTTCTCCTCAGGACTTCAACAGAAGCAGTATTTTACCGGAGGTGTGCACCACCAGGCCCTGGTGCTGACCCCAGCCCAGGGCAGGCTGCTCGGGGAGCTGCCAGGTCAGAGCCATACCTGAGTCACTGCTATCATGGCCAGCACGGAGTAGAGCTCCTCCTTGGTGAGCTTCCCGGGCGTGGTGCGGTTGGCCAAAGCCCAGATCTGCCCCAGGGTCTCCCTGGGCAGTCCCGAGGACATCAGGATGGGGTAGAGTTTGGCTGTGTCTATTCCAGCAGGAGTCAAAGTGGTTTCTAGGATTTTCTTATACAACTCTGTTGTGAGGGAGGCAGTGTTAGTGACAACTGCCCTTTTCAAATAATACTGCTTTTCTGTGTTATTTCAAACTCAACGTGTTATCAAATCAGCAGCACTCAGTGTAAGGTAAGGCAGCAGCATTCTGGCACTGTATTGTATCACCATGTTTCATCTAAATGTGTTATTGGATGGTCTTTACAGACAACTTTAACTCAAGCAGAGAAATATTTTACATAAAATACACTTAGTGCTGCATTTCAAACCACGTTTCTTTAATGAAATTGCAGGATAACCCATATAAAAAGACAGTTCTAAGAGCTTTATGTATTTAAACTTCAGTGTAATCAATATTTACTACAGCATTTCATTTTCTATTCACTGTGTTATTTACACATAAAAGACAAATAGCCTTCAGAAACGAGCCTGCCTAATTACAAGACATGCCAAAAACCAGAATACCCATGAAAGCAGCATTATCAGCAATGCAACCTCTACTGGGATAAGCTGCTGCCATAAATGTTTAATCTAGAATTTGTTAACATGCACGAGTAAAACCCGTATTTCTTTAAATGCAGATAAGGCCACCATAAATATGGAACATATCACAGATACAGGATTCATTTGATGAGGGAATAAGGCTTTGATCAGTAAGTGGCCTCGTGAGCACAGGTATGTTCACACCTTGCACTGCCCACCTGGCCAAATGCCCACTGGTTGGTTTACCTGGGACCAAGCTGTCGTTGTAAATCCAGGGAGGCATCATTTGCTGGATGGGGTCCTGGGGAGGGAACACTCCAACTCCTAAAGGTATTCCATTCAGTAAGAAAAACAGTTGTATTAGGATACAGAGTACAATGATCTTAAAAGACTACACCACAGGTGGTCAGCATCATTCAGCATTTCAGGCAAAGATTTCAGATAGGAATCACTGTGCTCAGAGGAAAAACAGATACTGCAGGAATATGAAAGAATAACTAGAATGATTTGGCAGCAATAGGTTATAGTTATATATGTAATGAAACAAGGAGCTCCTCACGTGCCTCCCTCTTCATGTCCAGATGCACACAACTTAAAAAGTCTCACTGTCTTCAAGTTTCACAGCAGCAGTTCTGTGTGAAATTCAGCTTCCCATCAACTCCCTGCTATTAGGGCTATTCGTGGAATAAATAAATAAATCCATACCTACCATAAAACCCACAGTGTTCCCCCAGAACATCCTCCCCTGGGAAACCCACAAACAGCCCACTGACTGAACCTCAGCAAGATTGTATCCCACATCCACAAACTCGTTTCCATCGCTCCCAGTCTTCAGCTCCAGGGGACACCACAGCCACCCTCACTCCCACAGGCTTTCAGAACATGATCTGCCACACTTCACTCCCTGAAAATTGGTTATTTCCTTCTCCACTCTGTGGACTCTTCCCCTCAGTCTCCCTCAGCAGATTTTATGCTCATCTTGGATGGAGCTCTGACCAAAATCAGCATCATTTCAGGTATCATTGTCTTTCCAAGTGCCCCTGCATCTCCTATCTTCCACATGGATTCCCTCCTGACTGCAGTCTAATTTCTCATCATCCCACAACTCCAAGCACATTCTAATATAAGCAATTCCTTTCATTTCACCAACCAAGTAAAATAAATTTGCTACTTCCTCAGGTCTCATTATTCTTCAGTTTTAACCCCCCTTTCATACTCACTCAACAGTTTTAACAAAATCCAAACTGGAACAAAACCTTGTTTTAAGTTTTCATCTAGCCCATCTTTTAAATTTTTATCCCTAAAGTACAGGTGGTTTTAGACATAACATGTATGAGCAGCAAACTGTCTGAGAAACAAGTATTAACTAGCTAAGAGTTTTAACCTGGCAAGATTTTATCCCTTCTAGGTTAAAAGATTAAAACCCACCATGACATTGACCATCTTTAGTGGTAAGTTTCCCTAAACAGTTTTCAAAAATATCTTTAGAGAGCACAACTTCTTTTTCCCCAGGACAGGACAGAATGTTTTATCAGCAAACCTGATTAAACAAACACGTTAAAGGTGATTACAACAATAAACTCACATGGAGAAAGTTCAGAGCAAAATCATGGCAGTTACACTTTGAGCAAGGAGCAGGAGGCACTGACATATTATTCAAGCAGGTGTTCAGAGCAAAATTACGCAGGGCTGGCCTTGGAATTAGTGATCAGAGCGTTAGCACCAAGCAGCATCTCATTAGACTGAAACTCTGTCAAATGTTTCGATTGCTCACCACACTCTTCAACTGCTCTGTTTTGTTCTGAAGCCTTGTGCACCTCTGCAGCAGCACTGGGACCACTTTCATGTCCACCTACAACATCCCAGTCACTGCTGGTGAGACTGGGATGGGCTTGGCTTGCAGCTGAGGCTTTGTGCCCAACTTCGGACGTTTTAAGTTTGGTTTGCTCTTGTTCAGATTCATCTGAGCCATTAGCTAAGGCTTTCTCCTCCAAGGAAGAGCCTGAATAAACAGCAGGAGGAATTATTTATACTTCGTTATGAACTGCCCAGACTGCACTTCCAGACTTTTCAAAGGAAAAGTACTTTTGGTACCACTGATGAGTTAGAGATGATCAGCCCCAGCTCAGAGCAACAGCACCACCCTCTCTGGACACTTTCAGAGCCCGGTTCTGCCCTTTACTTACCACAAACACAACAAATTCAACAAGCAAAAAAACAAGTAAGAGGAGGAAGACATGAAACTATTCCTGTATTAGGATTATTGTTGCATAATCATCCAGGCATCAGGAGCAGAAGTGGCCAGTATCTACTTACATCTCCAAAATTCTTCATCTCACCAACATCCCTTCCGCCTCCAAGGGAGGAAGCACACAAGTGCTCCCCTTTTTTTCTTATACCACCACCTCAACTGTGTCTTTTTCTACCACACAGACTTAGGAAGATGCTAAAACACAAGATTTAATTCACCTAAGATCAGGTATGTGTATATTTAGCAGTATTTGGATCTACACACAACTTGCTTTTTCAGGCAGTTCACAGGGAAGGGAGAAAGGGACTTAAATCATCTTTTCCCATGGATCAGGAGGTTTCTGCTTAATTGCCTACATATTATTTCTTCCAGCCAGACTGAAAAAAAAAAACCCCAACAAAATAAGCAAAGACCCTGTGTAGCTCAGAAGGTGACATGTAAAAGAAGATACTTTAGAGTTACCTGTTTTACGGGTATTGGATGGAGATGCAGAGGTAGGAAAATAAGGAACCTGCCCAGTTGTACCATGCAGGGTGGATAACACTGGAGCCTGGGCTGGAGGGACAGGATGGAGCACAGCCCTCTCTGAAAGCAGCTGCCCAGCCTCAGTGGCAGGATGGAAAGGCTGAGAGGTGGATTGAGGCACCACTTTGGGGGTTTCAACAGGCCCTTGCATAAAGTCACTAAATTCTTCGTCATCGAGAAAAGCAGAATGGGAAACAGATACAGCAGAATGGGATGGTGTGGGATGATCTGCAAATGGAATGAACACACAAGGCAAAGTGATGAGGAATAAGGGTCACGGGTGGGAATGTGGGAAGGGTGGCAAACACTGGGAATACACAGCAAATGGGTGAGGAGGAGCAGCGTGGAACGTGTGTGGTGACAGATGTGAAGGTTGTCACTGCCAGCATAGCAAACACAAGGTAAAACTGAGCAGCCACTTCCAACCACGCATCTTCTCTCCCAGATTTTTAGGATGTAAACACTGAAACTTGGTTCTTAACACTGGCTGTGAGAGCGTTCTGTCTGTTTTGAGCAGACAGGGTCACAACAAATCCAGAGGTAATATTTCAAACTGGACATAATGGGGTCTGTCAGGGGGACATTCTCCCTCAAAGGAATGTTTTATCCACAGAAACTCAGCAATTTATCATAAGATACAAAAGAAATGTCTGCTCATGTAGACAATTTTCTGCTTGATCCCTTCCAGTGTTACCCATTTTAACACAACTGGTAAAGGACAGGCAAATCTGCAGACAAAAGGAAGTTGTCAGAGACCACCTGTAACTGCAAAATTATCGAAGAGTGAATCCAGAGCAGAGACGCAAATTTCATATAGGGAAAAGCTTGCCTAGATAAGCTTTGTTTCAGGCTAGACACTAAAAACACTACACTACAGACCGTAACAAATTTTAAGTGTCAATTGTTGCAAGTGTAATTACTGAAAACACAGAGGCTTGGTTTGACCATGCCCAACGACACATCAGTCAGCTGTGACACCCCACTCAAGTCTTTCTACACTGTTTTGATCATTCTTAGCACTCAAACGGCACTTTTCATCTTCAAAAGCACTCTGCAGAACATTAATTAATGCTTTGACTAGAAAAGAACAAACGCTTTATCAATTTCCTTGATGTTTCACATTTAGCACAGCACATTAGGCTTTCTGTTAAAGATTTCAAGTCTTTTAATAAAGGCTGATACCTAATATTTCACCCTCATACCCTGACCAAGCAAACAGTTGCTAGAATGACATTTGATTTTACAAAACTGTTAATCCACTCATTTCGTACCACCAAATAAAAATACTTGTTGGAATTAGTTCCGCCTGCTGAGGATTTCAAACACTGGGAGTTTTATTTTCAGTTGGAAAATGAGGAAAATTACAAACCTGGCTTTTTTGGATGTGTTGCTGGTGTTGGATGCATTTTAGCATCTCTAGAAAAGCCATCTAAGTTCCCTTTAATGGCTTCCAAAGCATCATCTCTGCTTTTTTCACCTGTCTGAAACACCACAGAAAAAATTTTGAAAAATTCACAGAACAGCTCAGTTTTCTTTCAACAACCACACTTCTTCAGTACCAGAATTAGCAATGCCTGCTGCTGGCAGAGTGTGCAAAGGACTGACTCTTCCAGAGGTTTTTCAAGCCATAATCTGGCATCTCATGCAATTCCCCACCGATTTCCTTGTTGAAAGAGACCCTCCCATTAAAAAGCTATTAAAAAAACCTGAAGAAAGAAACACCCCACTCATTATCAGGCCATACCTTCGGTTTCACACTGCTCAGGAGTCTCAGCTTTTGTTTCTGCTCTTCAAACTGCCGCCGTTTTCTTTCCTCCTCTAAGAATTTCTGCTGGTGCTCAAACCTCTTCCTGAAGAAAAATTATTTTTAAAAAGATATATATCTATAAATAATTTAAATGAGAATTTTCATGGCATGTTTGTGCTTGATTTCTCCATTTCTGCTGTCTCAGATTCAGACCGTTTGGTGCACACATTCCTGCTTTTTCTCAGACCAGGACAAGCACTACAAACTTCAGAGGCCATGGGATATTCAGCGATATTCTACAGCCCTCAAAGGATGCTGCTGCAGAGAAACCACATCTCCCCCTTCCGAAAGGATCCCCCAAGAGCCAGTAAAGTGTCACTTACTGCTGCTCCTCTGCAAACTGCTTCTGCATGTCCGGGGTGTACTGCGGGGCGGCCGGGCGCATTCCCAGGAAAGAGGGCTGTCCCATGTAGGGCATTCCGGCCGCGGGCATCGGCCCTAAGGCCATGCCACCCTACAACCAAACAAACCAGACAGCTCCAGGGTATCTTTTTTTCAACTCCAGTATGCTTTTGTTTTTTTTTTCCATAGAAAAAGCCAAGCCACCGGCAATGCCAGTAAAACCGAGCCCATAAAATTCAGCGTCAGGGAGTGGCTGAGCAGAGAGCAGCTGCCCTCAGTAGATGGCACTCTTCCTCTCCTCAAGGACTCTCAGTCCTCACAGCATTTGGGAAGTCACTGGCAAAAATCAGGCCTTCAAATCCATACAGCCTGCCCC
Organism: Edolisoma coerulescens; assembly: GCA_013397115.1. Classification (NCBI taxonomy): domain Eukaryota; kingdom Metazoa; phylum Chordata; class Aves; order Passeriformes; family Campephagidae; genus Edolisoma; species Edolisoma coerulescens. Next base: position 198,964 of record VWZW01003158.1, read on the forward strand.
AAGAACAGGAAGGCTACGGCCATCCTACACCGCTCACTACGGGTTTTCTTGGGGTTTTTGTTTCCTACTCTAAGTGATTTCATAAGACTTTTATACTCCCTGCTGGAGGGCACACTCCTACCAACCACGGATGCTGGAAAATGCGGTCTAGTCATTTCCCAGACATATCCAGGGAACCAACAATATATGACAACAGCCAAGAGGAACCTTGCCCGAATAAACTGTATCAGAAACATTTGCTGGGAAATATATTCTGGGACATTTAGAGCAGCAAAGCTGCTTAATATAGAAGGAGCCAGAAAATAATTTACTTTTCTTACCATTCATTTTGCATTTGGTCTCAGAACACGTAGGAAGAGAATAAAAGTTGTTTATTATTTTTAGACCAGCTCTCATAAAAACATCTTCCTACTATAAATTTCGCCAAAATAACATAATAAATTCCAGGTGGGGGAGGGAAGGGAGTGTAAGGAGATGGCAAAACACCATAAATTCAATTTGTGACACAGCAATTTGGTTAGAAAGTCATGCAAAAACATTAAATTTCAGCAAAGTGCAAATCTGTACATAAGCACATATGGTGCTAAATAGAAAACAATAGATTAAAAGAGAGAAAATGTAGTATTAGCTGCCCATATTTCATTCTTATTCCTCAATTAGCAACAGCAGCACTAAAGACAAAGTTACTTTAAGGAAAAAGAAAAATGAGACAAATACAGGAAGTTGGATAAATGGGAAAACTGCTCACATGAGAAAATACAGCACACTGAAAACATTCCCTCTCCCTAGAACAAGGTATTTAATTTTGTCACCTACACTCAGGAAACTTAATTCTATTAATTCCAGCATGTGAGCTGCAAAGGGATGAAACAATTCAGTGAAGTGGTCCCAGTTCTGCAGGGACTGCAGTCAATCCGTAGCAGCTCAGAAAGGTCTCATTTTAAACAGTACATAATGCACCACCACAAAGCCAAAGAAAGTAAGAAAAAGCACAGAGGAAAATTCAAAAGACAGGAGAGATCCACTGTGGGAGGTTTGAATTCTGAACAATTCCACACCAGCACTAACCCCACCTGGGAGTAGGTGGCACCTGGGAGCTTTTCAACACCTTGCTGATGCTGTTGTTTCCTTCCCTGCTCAGACCAGGCTGCTCTGATCACACTCGGGTGTCACAACATGTACAGTGACATCAAAGTTCACATTCTGACACCTCTGAGTGGGCTAAAACCTCCAGGTTACCTTAAATACTACTGATGCTGTCCTTGCACTACACCCTCATCTCTCCTCTCCAACAGTGAGTAATGTGTGCCAAACTCCCCCACTCTCTATCCAGATCCCCAGGAAACCTGGAGAATTCTTTAAATCATCAGAAATATCTTCAAAGGGAATACTACAGAAGAGGTGTCCCACGACAGACTAACACCCACACTTCAGCTCCCAGCCAAGTTCCACCCTGTCACCCCACTGCGGTTGTGAGAAGACCATGGCCCCAGCTGTCCCCCCTCAGCCAAGCCCAAGGCATCTCATGTCCTTGGAGAGGGACTTTCCATTGGGGATGCAGTGACAGGACAGAGGGAATGGCCTTAACCTGAAGGAGAGCAGGCTTAGATGGGATGTCAGGGAGAAATCCTTCCCTGGGAGGGAAGCTGTGGCTGCCCCTGGATCCCTGGAAGTGCCCAAGGCCAGGCTGGACAGGGCTTGGAGCAGCCTGGGACAGTGGAAGGTGTCCCTGCCATGGCAGGGGGTGGAACTGGATAAGCTTTAATGCCCCTCCCAACCCAAACCAGTCTGGGGTTCTGCAGTTTCAACCCACGTTTCATTGCCACACACCTGCATGGTCATGGGTCCAGGAGGCATCTGAGAGCCATAATTCATCCCCATCATCCCTGGCATATTGGTCTGCATGACAGGAACCATTGGAAATCCTTGCTGTTGCATAGGAATCATCCCTGCAATGAAATATCAAACAAGCTAAGTACCCAGTTAACATTAAAGCTTTTTTTCTCCCCTTCCCCAACCCTGCCTCCTCCCTTTAATTGTTCTTTTTTGTTTACTAAACCAGCAAAGGAAAGTAAAAAACAGTCGTGTTGGATTGTTTAAAAATAAAAATAATAAAATTTGCTACACTGCAGGCAGCCACAGAATTTCCTTAGTTTAAACACTGGTCAGTCTACAGGGAAAAATGTTGCAGAGCTTTTCAGTAACTAAGCTGATGAATTCTCCCACCATCCTAAAGATTCTCTGTGGGTTTCTTCCCATATGATTTTTGGAAGGGTCATTTCCAATTAAAAAGATTTAATTAACCAGGATGACTGGTGCTGTTAATTCCCATTTCTCTGGAAACCAACAGCTTCTGAAAATAAATCTTGGGAAATAAAGTCAACCTTTCACAAGGCCACTTCACTCTCTGACCTGGCTGGATAACTTGTCTGTAGGTTAATTAGCACACTTTAGGTTAATTAGCACACGTGTTAGAATGGTAACAATATTTGTCAGTAAAAGCTAAACTTGAACAAAATTGGACGAATCAAGCTGGAATGTGTTAATTCACTGAATAAAGCAAGTGGGTTATGTTTCAGTATCTTCCTATCTCACATTTTGCTGTCCTGGGAGACAAACACTAACACGCACTCGTTACCAGCACACCATGAGATAATTATGCAAAAACACTCCAGGAGGGCACGACACAGGCAGGAATAATCCATGAATCAGTCCCTGAGATTTTAATAAAAAAACTCTCCATTTTCCCCATAAGTTCTCTGCATATTTTCCCCTAATTAAACAAACAGCACTGCATCAGGAATGAGAACAAAGGCAATTTAAGGCTGAGGCTCTCCTATTGTATTAATACTTCCCACACAGGTTGTGACTCTTGTCCCAGGGTCTTGCTGTGCTTTGTAAATATTTACCAGGTCTTGCAACACCCACACAACATGGGTATACACAGCTGGGAGATGAAGCAGAGAGAGGTGAAATACCACACTCAAAATAACGCCAGAATCTAAAAGGCAAATTCAGGTTAAAAAGGAAGATGTAGTTTTCCTGGACCTTTAATCTACATTCTGGTGATGCTGCTTCAACAACACACAGGAGGTTTTACCAACAGAGGGGTGAGGGTCATTTCAGCAGAGCTGAATTCAAGGGCAAAAACCAGCTACGGAGTTCAATTAATACTCACACCTCTGAACGTCATTGCAGACCTGGTTTAGGTCTAATTTATCTAAACAAAATGAAGAACTTTGTGCTCAAAATGTGAAGTTGATACGTACCTTGAGGGGGACCTAAACCGCCTGCGACGGGAAACATGAAGCTGCAGGAGGAAAACAAGAGTACGTTGAAAACCCACCTCGACTTCCCCGTCAGCACCATCACCAGGAGCCTCCCACCTTCTGGTCAGCACTTGCATCTGCTCCTGCAGGTCCCACAGAACCCAACCCCACCACAGGGAAAAATCCCTCAGTGGGATTCCCCAAAGCACCGGAGAGCCCCCCAGCACCTCAGCGCCGGGACAGGCTGCAGAGCCAGGAGAAACAGATCTGATCCTCCCAGCAGCCCTGAGATGGCTTTGACTCATCCACATCACCCACAGGAGAGTTTCGGCACCCACACAGGTTGGGAACAGGTCAGTTTGTTGTGTAGGCTAAGCACAGAATGAATAAACACCTCCTCTTGGAAGTATCTGACTCAGCAGGACCATTAACTGCACCAGACAACACTTCTCAGCTGCTTAGGAACAGCATTTCTGAAGAAAAATAAACTACAAAAAAAAACCCCATCACTTTTTGTCCCCTTTGAAACATCAAGTATCACAAAATAATGGAGGTTCTATTTTCTCAGTTATCTAATTACAGCAAAAATAGCACCTTGGAGAAAATATCCATTCATTCGTATCGAGGGTCAAGTGCACCTGGAGGAAGAACCATTAAAATTTCAACTAAAATCCTAATGGAAATTGCTAGCCCTCGCTCTCAAACAGCTGCCAAACAGCAAAAAAGAACCTAGTTTAAAATTCTCATTTGCAAGCAACTTGCAGAAACCCACGTCAGCAGCAATTTCCCAAACAAGAACCTCACTCAGTGTCCCAGGCAGTTATTACATCAAAGTGCTGTGGAAGAGAAACGCACTCATAGATATTCAATGTTCAATTCCGAGGGTGGATGTTAAAGAAACTGCCTAAGAGTACAAGAGAAAATGCCATCAGAAATGGCTGCAGGAAGTCCTGAGAACCAACCTGGTTTATAAATATAAAAGAGCTGTGTAATATGAGCGGTAAGATAAAATAAGGAATTTAAATTATGCATTTATCCGGGAGCAAACTGCACCTCCCCACTGTACAGACTGCGGGTCACACGGTCACCAAGACAACACACTTGCTCTTCACTTCATCCTCTAATCAGGATCTTCACCATCCTGAAGCCTTTTCTTCAGCCCTGACCACTGTGTGCTGATTTCTCCTTCCACAACTATCACACACCTGTGCTTTCCAGTGGGTCTAGTCTTGCCATCCTCAATCCCCACCATTTGGGGTTCTCTCTTTCCAGCACCGTGCAGACTCACACACCTCAGCCCCAAACACGTGCAGGGCTTGGTTCTCACCATAGCCAAGGTCTGTTTAACTCAATTCAGACATATTAATCCAGTCCTTGGCATACAATATCAGTGTGAAAACAAACAGACTTACTTTAGTGAGAATGATGAAATATTAAATGTAATTTCTGAAGATCTCCTAAGCATGTAGAAGTGTTCTAAGCTTCATGTTTCCCTTCTTGTTGGAGAACCTGGTCAACAAGAATTCTCCAAACCAGCAAATGCAATGTAAACTGAACAAGCGTCGGGAGGTACCACTGCTTGTGGGAAGCAAGTAAAGGCCAAACTATTAAATATTTATCCCTTTCTACAGAGCTCCTGGTTTATTTATAAGTCTCTGCTGGAAAAATAAAAAGAAACAATCAACAAAAAAAACCCTCAGCTAATTAGAGGGCACTGGAAGATGAGCTAGTCCAAAGCAGCAAAGCGAGCTCCGAGCACAGCCCCGTACGTGCCGCTCAGATCCACCACAGATTCACTCCAGGATTCAGCTGTGCAACTGCCAGCACCAGCCACACTGGCACGGCCACAAACCACTCCAGCTTCATTCCAGCAATGGGAATTTATCACTGAACTACTTTTTTGGAGATGCAAAAATGCCCAGAGCAATCAGTGAAAGCAGCTGGTTCTTGTGGCTGAGGGAGCCAGCGAAGGGACGGTCCTGTGTGAGAGCAACTTGGGATACACTGCACAGATGCAACAAAGAGAAGGGAACAAAGTGATCACCCTACAACAGACCTCTTAAAGCAGTACTGTAAATCCATAAATTCCTACTAAATGAGTATTTTAAATATGGAGCTTAAAAAAAACATCAGGAAGCCCCAAACCAACCGAGCAACAGCTTCAGCCAGAACGCAGGAGCGCGGGGAGAAGCAACTCCTCTTCTGAACTGAAACTTCACTATAACAGCTCCAAACCACGCAGAACATCTTCCCATCTACAAGTGGATTTTTAAACCCCTTAATTCCCAAGCAGTACAACTCCATCGATGCAACAGACTGTCAGAGTATTTTTGAATGGCAGAAATGCATAAAAATTGAAGTGAAATAAGGCAAAGAACCCACACAGACACAAAACAGAACTTTTCCTCTACCTCCAGACTTTGTCCTCAAAGAAACCAAAATACTATCAATGGGAAATGATGATTTGTAAATCCTTTTATTTTTCAGAACCTTCATTTCACTGACAACATTCCCAAAAACCCTGAGAAAACCGTGGGCTTCGGATATCCAAGACAACTCAATGAACTTAATTCTCAAATGCAAAATTTCCTCAGCCTCCCTAGAAGTAGGACAAGAGATAAATAACACAAAAGAGCCTACACTGAAACAACATTACTAGAGTCTTCAAAGGTGGTGAAATCCAGTTTTCCAACCTTTCCAGAAACACAACAACATCTCTTTTGACACTGGCTCTTTCTCCTGACACGATTCCTCAGTGCTCCCTCCGGCCAAGGTGCCCTTTGTGAGGAGGAGAAAAGGGAAGTCCCCAGGGAGGCTCCATCCCAGGAGGCCACAAACAGACCTGCCCGGCGGTGACAGGAACATCTACTGCTGCCGACACTGGTGGCACCCGAGCGGGGCTGGCGGAACCCCCAAATCCTTCCCTCCCCAATATCTGAGATGCAGCTGCAGAGCCTGATGGCAAATGGGATGCAAGTGCCCAAGCCTGGACACACCGGGGGAGATCAGCTGGGCCCCCAAAAATGTGAATAAATCTCAGCAAAACGCAGAGCTACTGTGGCTGCATTCCCCACAACACACCTGGGACCCCCCATATTCCACCCAGGACCGCACCACATCCTGCCAGGGACCTCGATGCTCCATCAGGATCACAGGTACTACACCTGGGACCCACACACCCAACCCAAAACCCCACAAAGCTCCCTTGACAGCCCATGAACCCCACCTGGGACCCCCACCCAAGATCCCACGTACCTCACCTGAGACCCCATGTACCACACCTGCGACTCCCACATCCCATCCAAGACCCTATGCACCACACCTGAGACCCTACGTATCCAACCTGGGACCCCCACACCGCAG
>VWZW01003158.1:205668-239492 GCA_013397115.1 Edolisoma coerulescens
CCCCACAGATGCACCGCCCGCCATCCACTCGCTTCCTCCGTTCCCCAGCCCCACAGATGCACAGCCCCAGAGCCCCTCGGTTCCTCCGTGCCACAGCCCCACAGATGCACAGCCCCGCATCCCCTCGGTTCCTCCGTTCCATAGATCTAAAGCCGCGCGGGTTCTCGGTTTCACAGCCCCACAACCCCTTGATTCTTCGGTTCCACGGCCCCTCGGTTCCTCGGCCCCACACCCACACAGCCGCCGGGTTCCTCGGCTCCACAACGCCGCGGGTACCCGGGAACGGCCTGCGATGGAATGAGTGGCCCCGGCTCCCCCTCAGGGACGCCGGCTTCCCGCACCCAAACCACCGCTTTTCCGTAAAAACCGAAAAGAAAGTGCCGCCCTTCCGCCCGACCTCCCGCAGGGGTGAGCTGGGGACATGTTGCAAGAGCCTGGAGTGACAGGACACGGGGGGATGGATTCACTCTGACAGAGGGAGCGTTAAATGGGATATTGGGAAGAAATTCCTCCCTATGAGGGTGGGGAGGCCCTGGCAAAGGTTGCCCAGAGAAGCTGTGGCTGCCCCATCCAAACTAGATGAAACCAAGACGATCCTGTTCAGGAATTCTCCTTTAAAGGATTGTAGTTGCAAAGAAGCCATTCCTGCCTGACTGGAATTCTGACACAACCAGGGCGGGCTGAGAACACGCTGGGCAGATGAAGAGAGGGAAAACACACAGAGCTGGGCCTTTTTTGCCTGCAGACTTGTTCCGTCGAGGCTGCACAGACAGGCAGGTCTCTGAATTGGCATCTTGTGACCTTGTTTATTCTGGTTTCAGGCTCAATTACAAAATGGTACAAAATTACTGGACATGTAAAGTATTAGTTATTTCAAAACAGTTTTATAGAAGAGAAAGAGTAGGAAGAGGAAGGCTTTACTTTCACATACAAGTAGGTTTGTTTGAAGTGCCCAGGGAAGTCTCTGACAGCTGCATTTATCAAACCTGACAGTAAACACTGTGTGTTTTTTGTCTCTGAAGCTCCTGAAAGTGTCTGACAAATGTATTAGGGGCAATCTGAACGCAAACAGTATTTTCAAGGAGCAATGCAAAACTGTGTGAAAGGAACACAAACTGATGCTGGTTTTGAGCTATTCTCAGAAATACACGGCATTCACTGCACGAGCACATGCTCCAGCTTCTGTAAGAAGCACCCAGGAATTCTCTCCTGGCATTTCAGTAGAGACTTTCTAGCATGTAAACCTTCACCCTCACCCCGAAGGGAACATGAGAAATGTTTTTCTCCCTTCACCATCGCTTGCCATCTTCATTCTTCTGTTCCAGCACAGACAGAGGTGTCAGCCCCAGCTGACCAGCCTGACTTCAGCTTTCTGAAACAGTCTGTAATTTACCGCCCTTTTTGTCTTCTTTACCTTTCTTCTTTTCCTTAATATTTTCCTTTGTAGTTTTCCTACAAGAAACACATTGGAGATCAAGACACCCGAACATAACCAGTGGCTTAAACTCAGCTTGCTGCCACCTGACACGTGGCAAAATGTTGTCATTAATCCAATCTCCAGGGGACAAATATTGACACTAAAACTTCATCACTAAAATCATTATGAGTGGGTGCTTCATCCAAACAAGTTACCTGTTACTTTGGTTAAATTTTCTGGACTATTTCTGGATAAACAGCATCTCTTACCTCCTCTTCAGAAAAACCTACTTACATTTTTCTTTTGCCTTTCTTCAAGAAGCACTTTGGGGTGGTACAAATGGATTCTCTTGTCAAAGGTTTCTTAATGAATTTCTTCTTTTGTTTGCTGAGAACAACATTTAGTGAAGGAAGATTAAATTACTAGAGTTTCTGGTTCTAGAAACTACTAAAAGTTATTAAGAAGCACTAATTAAAAAACTGGTAAACTGCTCAAATGAACATACCTCTGCAGTTTGGGCAAATGTTTTATGTATTCTGGCACAGGACAGCCAGCTCGCTGGATAACGTTGGCAATACTGGGAAGGAGAGAAGGGAAGAGATTAACTCCAGTGCATGGACAAGTGATGAATATTTTTTGTGGAAAACAGCAAACCCAGCAAACTGGCTGGTTTGTTGTTGGTCTTTCGTTTTGTGCTGGTTTTTTTTAAAAGCAAGAAATAAAGACATTATTACTAAAAGACATATTACCTCCGTAATAAAGGTTTATCATCTTCTGTAAAGAAAGTGACTGCCTTTCCCCTGTGTCCTGCTCTTCCAGTACGACCTGTCAAGCACAAATTTTGCAGAGCAGAGATTTTACTTTAGACATCTCCCTTCATTCCTCCTCAGGAGGCCCCAGCCTCCTGATGCATGTTCACAGACTAAGCATATACCAAGCAGCCAGTCCCCAAACCCTGCTCCTATTGAATGAAAGCACAGCTATGTCTGAAACACCTAAACAAGGTTCACAGAACGCTGAGAAAAACAGGAGCATCTACATTAAAGACCTCAGAAACGGGAAAAAGGAGGTGATTTGTGAGCCCTCACCTATCCTGTGGATGTATTCCACTGCACTCGTTGGCAAATCGTAATTGATGACCATATTCACGCCTTTGAAGTCAATCCCTCGAGCCAGTAATGCCGAGCAGATGAGCACCCAGATCTTCCCAGCTCTGAAACTCTGCACTACTTTGTCTCTCTAGGAAAAGAACAGAAGTTTGGAAACAGCCCAAACGGCAATTTGAGAAAGGAGGTGAACTTGTTTCCCTAAAGTCGTCATGATGTTAAGGGATCAAACTAAACCTCTGAACAAAAACCCGCAGGAATTTGCTGCCACAGTTACATGAAATTACATTCCAACACTCTTGCTTTTACCTTTCTTTCTAAAGCATTTCTTGAAAAGAAATAAAATCCTCCTACCTGTTGCTGAGTCTTGTCTGCATGGATGACATCCACATTGATGCCTTCGTAAATAAGCTCATGGAAAAGCTCTTTAGCCCTCTCAATAGACTGCACGAAAACAAGGACTGGAGGAGCAAAACCCTGCAAAAGAGTAAGTTCATCTCAGGTTCCAAAGTCCTTTTCCTTGCAGAAACTGAGACACAGCAGATTTGGGCAATGGTTTAATGTGTGTCACAGAGAAGTGTTTGAGCTGGGAAATTGGGAGTCTGACAGAACACAGCTCAGCAGGAAGAACATGCTCAGTCTCTCCAAAATACCTTTTTAACAAGCTCTCTCATTGCTGTTAGTTTTCCTGTCTCAGATCCAACAAACAACAGCTCTTGTTCTACTGTCTCTGCTGCAGAGTTTCTGAAACCAGAAATCCAGCAGAAAGACTTCAGTGTTTTTAATATACGTTAACAAAAACGTATCTTATATATTAATATATATAATACATAAAATCCCCATAAAAATATTACCTGGTGAATAAGAAATACTGCACAACAAAACTTATTTCACCAGTGCATGCTCCTAAGATTGATGTTTATTTGATGATAAAGTAATTGGCAAAGGAAAAGAACACTTTATTCAACACAGGAGAAAGATCTACGTGCCTACACAATTTTTTTCTGGAGACAAACAACCTGCAGTGCTGACTAACAACAGCCACAAAACCAAGCAGGCTGATGATGCAAAGAAAACAATTTCCCAGGAAATAAGAAAAAAATGCAGAAAACACATACCTAGCTCCAACAGACACCAGGACAACGCTGTCCAGGTTGAGCTTACACCACTCCTCCACGTCGTGGGCGAAGGTAGCGCTGAACAGGGCCCTCCTGACCAGGTGGGAGGTACATGCCAGGAAGATGGAAGCCAGCTGGTCCCGGAACCCCGACTTCCCGTCCTCAAACAGCTTGTCCGACTCATCCACCACCAGCCACTCCACGCTAGGAACAGGAGGTTTGCTTTTCAGGAGAGCCACTGAGGGAGAAGTGCCACTTTTGAGTGGCAGAGCACGTTTGAAACAGACTCTCGTACCTGCTCAAGTCTATTGCTGGAGGATCTTCTTTCAGCAAATAAATGAGTCTGTTGGGAGTAGTAACCAGTATATCTAGTAAAAGAAAAGAAGCAAAATGTCCAAAAATATACAAAATAAACCTGACAAACAGAGCTCTGAGAAACACCAGTTCCAATCCAGAGGTACAGTTTAGCAGAGTCCATGTCAGGCTCACTTCCCATTTCTTCCCTGCCACTCTTTGAGCATTGCACAACAGATTGCACACCCTGAGTGGCATTAACCATCCCTTTAAAACCACACAGCCCAGAAAGAAAGGTCAGTGACATTTTTTAAATTTTTAGAAGCACTTCAGTCCTTAAAACAGTTACCAAATTTCCTGGAAGACTTGGGCCCAAACTTCTTGGCTGCCTCAGCTGCCTTGTGGATCATGTGGATTCTGAAGCCTGTGCCCTCTGCCAGCTTCACCAGCTCTCGGTGGGTCTGAAAAGGCAGCAGAGATTGGATTTTCAAACTGAGCTGATGAGCCTTTCTAACCAAGAAACTGCTGACAATCATGGAATCATGGAATGGTTTGGGTTGGAAGGGTCCTTAAGGCTAATCTCCTCCCACCCTTGCCATGGGCAGGGACACCTTCCAGGGATGGGGCAGCCACAGCTTCCCTGGGCAACCTAACCCTGAAGGCAGAGCTTCAAACACCACCCTGATTTCAGAGTTAAGAGAAAGCTCTCTGGTTTCCTTAGCATAATGAAATGCAGCTCTCTAACAGGCATTACTCACTTCACTACCATCTGTGGCTCCCTCTCTCACATGAATAAGAACTGCCCAAAGGTGCCATTTTTATTTCATTTTAATAACACAGCTTTGTTACAAAGTTATTCCTTGAAATTCTGTGTTTGGGACAAACAGATAAACCTCTCGTGGCAATCTCAAGTAGGAAAGGAGGTTTTAAGAGCACCTGAGCATTGGGCAGTTTAAAATATGATCAAAGAATCTCGAGCCTCTAATCTAATCATTTAGATTAGACGCAGATAATAGATATGTACCTACTTCACAGAAGTCAAAAGACTTAAAAGAAACATTTAAATTAGCTTTTTCTGATATGTGAGGGCAATAAAGGAAAAATATATTTACTAAGCTACTATTTTACTGATTCAGAGTGAAAACACTGAAGTACATCAGTGTGAGACACACCTGGCTGGCAAGTTCTCGGGTAGGTGATATGATCAGAGCCCTGAATCCTTTGTTCCTGGGTTGTTTCAGATGTGTTAAGAGAGGGATACAAAATGCCAGAGTTTTTCCAGATCCAGTAGGAGCTGAAGCCAGAAGCTCCCGACCCTGTAAGAAAAAAAGAAAGGGGTTACATTCCAGTAGGAAAAAAAAAAAAATAAAAGGAGTAAAATTCACATTCCCATAAATATCAATGCTGCAAACTGACCCAAAATACCTTAGGATGAGAAAAATTGTAAAGGCCAAGCTTTCAACTCTGATGCAGTTGATCCAGCTTTAAAACTGCCACAAACGCAGCCGTGGCCCCAAATTTTGCCAGGATCCCTGAAATCCCACAGAACTTACGTGCAGCATGACGGGAATCGCCTGCATCTGGATCGGCGTTGGGACGTGGAAGCCTGCAGCCTGGATATTCTCCATGATTTTAGGGTGCACTTTGTACTCCTTCTGAAGCTGATCAAAGGTGGCAATGGGGTCAGGGAGATCTGTTCCCTGAATGTTGATCCTGTGCTGGTTCCTGAAGCGATTTATCTACGAGGCAAAAGACAAACTCCTTCTTTTTAACTTAACATCATAAAACTCACCACGTATGGGTTCATCTCCTGGTTCTTTCCCCCACACTCAGTCACCCTCCTCCCAAGAGGAATTGCCACAAAAAAACCTCAATTTTCAGATCAAACACCCAGAGGACACCAGGAACCTGTTGCTGCATCAGAATTCCCAGGTCCCACCTTTTCTCTCCTCAAGCATTCAAGCTTCTCTGCAGTAGGCTTTTTGTCTTTGGCATCTTCAATTTTTGCTTCCAGAGAGGACATCCACTTTATTCCACTGTTTTCTGACAGCTCTGGCATTGATACTGCTCCTGGAAGTCGCAAACAAATTGAAGTTTCTTTCAGTAAAACACAGACAGGAATTATTTGGAGACAAAAAAGTCTCAGAACCTTTTCCCTCTCATTCTCAGTAAAACTGATGAAGACTCCAGAAGGATGGCAACCACAACCCCAGGTCTCAACACTGACTCTTGGCCCAGTTATCACATCAGCTCTGAGCCAGGCCAGCCAAGGAACCCAGAACTGGACGTGCTTTAAGGTCCCTTCCAGCCCAAACCAATCTGGGATTCTGTGATGATTCTGCCAGGGATACTCGTGTGTGTACAAATACCTCGTGTCTTTTTCTTTTTTCCTTTCCCTTCACTGCTTTCTGCCGTTCTTTTCCTCTTTCCTGCCACCTCTCCATTGTTTTCCCCTGCTCCATCCTTCTGCTGCTTCACCTCTTCTTCAGCCCCTGCGAGCCCCCAGCCCTCCTCGGCAGACCCCTGAGGGGCTCCCTCCTTGTTCCCGAAGAAGTCGAGGCTCTCCAGCGAGACGCTGCCGCGGTTCCCTTTAACCACCTGCGGGAGAACAGGGAAAAGGGTGAGACGCCACGGCCAGGCCGCCGCTGCTCAGCGCCGAGGGCGGCGGGGACGGGGCTCCGGAGCCTGAACCGCGCAGGGGCCGGTCCCGGTGCCCTCCCCAGCCTCCCCTCGGTGTCCCCTCACCCCGAATCGCCGCGCGTCGAGCCCGAAGCGCCGCACGTCAAAGCGGGCCCCGGCACCCAGGCGGCGGAACAGCTCGTGGGTCTCCATGCTGCCGCGCTCCCAGCAGCCCCCGCGCCGCCGGCGGAAATGGGGAGCACTTCCGGCGCGCAGCGGCCGGGTACCATGGCAACCGTCCCGCGGGGTGTCATGGCGACTCGTTGCCACGGCAACGGCGCGGTCAGGCTTCCCTAGGCCGCCGCGAGATGGGAACGGCTGTCGCCACAGCACGAGGGTGGCGAGGGAGGATTCCTTCCCCCTATGGGGCTGGGGATGCCTCCATCTGGCCCCTTCCAGCTCTGCCGCAGCCGTGGAGTCCGGAAGGGAGCGAACAGGAGGGTGTTGTTGCTGCCCTGTGCACAACCACTTTGCTTAATCCTTGATTTACACTAATACAGTCCAGCCTCACAAGTGTGCCGGAAGAAACAAATGCTTGAGGCCGTGGCAGGAGCAACCCAGCAACTGGCTGAGCTCCTCAGGGCATTCAAGAAAGTTTGCTCAGATTAAGATCAGAATTTATTTAATTAATGTATTTATTCATTATGATAAACTGTGAGATCCAATAGCGCAGGTAAATCTAGTACTCTCTATCAGATCAAACAATACAGATCTTTTCCTGGTTGTTCTTGAAGGAAAACAGACAGAAAACTAATTAGCAGCAACAAAAACTATTTAATGTAATAAAAGTCTCAAGGGCTGAAGGTTTACACTGCTGAAATCCAAGAGCTCTAAGACATATACGCTATGGCTGTTCCTGCTGAAACATTCACTACTTTAGTAACAAACTTTGAGATGAAAAATTGGGTAAACCTGATCCTCCCCTCCGCCCTTCCCTGCCTGATTTATGGCGCTTTTTCTTTGCCAAACTTTTAACTTCCCAGCAAATGTTTGGAAGCAGACCCAGGGACCTGGGTGCAGAGCACCACAACGGTGACAATTCCCTTTCTTGTGTCCCCAGTGGTGCATTTACAGTGAAGAAAGACTCAACTCCACATCCTTGGTGCAGCTCCCAGGCTGAGGCTCCTGCTTTTCCGCGGGGAGCAGTGACCAATGGTTGCTGCGAGAGGATGGGGAAGAATGTGGAGGCATTTGTGTAACAAAGAACTATAAATCATCTCCAATATCCATCACTCACCGAGGGATGCTGTTGGCAGATTCAAGAGTGAGGAAACGGAATATTCTCCTCATCGGTCAGCTGGGAAACCCCTTTGTGTCAGGAGTGAGGAGCTCTGCTTCCGAGGGCAGAAAGCCCTGTACCAGGAGCGAGGGACAATGGAATATCCTGAGTAGGAAGGGACCCACAGGGATCATCCAGTCAGCTCCTGGCCCTGCACAGACACCCCAACAATCCCATCCTCTGCATCCCTGAGAGTGTTGGCCAAACACTCCCGGAGCTCTGGCAGCCTTGAGGGCTGTGCCCATTCCCTGGGGAGGCTGTGACCACCCTCTGCAGCTACTGGGGCTCTTGTCACTCTGTTGCTCCTGCTGTGAGCAAGGTGACCTAAAGCCTCGCAGAGAAGGGCTGCTCTCAGGTGCCGGCTGCAGGAACCCCACAAGGCGAAGGATGCCTCGCTTTGTTCCCTGTCGTTGATCCAAACCTCCTCAGAGCCTCCTCACAGGGAGTTCCCACTCCAGCAGCACTGCAGCAAACAGGAAACATCTACCTGTGCCAGGCTAAGGGGGCATCAACCCCCAGCCACAGCCACCTTGAGGGGGCAACAGCCTTTATCTCAGCTCGTGTCTTTCCCTGAACCCCCTGCCCTGGCTGTGCGTGCCAAGGAACAGAGTGCTGCCAGCACACCGGGGCTGGATGCAGCCACAGCAGAGGAGAGAAGCTCTGCCCGTTCTGCCTGGAGGGGCTGGCAGGATGCCCACGGGCTGGACTGGGCTGTGGGGGAGAGCCCAGGCTCCTGGTTCCATTTGTTATCCTGGCAGGAGTCCCTGGGACCTCAGCAGGTACAGGTGGGTGGGGAATAGCCGGGCACTCTCCCAACCCTGACACAGCCCCATCCCTCCGGGGCTCAGGGATCTGCGGGGTGGTGCAGAGCAGCTCAGGTGAGATGTGTCCCTGGGCAGGTCATTGGGCTATGCCCGAGGCGTGGAGCTGAAATAAAACCCCATAAGATGGCAAAGCAAATCAGGTGAGTGCGTTCATTCCATCCCGTGCACAGCCAGCTCCGAGTTCCTCACCTGTAGCCGTGGGCTCCTGGGGAAATCCAGCTAAGCCAGCATCTTCTCTCAGTGCGTCCATCTGTTCCACAGGTGTGAGGCAGGAGTTAGAGGACAGCGGGACTTTCGCACGTGTGCCCCCCACGCCCTGCCCTCCTGCTACATCATCGTCACTAATATGCACATCACAGTCAATTAGCCCGGCCGAGCGCACTCGTGACCTCTGATCCCTGCTGTGTCCCCCGATCCATTAACAGGCCCTGGGCCCTTAGCTCTCAGTATGAATTGATGTAGCATCCATTCTCTTGCAGCAAAGAAACATGCGTCCTCATTCAGCTGTCCATTTCCACTTTCTGTTCCTTTGTCCTCCCCTTCTGTTCCCTGTGTTGCTAACCTGGTCACCACTTCTTGACCCCACATCCTTCTCCCTCCCAAGGGTGTTGTAATCCCAACCACTACCAAAAAACTTTTACTTTTTCCCCCTTTACTCACATCTTATTTAGCAAAAAATGGTTTCCAGCAGTGTGGGAGCTTTGATCCCCTATTCAAGAAATCCTTGCAATGTTTTTTTAAAGACTTTCTTTCTAAGGCAAATGAATTCTTCATAAAGGGGGAAATGGTGTGCTGGTTGGGCTCTGTTCATCTGAGGAAGACAAATGATCTGTTTTATTACTTGAAAAGCATAACAGTTGAGTGTGTAGGTTAGTGATTTATCTGTAATTAAGAATCCATTTGAGCAGCATAATAATTACAGAGAGAAGAATTAATTTTGCTGAGTAGAAAAGTAAAATCAAAGTTCCTTGAATTAGAAGGCAGCGTAAAATGCCTGAGGCTTGGGTTTTCCATGGGTCTGCATTATGCCTACATTGGGACAGGACAACTCAAACATTTGAGTTTTTTGACTTTTTTCTCCCTGGGTCAGAGAAATAAAGCCCAGGGGCTCAGAGACGTCTCCCTGCCCGTGCAGGTGGCTCCCACCGCATTCCCGTTCTGCCGCACACGCCGCTCCTTTGCCTCGGGGCTGCAGCAGGACCCACGTGTCTCCCACCACCCGCAGCGGGGAAAAGGATCCTCCAGGACTGAATGGTCCCTTGGCTGCTGCGGGGAGCCCAGGCGTGGCAGGGCAGCTCCCGGAGCTGCAGGAGCAATCGGAGATGCACTGGAGCGGGCAGAGAGGTTTTCTCTGGATGCCGAGTGCGTTCTGAAGTGTTTGGGTGCAGTGCGTTGGTTGAGGACAGCAAACTGTTCCAGAGCTGTTCTGCTGGTCTTCCTGACTCACATCTCTGCCCCCATCGAACCTTTTCACGGGCTGGTGAAGATCTTCTGCGAGCACATCACGGACACCCCACGGCAGCGGGAGATGTGCCAGCGGCACAGCAGCTGGCACAGGGAGCGCTCCGGCTCCGGTCCCTGCCCCGTGGCCAGACCGCAGCGGGCAGCGGGCACCGCCCGCACACAGCCCGGCCTCCCGAGGCAGGCACCCTCTGCTTTTCTCTCTGTACTCCTCAAACGCCGCCACCAAACCCGCTCAAAGCCTTCCAAGGCTGAGGCTGTTTGCAGTGCGCAGGGAATGACAGTGCTTTCCCCCGGGACCCGTCCCGGCAGCGCCGGGAGCGCAGGGCAGCCGTGTGCGGGCAGCACAGCCCCAGCCTGGGCACAGCCCCGCACTGCTGCTGGTTTTCCTGCTGACACTCCCGGCAGATCCGGCCATCTGGCTGGACTGGCAGAACGGGTCTGGAAAGCCCGCGAGTGTGAGCTGTGCTCTTGTGCAACTGCGCCGTCCTTCCCGAGTGCACGCACTCTGAGGGACGATTTATAGCCGCTGACATCGCTCCGCTGCGCTTTGGTGTCCCTGGAGAGGCCCATCCGATGCCTCCATGGCCAGCAGAACATCAGCTCCTTCACAGGGACCCCCTGAGCAATCCAGCTGTTTGCAGCTGGGCTGTGTGAGCCGGACTGGCTGCAGCCCAGCCAGCACCACAGGCCTGGGACTGCGGCTGAGCCCAGCACCGCCCTGGCAGCGAGGTGGGCACCAGCACCGGGCTGCTGGCACACACCTGGGCACACCAGGCCCCCAGACCTCAGCCAGCAGCCAGCACCCAGCGTTGGGCCCTGGGCAGGGTTTCCCTGGCTCCGTTCCTCCCGCAGTGACAGAAATTATACACCCAGGGAGCCCTGCTCCAAGGGACGGCCAGAGCCCCGTGCCGAGGGCTCGTGCTCAGGGTTTGATAAGCCCTGTCGTGGCTCTGGGGCAGGCAGCGAGGGCAGCTCACCTGGTTGTGACCCAGTGACTTTGCTGGCAGCACCGACGGCGCTGCAGCACAAACAGGAGGCAGTGGGGGCATGGGATTTACCCATCGGGGCAGCTGTCACAGCTGTGCTCTCCTCGGAGGTGAAGGAGAGGTCACGCTCCTGCCCAGCCCTTCACATCCCACCTCTGCACATCTCAGGCTTCCCCATGCTCTTCCCATGTCCCACGGACTGGGGAAGGAGCAGGAAAACACGGAGAGCTCTGGGTGATACCTCCATGGACAGAGCAGGTCCTTGCATCACACAGACCCACGGCAGCTGTTACCCCCATGGCCCTGGCAGCACTGGGGTTTGGGGCATTTTCCTTTGTACCCACACCTGCACTTCAAATTAAATGCAGCATTGTCCCTGTGCCCAGGAAGGAGGCTGCAGTCCACATGAAGAGACACTGCTAAAGCCTCGTGGCAGCCTGTGGATCCTCATGTGCAAGGAATTCCCTTATAAGCAGCTTTGAACTGTAAAACAATCACTCGGCCCTGTAAAACTCTATTGGTTGTAAATGAACTTTGTCACGGTTCTGCTGGTTTCTTTGCTCCACAACAACTGCACCACACACAAACACCACGTGCCCGCCAACAACAGGCAGAAAAAAGTGTCTTCCAGGAGCTTCATTTGACATGACATCGCATTTTCCAGCAATTTAATGAGGCAGCCGGGGCAGCTGTGGGAGCAAACACCGCACCCAGGGCTTCTCCCAGCAAGGTGAGGTCTGGCCAGGGACAGCCCCAGCCCAGCTGCTGCAGAGGCTGCTCTGAGGAGTTTTGTGTGGTATTTACCATCCAGACAGGTTTCCTCAGCCAGAGGTTAACTCAAAATCAGAGGAAGCTTTCTCCCCACACAGGTATGTGTGGCACCCACAGCATCCTTCCCTTGCCAGATCCTGCTGCCCAGGGATGGGAAGTGACAGCACACAATGCACTGTTCAGCAACTTCATAAACCCACACCTCTGGGGAAAGTACCATCTGTTATTAATCATTTGTTCTACTTGCAGTATTGACTTTATCCTGTCTGCTTCATCACACTCTGCTCCGTGGGAGTCACCTGCTCCATCTGTGTCTTTGTTTGGCTGTATCCTATTTTTCCCTTTTTTTTTTTGGCTCTGTCCCCTCTTCCTTCACCACGTCCCTCTCTGGTAGGGTCAATTCTCAAAGCCTCCTTTTCCCAAGGTTTTCACTTACCTTCTCTGCAGAGCTGTCTGGAGAGCAGCACTGACTATGGACTATTTACCAAAGGGTTCTTCACACCCCAAGCTCCATCCTTTCAATCTGTGACTCTCTTACACCTGGTGCAGAAATCAAGCCCCAAAAGGTACTGCATCAGCTCAGCTGCAGCAGATCTAGTGCCTCTTTCTCCCACCTGTTTCCCACTGGATTGTCCATTCCTCCCTCTGTGGGGCCAATTCAACCTGGACTTGCATCAGCCAGGGACAGCTTAATCCATTAACCCCACAAAAGTTCCACCCTTTTCCACTGCTGTGCTCAGAGTCACTCAGCTCTGTTAGCTCTCCACAATCAAGGATCTTCAAAAGCTTTCCAGCCCCTAGAGCACACCCTCCCACCTCCCCCTCGGGCTGCACTGACCCACGGGCTCAGCATCCAAAGTGGACGAGGCTTGGCCTTGGCACTCCCCTCCTAATTGGTTTGCTCAGCACTCGGCTGCTGAAGTTAGCAGGGGATGAGGGAGAAACCGTGCTGGGCTAAGGGCAACATCATTAGGGCATCATTAGGAGGGTGAGGACACAGCTCCCCCACCTCCAAAAGCCTCCTGCGATTTCTGGCTGATACCTGGGGAGTCACAGGAAACACTGGACTCCCCACGTCCAGGCAGGTATAAATGGAGATGGTCATTGCAAGGGACAGCAGGAGGGACGTGCCACCAGCCTGTCAGCCCCACCTCTGCCAAACCACCACAGATGATCACTGTGGAATTCACAGACCACACAGGTAGCAAGGACTCAGAAGAAATGGTGTTTAATTATGGTATACATTAAATTAAATGTAATTCTGAATATTGGTTTCCAAATTCCTGATGACTTATTCACTGTAGGGCAGCTCCAGTCAGTCCCACTGTGCCAGCCAACTGAGTCAAAGAGAGCATCCACTGTTCTCCTTCTTAGCATGGTTATCTGTCCATGGGCACCTCTGCTGCTGTCCACCTCTCTAAATCCCTCTCAGCAGTTGGCACGTGCCACAAAGTTAATGAAAAATCAGCACAACTGGGGAGCAGTGGATCCATTTGCAGAGGGGAGCAGGTACAGAGGAGCTGGTGTCTCACAGAGGGCAGACGATGCCTTGAACAGCTTCCGTGGCTTCGGGAGGTTGGACTTGGGCACCCAAACTCCTCCAGGGCTCTGGTGTCTGTCCTCAGAGGGTGCCTGAGGGGCTGGACGTGCCCTCACCACGGAGCTGGGATCATTCACAAGCTGGAGATCTTTCTGCAGAGCTTTCCATCCAGGAACCGCTGCCAGGTGAGACAGGGCAGCAGCTGGAGCGTTCACACCACAGCCCAGATTCCATCCATGCATCCATCTGTCCATCCATCCATCCAGGGCACCACGAGGACGAGAGCACCCTGTGCGCTGGTCAGGGTGGAGCCAACAAGGCTCATCATCAACTGCTGAAGGCACAAAGAAGCCACCTGTACTGGCCATTTACTGGGCAGGAGATGAAGCAGTAACTGGGCACCCAACCCCTCTGTGCCCCAAGGGAGGAGAAAAGGGAGACAGTCTCTGAACCCCATCTGGGGAAGATCCCATCAGAATTCCATTCACTCTGTAGCAGTAAACGCTCCAGGCTCACCTGGAAGCTGCCGACACTTCCCAGCAGATGGATGCGTTCACCAGGCTGCTGAGTCCTTCCCCACCCCACCAGAGCCCATCTCAGAGTCCCCAAAAGCAGGGAATTCTGAGGTTAATTTGTAGTCGCAGCTGTCCCCACATGGATCATCCGGGTCCTGCCAGGGCTCCGCTCAGCTCGCCCTGTGCCCTTCCTTCACGTGGGATGTCACCCTGCAGGGGACACGTGTCTGCCTGTCCTCCTGCACAGCAGAGCCCGGTGCTGCCTGACCAGGGTCCTTGCCAGGCCCAGGATTGGAATTAACTCGTTTAAAGGAAAAAGAGGAATACAAAACCAAAACCATCCTCAGCTCTGACCTTTACCATAAAAAAAAAAAAAGAAAAGGAGAAAGAGAAGATATTCAGGACCAATATATACAGATGGGGGAATTGCACTTAATTACAGTAGTTTACATCCATTGGACAAAATTTACTTCTTTTTTATATAAATCTCTATGTAAAGGAGAGGGGAGGGGGGAGGATGGAGTAGACTGTACCTATATTTACAGTTTAATCGGCTCAGTTCAACAACACATGCAATTCCTCCCTCCAAACGCCAAGTAACAGACCCCGGTCCCTCTCCGTCTGCCGAGTGGAGGAGTATAACTTAAATATGATCCATCTTCCCCTTCTGCCAGTTCCCAGCACAGCTCGTGCCTTGTTCCTCGGGAGAGCCTCTTGGAAGGCAAATACTTCAGAAAAACAATCCCCAAGACGCATCTTGGAAATACTGCGTGGAGGGAAAGAGAGGCAGGTCCCGGGCGGGCCCCGCGGCTCCGGGCTGGTCCCCGGCGGGCTCGGGAGGGCTGCGGGGAGCCTCGAGCCCCGGCTCCGTGTCGGGCTCCTCGCTGCTGGGCTGTGCTCGGGCGGGCGGCTCCCGGGCTGTGAGCGCAGCTCGCCGGCGGGATGTTGTGGAAAATAAGATCCCGTTGCTATGTGCAAAAGCAGCGAGGTGTGGAGCATCACCAGGCTTGCAGGGGACACTGCGGAGGGAGAGGAGAGAGAGCAGCCCAGTGAGCGGCGGGGAACGAGGCAGGAGGAGGAGGCAGCGCTTCGAAGCATTTGGAGGCATCACCTCCTGCACTTCTCCGTGACCTTGGTGGTGCCCTGCTCAGCCCCGAGCCCTCCCTGGCACCCCTGAGGGGGAGGCAGTGGGAAAATTCTTTCTTAGCCAGCTATTGCCACCCCCTCCCAAAAATAATAATAATAAAAAAGGGCCTGTTTGTGCCCAGGCTGTAGCAGAGACTGTGCCACGCAGCCCAGGAGCAGCCAGGCGTGAGGCTGAGCTCGGCTGGGGTGGGAGCGGCGCCGGGGGCTCATCGCTGACCCCCAGCATCGCTCTCACCTCCAGAGACGGAGCCGAGCAGCCCCCACTGCCACATCCATCCCGCTGCCGAGGCCCCTTCGCCATCCCTCTCCATCCCTGGGGTCCCCCCAGTCCCCGGTGGGCAGGGGGCCAGGGATGGGGGTGACCTTGTGGGCTGGAGCACACAGCAAACATCGTCAGGCGGAGATAAGGAGACGCCAGGAGCCTCCCGTGACATGTCATTAGGGCCTGGCCGTGGCTATCAGGTGTTTGCCAACGTAATAAACATGGTGGCTCGGCCTCAAGCGTTGTCAAAGGAACCGGGAGGTATTTGCCCCTTCCAGGTCTAATAACAACATCTGATAAGAGACCCAGAGCAAGCGAGGGGAGAGCTGGGGGGTGACCAGGGACCTGCCTCCAGCTCCGTCCCCCCAGCAGGACGTGGAGCAGCCGCCTCCACCACGGAACAGGTTTTGGGGTCTGGTGGGGGCTGCCTGCCTTATGCCAAGGCAAAGTGTGGAGGAGCCAGGGCACAGCCCCTGGTAGTCCCAGTCAATGACAGAAACCTAAATCACCAAAAATATTCAGGTATTTGAGCAATTTGAGCAATTTGGGGGGATGAGTAGCATTTATGGGGCCCCCACGGTGTGTCTGTCACACTTCATTCACCTCTGGCTAATGAAACCGGTGACCACGAAGAAAGAAATCCGTGTCCAAAAATAAATTTTTCCAGCTGTAGCTTGGGCATCGAATGGTTGGTAGGAAAAGAGACCCTTGGGGCTGGGAGGGTTCTCTGTTGGACACAGGGGTCAGATCCTGCCCTGGTGCTTGCAGGATGTTTATCATGGATTGGGGGTGATGGGGGGGTGGGTGCCCCTTCACCACAGCAGGTGGAGGGTCCTGGCCCCATATCCCACCTCCTCCTGCTTTAATTAAAGTGCAGAAACGTGATGGAGGCAGAAACCCCCGGGAGCCCCAGCCCCGCGGGCAGCGCTGGTCAAGGTAGGGTGATCGCAGGGCCCGGGGCAGCGGGGATGGCCGGGCTCTATCTCCCTGCCAGGGACATTTCCTGTGTCCCGGGGCTCCCGCGGCCAGCCCGGCATCAAAGGCAGGAGAACTCGATTAATCAGGGGCAGTTCGGGCTGAGCGCGCAGCAGATGGGCCGATAAAGCTGCGCCGAGGAAATGGAGCTCGGAGGGGCGGCCGTGCCTGAGTGGTCACCCTGAGACCTGCAAAGAGTGGGATCCCCGGGGGGGTGGCGTTCGTGACCCCTTCCCAAGCACCCCAAACCCCCCACATCTCCCCTTTGCAGCCCCAGCCCCTTCCTTCACCCTCGCCAGGGGTCTCACAGCGATCCCATACTGTATTTACTCTGTGGTCATTGCAGACATTTTTTTCCTGTCCCCTGTCAAACCTCGGGAAGAAAGTTTATCTGAATGCAAGTTCAAGGCTCTCTCTTATTTATCTAGCGATCAATAAGGGCCACATATTTCCCACAGTCCCCAGAGCTGGCCCTCAGAAAGGGACTATTGTCTAAGGAAAACCTCACACACCTGATTTGAACCAGGATAAGTCCGGCCTTACACCTGCAGTGGGCAGATGATAAAGGTTTATGGGCTGGGGGAATCTGGGGAGCCTTGGACTCCACTTGACTCCAAGCAGGGTCGATCCCCCTGGACACGGGCAGCAGAGCCTGCTTGGTTCTACCTTCTCAGCCCCAGGAGGATGCTCCCACGCTCATGGAGTTGCCCCAGGGATGAGCAGGGCCCAGCTGGTAGAGAAAATTGCCCAAATGCCCATCATGCCACCTGCAAGCAAGTGTTCTGGAGCCCGTGAAGGGGCTGGAATGGGGCTCTCATCCCCAGCTTCCCACAGGAGTGCAGCACAGGCAGCAGGACGGGGTCTCTGCTACTCCCACCTCCAGCCCCATATCCAGAGGGGGGAAAAGCTCCACTCCACCTCCACCCCCCCAGTGGTGCCCCCTCAGCCACCTCTGTGGGGCCATTACCTGCTTACTGGAAGACATATTGGTGAGTGTGCTGATGCTGCTGGTGTCCGTCACCACCATGGCCGAGGGGAAGCGCGAGGTGTGGGAGTACTGGGGAGGCTCCTGTTTGTGTGCGTACACTGCGGAGAGGAGGGGACGGCTCAGGGAAAAGCCACCCCCAGCCAGCAGGTCCAGGGATGGGGACGGGCAGCAAGGAGACAGGGATGAGAGAAGGGAAGAACCCCCCACTTCCCTCCAAGCCACTGCATTCTCAGGCAGCAGCTCTCCCCCAGAAACCCGTGGGGATTGAGAGGCTGTGGCTGGACCAGACGGATGGAGTGGGGGAAGGAAGGGATGAGGGGGGACGTGACCACCCCGCACCACAGAGCATCCCGTGGGCTGGAACCACGAGAGAGGGGCAGGAGCCAGGGGTGCCAGCTTGGGCAGGGGGAGAGCAGGAGGAGATCAAGCTGATTTCCCATCTGAACTCATTCCCGGGGCCCTCTGCAGCTCCCCCCCAACCCTTACTGTGTGAGTTCTGCAGCTGGGTCACGGTGGCCATGAAGGGCTGCTGTGACATGTGGCCGGGGGACTGCTGCATCAGCGGCTGCTGGTGTGGGCTGTGCAGCTGCTGGGAGAACTGGACTGGCTGCAGGGCTGCCAGGCTGCCGGCCACGCTGTTGATGACAGGGACACTCTGAGCCTGCGAGGTGTTCAGACCTGGGAGCGGGGAGAGAGCAGAGCGGGGATGTCAGCACCAGCAGGAGCAGGCAGTGTCCCCTCTGTGCCCCCGGGCAGGGCACAGAGGAGCGGGCAGTGTCCCCCCCCCATCCCAGGGCAGGGCACAGAGGAGCGGGCAGTGTCCCCTCCATGTCNCCCAGGGCAGGGCACAGAGGAGCGGGCAGTGTCCCCTCATTCCCGGGCAGGGCACAGAGGTGACCGCGGGGGACACTTACTCTGGGCGATGGCCATGACTCCCGAGAGCGGCGTCATGATGAGGTTCTGGGACTGCTGCGGGTTGTGGTGGGACAGGCTGTGGATGTTGGTCAGGGTGCTCACCGGGGGCAGCCCGCCCCCCGACACCGAGATCTGCCGGGAGCAAGGCAGGACAGGCACGGTCAGAGCACGACCACGGGGTGCCCCCAGCCCCCTCCTCCACTTCACGGGGACAGTGGGGGGATCAGCAGAGCCCCCTCCTCAGAGGGGAGCAGGCTGCAGTCCCGCTGGGGCTTCACCCCACACAGCCCCCAGGGTGCAGACCCCGACTGCAGCACCTCAACTTCGTGTTAATAAACAGTAAAGCAGCACTGGGGAAGGACTTTGCTGGCACTGGCTTCCAGCTCCACTGGAGCACGGCACCGGGACACGGCACATCCCAAGCCTTTGCTGGTTTGTACCCCAAGTCCAAGCTCCAGCCCTCAGGGACAGCTGAGGGCTCTCTCAACACTCATTTAACTTCTCACAATTGTGCTTGTAGGGGAAAGTGGGACCTATAGATTCGGGAAGGCGAAGAAAAATTACAGAAAGCAGATTAAAAGGGCCTCGTGGTGATGATCTTAGTCACCAATCTGGCAGGATACCGGTGAGACGGGGCGGGTGTGCACAGCCAGAGCCAGTGCCCGGGGTTTTGGGCCAAAGTTTAGGGATCAGACAAAGGCCCTTGGCATGTGCTGCGAGGACTGGAGCTGGTCCCCAGGTCATGTAAGTGCCTTATTTCTTTAATTGCTGCACCTTCCCCTAATCTCTGCCGTTATCCCTCTCGCACTGAGCGACCTCGATCCCGACTCGGAGCCATCCCCGCGGCCCTTCGGGTGACATTTCTGGACACCAGTTCCGAGCACCTTGTTTATTTTGCACATGTGAGCTGGAGATAGCAATTGAAACAAATCCATCAATAAATTCCAAAGCCCGGGAGTGACTCACATTTCCTGATCCGGTATTTTCCACTTTCAAAGTCCCTTCAAGGCCGGGTTACACCACACTCGGCTGCACAAGTCAAACAGCTCCCGGCAAGCACACGCCGCTCGCCTGCAGCCCCGGCTCCTCTCACGGGGTGTTTAGCCCCAGAGCGCTGCACCTGGATTGTGCATGACTGGAAAAGACCCTCCAGGCACTGGACCCTCAGGGCAGAGCCTCTGGCACTAACACAGCCGAGGCAAACACTGGAGCATGAAAGAGCGAGCCACCAAAGATTTCTGGAGCCTCGGTAATGCTCTTTCCTGAAAGATGCAGCAACTTCCTTGGCAGCTCCTTGTTTCATGTGGGGCATTAAAGGCACATGTTTACTTACTAGAAACCACAGCCTACAGCATATTTCTATTAAATCACTTGCAAGCACCAGCTAGCCCTGCCTGGAGATCAGAGATAAGCTGGCAGAGCCGCGCTGCCGCGGTCCCACGCGGTCCCCACGGCGCTGGGCAGCGTCTGTGCCGCGGGGAGAACTCAGCAGGGCTCTTCTGCTGCTCTTCAGCAAGTGGCTTTTCCCGGTTTAATCTGCTCCCTTCCCTTCTGCCGTGCCCCTTCCAGGGGTCTCTGCATGATCCCAGGAGCTGGCAAGGGGTGCTGGCATTGCCTCGTCCTCGGGGACCCCCCACCCTGGGCATGCGGTGCCGCCGCCGCCGCCTTTATCCCTGACTCATTTTATGGCTTCCAGGCTGAGGGTTATGAGGCTCAACACACCCCTGAGGCGATCTGGGCATGCTGGGGCAGAGGGAGTGGGCTGGGGGGGCTGGGGTGTCACTCTGTAATGCCCCCCCGGCTTGGCAGGGGATGCTTGGCTTTGCAAGGTGAGTGCCAGAGCCCGAGGGGCTGCACAGAGACCCCCTCCAGCCAGAAGGAAAGGCACAATGAAACGGTGCCAGAGCTGAGGGAGGGGACAGTGAGCCCCTCCACGGCCACCCAGCTTCACCAGGAGACTGATGGGATGGCCCAGGAGGGACAACCCTCTGAAAATGGAAGTGAAAACCGGGGAAGAACCGGCTTGGCCCTGTCACCCAGTGCCATGTTTGACTTTCGATTTCAGCAGGAAAAAAAACTCCTCCCAGAAAAGCAGCAGCTGCACGCAAACCTCTGCCAGCCTGCTCCAGGGGCGGGCTGTGCTCTGCTATCACATCCCATCCTGTCCTGACCCGAACCCCTGTACCCCCTCCTTGCCCTGCCCCTCCACCCGCTTCTCCAGGGGCTTTGCACCAGGAAAGGGCACCCCGAGTGCTCGGGCCCTGCCACAGCCCTGCAGCACCAGCATGGGGACGTGTCTGGCACCACGGGGATGCTGATGTCCCATCCCTGCTCCTGCCATGCTGACATTGACAGCTCTGCCCGGCAAAGCCCCGGCAGCAGAGCCCCGAGGACATGGCAAAGGGGATAGGGAGAGGCAGGAGCTGGGGGCCAGAGCCAGCGTGAGCAGCCTCAATCCCCTGGGTGATGCCCTGGGACAAGAAGGTCCCTGCTCGCAAGGAAAGCTCTTCCCCACCGAAACTCCAGACTTGGGAGGGCTTAGGGAAAAAGTAATGAATGAGTATTTTATCGATACCATGTCATGGGCAGGAGAAAGCAAACAGTGATCCACCCAGCGCGTTCAGCCTGCGATCAATGAACCCCCGGGCTCTGCCAGATCCATCTCGGAAAACACTCCGTGTCCCACCGGGAGCGCCGCCTCGGAGGCGGGCGGTGGGGACAGTGGGACCCTCGTCCCCCACAATGCCCCATTGTTCAGCCTGGGCCGCGTGTGAAACCCGGGGAAAGCGTGTTTGCTCTGCCCGCTGGGCCCTCTTATCTTATCAGCGCCGCCGCCACAATGGGCCAGGTGTACTCACCATTTTACCGTCGGGAGAGAGCAAACCGTGGCCCGGGTCCAGGCTGGCCGGGGAGACCTGCTGCAGGACGGCCTGGCTGGTGGTGACCATGGCACCGCTGCCGTGGTGGCTGATGGCCCCCGAGGACGCCGCCTCGCCGCTCGCCGCCTGGCTGTACCGGACCCCTGCAAAACAGGGCGCTGGCATCACCTCGGGCACCGGGGAGCTGTCCCGGGGCTGTGACGACCCCCTCGGACAGGGCCCTCTGAGAGGGACCCCCCAGCCCTCCCACGGCGTGTGGCACAAGGATGCAGGTGTGCACAGGCTCCTAATGAGACCCGTGAAGGACAAACAGGAGCGAGAGCACCGAAAAGCGTGTCCCTTCCTCCAGCACCGCTCCCCGGCTTGTCCCTGACCCCATCTCCTGACGTTACAGCGAGCAGCTCCCAGATCCACGGCTCCCGCTGTTTTCTCAGGCCCTTCTGCATCCGATCCCCTCTCGACACCCTCTCCACAAGTGGATGATTAACAGGGCACCGCAGCGAGGCAGAGGGACCGGACACACACCAACCCCCAGAGCAGACCCCAGCCCTCTGCTGCCCTGGAGCAAAATCTGGCCCGAGCTCAGGTCTTCTATATAAATATATTTAATCTGGCTGAAGCACCCAGCACTGATAACCATATGATCAGCCATGTGTCATGGAAAGGCATCTACAGATCACAAATAATTAACTGAGGAAAGCCCATGGGAAACAAAAGTGTCTTTTACAGGGCTGCCTTGGCAACTACGGTGAAAAGCCATTTATTAGGAGGAGTCCAGCCCTGTGCTCCCAGCCAGATTGACTGAACTGCCCTGGGATCGAAGCGGTGGATGATGGACAGACAAACCATGGTTCTCCTGGGAAGAAAATCCCATGGTGGCAAAGCCCACCTTGCCAGCCACCATGAGCATCATCCACCCGTGACCCCCAGCCACTGCACAAGGGCACTGGGGACAGCTCCTCCAAATGACCATCATCACAGGGCAGGTCCAGCCCGTGGCTGGCTCAGTGAAGGATGCTCTAAGGACTACCTCAAAATTAATCTCTGGACCAAGGAAAAGCAAAGAAATAACAACTGGAGTGCAGGAGCTCCACCAGCTCCAAAATCATCTGCCCAAGCACAGGCCCACCCACACCCTCCACCAAAAGCACAACACAGCCACTCCCTGATCGCCTCCAAATTTTCCCCATCAGCTGGTTAAACACGTCCCACAGATAGGAATCTCCTCACGATGTCTGGTTCCTGATCATTTCCCAGCAAACTCCCTTATCCCTGATAATAAAAGAATGTCCTCTGGCAGGTGGATATTTGCCGGCCCGAGTGGACGTCCCTGCCGTGAACAGGGTAAACATTACCCAACCCGGGCACTGTCACACACATTCTTCCCGCGGCCCCGGCCCCGCGCAGAGGGTGCTTCACTCTGGGCCGGGATCCTGGCGCTGCTTAAACAATGGGAGGGGAGATAAAATAAAGCCTTTTCTTCTGGGTGCGATCTGAGAGATAGACGAGGGCACAGACGGCTCCTCTCGCAAAGGAAATTGGAGTTTCTGCTGTCTTCAAGCTCTTCGGGGTTCGGTAAGAACAAAAACCAAAAGAAAAGTCCATTTTAAATGCAAAATCATGCCCTATCCCGCTGAGGGGGTGGTAACTCATGAGCCGAGCCACCCGAAGCTGTGAAGTTGGCTTTGAAACACACAGGAGGTTAAATGCTGATTTTCAAGCTCTTCCTTGCAACCCCAAGGACAAGACTTTGATTGTTTGAGGAACAATAACCAGCGCCGAGATTCCCAGATAGGCTGGGGACTGAGGTTTTGGGTCTCTAGATAAAAGCACTGAAGACTCTGTGTCTTGATGAAGAGTCTTGATGAAGATTAACTCTGCCCCGGAGAGCGAGGCTGGGCTCTGGGGCTGGTGACAGCGGTGCCACTCCCCAGCCCCACCAAGGACCCTGCTCAGAAACCGCTTGCTGGGCAGGGAGAAGCCTTCTGCCAGGGCTTCCTTTAGGAAGCATCTATCCTCACTGGGTTTCCCCCATTCCCACAGTGGGAGGGGTGTCATTATTTATGTGTCCCCAGGGCTGGGTTGGATTTGGGCAGATCAGATCATTAATATTGGGAAGGCACTACAAGTCATCGCTGCTGTCGTCACTGCTGTAACACACGGAGCTCCCTGATGATGGGGGTGCCTCTCCTCAGCTCCCCAGGCCTCCCTCAGTCACTGAACCCTGGGATCCAACCCTCCCCTGGCAGCACAACCACGGGGACCTCCCCACGGCACCCCCACATCTGGGGTGAATGCATGGGGACGGCTCCAGCTGGCTTGCACCAGGACTGAAGGATTCCTCCCGTGGCGAGCTGGGGGCTTTGGCATCCAGGGTTTATGAGCTGGGCTCAGACAGCCATCAGGGCCCGACAGAACGTTCTCCTGCTGCTCTCCTGTGCCTCCACAGCTGGAAGCAGCCCTTGTGCAAAGGGATTTTTTCCCCCTCAGTCTCTTCCCGCCGCTGCTCAGGAGAGGAGCCTGGATGGGGATCACCGGGAATGGGTCTGGCCGTGGAGCCTTCCCTCCTCAAGGCTTTTTATTTTTAACTGGAGCTACAGCCGTAATATAAAAGTCTGTTTATGGGATGGGCTATTGTGTGGCCCCTGAGCTGCACAGCCCGTGAAATGTTTTACTGCTTTCCCCTGCCCCAGACGAGCAGGGTCCGGCTCCCGTAGCCTTAACCCTGTTCCAGACGGGGACAGCAGCGTGACAGCCCCCAGGGAGGGGGGTCCTGTGCACCCACAGCTTTCCACAGACAGCCCCAGCACCCCCCGACTCCTCTGCTGCCATGCCACAGCACATCCCCACCTCCAGTGCCTGCCCCTTCCCCCAGCTCCAGGCTGCTCTTCTGCCCCAAGCTTCACCAACGTCCTGCACATCACCAGCAATGCCAAACCCCAAAACAGACCCCAAAAAATCACCAGTGAGTGATCTGGTGGCAGCAGGGATTCAGCTCTGGCTCTGCCTGACCCCCCAGGATGCAGCCACTGGTGTGGACCAGGGTGTGAAAGTGGGGTGAGAAAGGCAAAGTGTAATTTTTGGGGTCACGCTGGACTCAGTGATGCTCCACCCACTGATACCACGGACAGCCAGGTCTCTGATGGGACAATTTCACCCTCCCAAAATTCAGGCCCAGGCAGCGCTGAGGGCAGCTCTGATTTTTGGGCTGCCACTCAAATTGTCCCTAAAGTGTTAATCTTGCTCAGTTACAGAGGTGCATAGTTTATATCCATTATAAACCCGTTTATGGGGACTAGACCCTCCCATTTCGCTGCTGTCATAAAGTTCTAATTACCCCCATAAAACAGGGAAAAGCTCCTAACAGAGCACTGTACCCACCGAGCCCCACAATGCGCCTGACAGTAAAATATTACAACTGCTGGCACCGGGTCCCAGTCAGAACCAGCACCCCAAGGAACACCGGGGAGGATCCAGGTATAAACCGGGGCGCTCCCGGAGCGAGGGTCTGCTGATGGGCTCTGCTTTAAGGGAAAGTTAAAGCACTTAAATTGCCCTTTGGGTTTTAGGAAGAATCTCAGGGGTGGCACTGGGCTATTTTTATGTTTATAGTAGAGATATCTAAATGTGTATATATATACATAATGCATTTTTATATATATATACATATATATGTATATAAATGTGATTGCTCTGATATTGCTCTGCTACTCTGGTATTTGCAGAGCAGGGATGGAAGGATGGATGGATGGAGGGATGGATGGATGGATGGATGGATGGATGATGGATGGATGGATGGATCACACCCTGACCTCCATGGGTGTGGAGCCCCCCAGGACAGGCTGGGGGCAATGCTGTGCCCCCCGTGGGTGGGGAGCCCCCCAGGACAGGCTGGGGGCAATGCTGTGCCCCCCGTGGGTGGGGAGCCCCCCAGGACAGGCTGGGGGCAATGCTGTGCCCCCCGTGGGTGGGGAGCCCCCCAGGACAGGCTGGGGGCAATGCTGTGGGGCCGGGGCTCTGCGGGCGGGCGGCCCTTTGTATGCAGGGCGGGAGCGGGGGGCGGGCGGTGCTTCCCCCTAATCTCATCAATGCCCCGATTGTCTTCGGGGCTCTTGAAGATAAAAATGGCATAAGCCAGAGTCTACGGCATGGCACCGAGATAAAGCCCCGAGTGACCTTCAAATCAAACAGGGAACCAAGATCGCTGATAAAACCCAGAGTAAGGGAAAAGTCCAGCTTCGGAGAGGAGCCTCCGAGATAGAAAGGCTTTAAGTATTTACCTCCAAATAGTTAAAAACTACATCTTGAGGCCTGACAGTTGGGTCCCCAAGAAGAGGCCGGAGGATGTTTGACTTTTACAGCTCTCATCCCTGCCCCGCTGTCATTCCGCCCTTTTGCAAGACCCCATTGATGTCCCAAGGAGAGGCGATCCCTCTTTGTCCACGGGCACGGGAGAGGTTTGCAGCTGCCCCACGGCTCCAGGCCCATCGTTTCCTGCCGGGGACGTCACGGGGGCCGGGCAGGGCAGGGGCAGTGTCCCAGCATCGTCATTAAGCTGTTAAGGCATTGAGCGGCCCAGACGCCGCCGCAGCGGGGCAAGGACAGTTCAAATCCCAGCATGGCCAGCCAGGATGGGGTCAGCCAGGCAGCGGGGCCGGCACCGAACGTGCCCCACCAGGAGTGGATCCCCAAAAATCTCTTGGAAGAACTTCCAGCAGCGATGGACTCGGCGGTGTTTTGGGAGCTGGAAGCCTCTCGGACCCGGCTTGGTCCAAGCACCCTGTGGCAATCACGTCTGAGCTCCATCCCTGCCTGCTGCCCCCAAATCAGCCCTAAAACCCCACAGCCTCCCTTGCTGCGCCCATCTCCTCCTCCTCAGGATGGATACGAGCACCGGCCACCACCAAATTCCCGCAGCCGAGCCCTCCTGACCCCTCCGGAGGGGCCCTTCCCCGCAGCCATCACTCCTGCCCTGCTCAAAAGCCCCTCGGAATGGGCTGTCACCGGCCCTATAGCCACGGCCGGCCCCTGCTGGCACCGCTCCGACGGGAAAATAAAGGTTGGGGCTTAACGGCCCCGCAGCCCCGAGATAAATGCCCGCGGTTACAGTAATTGCTGTCCCCTAATAGAAGAAAACAAAGGCTCTCGGGGGGTGCCCCATGTGCGCTGGCAGGCCGGGGGCACATCAAAGGCAGCGGGGTTCGTTCAAAGCCCCGGCTTAATTGTCAATTAAGCATGCACGGGGGACAACGCCGTGACAATGCGGGGCTGCATGCTGGTGGGGCATTGTGAAGCCCGCCGCGACACCGAAAACAGCTGATTCTGCTGACAATGTGCTTGTAGGGCACCTTGTAAGCAATCAGCCGCTGACAGGAGGGCAAACGTCCTCCCCGTCCCCGCCATTGTGCGGGGCATTCCTGGGGCAGGGTCACATTTTGGTCACCGCTGGCCGGTCCCCGGGATGCTGCCGGGTCCTCCCGGGGCCGGGAGCTGCCCGGCCACATCCCCGGGTACCCCTCGGGGGCTGCCACCGCCTGCTGCCACCCGAGGGCTGCTGTCCAGCCACCCGCCGGCAGCGGCCCCAGCCCTGCGCCTCCTGTCCCC
Source organism: Edolisoma coerulescens (assembly GCA_013397115.1). Classification (NCBI taxonomy): domain Eukaryota; kingdom Metazoa; phylum Chordata; class Aves; order Passeriformes; family Campephagidae; genus Edolisoma; species Edolisoma coerulescens. The sequence goes on from VWZW01003158.1 coordinate 232,431, forward strand.
AGGCACCTCGCCCTTCCCGCGGGGACTCTCCGCCACTCGGCTTCCCTTTGATTTGCCTTTGTAACGAGCTGGGTGTGTGTTAGGAGCCAGGCAGGGTCATTTCCAGGGGTGGCTGGTTCCAGCCTCCCCGGCCGGGCTGTGCCAGTGCCGGGGCTGTGTCCGAGGGGGACGCGGGGCGGTCGGGACACAGCCCCGCGCTGACCGCCCGCCACCGAGCCCCCTGCCCCGCCTGCCGGGGGCTGCAGAGGGCAGGTAAGGGACAATGGGGGTTGCTCTCCCAACAATGCCCTGCCTCCCTGGGTGTGCAGCCCCCTCCCCACGGCGTTATCTCCCACTTCAATCCCCCAGGAATTTTCTGTTCTGCTCTGCTCTGCCCACTCTTCCCTGGGCCGGACTGTGGTGTGGAGAGAAGGAGGTGGGGGTGAGCCTGCACCCCCAGCAGCTTTCCTCACCCACCTCCCTCCACTCTGGCACGGGGATGGTGCAGAGTCAGGCACCCAGCCCGGGGTATCTCCAGCCCTGCAGAGAGGCCAGGACGTGCTGCCACGCCTTCCCACGGGCATTGCTTGTGCACCCCCCAAAACCAGCGCTCCCCGGTGGGCTGCATCCCTCGGACTGGCTTTGGCACAGCATGGCAGGCACAGGGCAGCTCCTCCTGCCCTGCTGGGCACAGCCTCTCCCTGCCCAGCCGAGCCCACACAGAACTCCCGTGAGTTAAACCAATCAAGCAAACACTGATTTATCCCCGGCGTGACAGAAACCCAGCCCTCGCCATGTGGCTCGCCTGGCCATAACACTGCAGTGACAGCACGTGCTCCTCTCCATCACCATCCTCCCTGAGGCCGCAGCAGGGACCATCCAGGGTGAGCATCCCCTCCCTGCACGCACAGCCCCGCGGGCTCAGCATCCCCATCCCCAGCCGAGCTCTGCCATCACCCCCCGAGCACCTCGGCGAGGGCTTACCTGGCATTTTGCTGGGAGGGGAGGCGCTGGGCTGGTTGTGGTGCGGGGAGCCGTGGGACAGCAGCAGGTTCATGCTGTGCGGGGGCTGGCCCGAGCTGTAGGCGTCCATGGCCAGTTTCTGGCGGAAAGCCTCCTCCTTCCGCCGGTTGGCGAACCAGTTGTAGACACGGACCTCCGTCACCAGGTTGGAGCCCAGCCCGTGCGCCTTGGAGGGGGACACTCCTCGCTGCAGACACTCAGCCCTGCACGTGCAAGGGGACACGTTGGAGCAAGGGTGAGGCTGGGGGCAAGCAGGGGGCTCGGGACCTCAGCAAATCTGGGGGAGTTTCAGCCCTTCCTACGAGCCCACCTGCTCTCTTCAGCTCCAGCCATGCTGTAAAGGCCGTCCCTGCTCCCTCTGGCATTGCTGGAATGCTGCAGCATCCCTGTGGTATCCCCACTGCATCCCTGCATCATCCTTGCAGCATCCCCATCATATCCCTGCCCAAGCATGGAGCTCACTCTGCCCCAAACATCACCCAGATGGGGAAAACACGGCAAGGAGAGGCCTGGCAGCTCGGCAAAGCTGTGCCACGAGCTGGGAGCCGGGGTGGCGAGCCGGGAGCCCAGCGTCTCCCGCGGCTTTCAGAAGGAAGGCTGAGGCTGTGGGGCAGGGGAGGCAGCGCAGGCTATGCGGGACAGCCATTACCTGTTGCACTCCTCCACCAGAGTCTCACGCTCCTCCTTGCTGGGGTTCTTCTGGCGCTCGTAGGCTTGGTACAAGATTTGCTGGGAGGCCGGCCCCCACTTGAACCGATTGCGCCGCATCTTCTTGCTGGGGGTTTCAGAGCAGGCATCGTCGAGCTGGGCAGCCCCCTGGTTCTGCTGATTGAACTCTGGAAAGAGAAACAGCAGCTGATCCTGACTGCCTTTGTCTGTCATATTTCCACAACCCTGGACTGTCTGGTTGAACTCTGAAAGAGAAAGGAGCAGACGTGAGCTGGCCTGTAGCCGCCGCTCGGAGTCACCGTCCCGCGCGGAGGTGGCCCCCCCGTGTCCCCTCCCGCAGCACCCCGAGCCCACAGCAGGCTTTGGAGCAAGCCAAAGCTCCCTGCCACCCACCCCGGGAAGGGGCCAAGCCTGTTGCCATCCCTGTTTAATGGGGAGGCATGTGCAGGGCATGCGTATGGCCATGCATATTCATGGGCAGGGCCCCTGCCAGCCCGCACTTGTTTTGGGAGGATTTTTCCAAGCAAGGAGCTGGGCAGGACAACTGCAAAGCCCCCCAAGAGGGTGCCCCTCTCTGCTCAGCCACGGCTCCCCTCCCTCTCCCATCCCAGCGTGGTGGGACGCCGGCCCCGTGCCCGGGGCGGGCAGCACCAGAGGTGACCTTCGGCGGCCGCCTCAGCCCCGGCACTTGTCACCACGGCAGTAAAGGGAGATTAATGGGAGGGTTTTATTATTCCCACTTTTGCAGGGGAATTCTCCCTCTTTTTATAATGGCTTTTCCCCCTGTGACAGGGAGGGGAGCACAGGGCAAGGCTGGAGCAGGCTCTGTTTGCTCTAACGTCTCAAGGTGTGTTTTCAGAGCAATGGTATTCGGTGCTGAACCCTCTTCTGCACTTCCCGTCTGCTGGATATTGCATCCTTTTGGAGGAGGGGGGCAGAGCCCTTCCCTGGGGGGTGTCAGTGCCACTCAGGGCTGCTTTGAGCTCTGCGGGACAGATCTCAGGGCAGGGAACAGCAGGAGAGGGGCACAAAGGAGTATTCTGTGTGCTTGGTCAAAATCATCTGCATTTTACACAGCACAGACTGCCCCAAACCCTGCCACAGACAGCAGCAATTCAGGGGGTTTTAATTTTCTCTCCCCACATTTTTTCCACTTAGTCGAAAAAAATGAGCCGCCTGAGAAATAACAAGGAAAAGGGGCAAAGGTGGGAAAGGCACCTAATTGCGAGCCATCATTAATTGCTTTCCCAGCCCTAACAAATACAAGCACCCTGAAATTCAGCTGTGTGGATGAGTTGGGGGAAACCCCGCCACCAAGAGGGGCTCTCACCCAGTTTTCCCGCGCCTCAAATTCATTTTACTTGGAAAACTGTTTGGGGGAGATGCTACACAGCTGGAATCTGGGGGCTGTGCTGGTACCCAGGGGCAGGACTGGGACATGGGGACCCCCTCTGCCCACCACCACCACCCCCAGAGGCGAGCGCTGCCGCGGGTACTTACGGCGGAGGATCTCCCGCTGCTTGCGGACGTACCACGTGTACAGGGCAGCTCTCTTCTGGGTCTTCATGGGGGTGCCCTTGTTGAGGTGCTGGGAGAGGTGGGACTGGTTGAGGCCGGTGACATCCACCACCTCCCGCTGCGGGATGTTGTGCTGCTGCATGTACCCCTTGATCATCTTCGCTGCCCGCCACGGGTCCTCGCTGCAGGCAGGGAAACCAAGGGTTAATATCTGCTGCCAGGGAAAAGCCCCCAGTATTTGCTTCTTCCCATAATGGAAACCCTTCATTACTATCATTATTATTATTATTATTAAAACTGTTTCAGAAGGACACAAGATCCTCTGAGCTCATGTTTTTCCCCAGGACCCCAAACCAGCCCTGTCCCGCCCCAGGGCTGGTGGGATGGGGGCTCACACCCACCCCAGGGGTTGCCAGCCTGACTGTTCCCCCAGGGAGGGAGAAGCAAAGAGGATCCCAGTGTCCTGCTGGGACACACCAAGGTCTCATTAATGCCAGTAAAGCTCCTCCAGACCCTCCTTGGAGAAGCGCAGCCCGTCCATGAACTGCTGCCGCTGCGTTCAGCGCGATTTCTCCCTCGGAAGACACACACATGCCGTGGGATGCACACACGGATGGGTATGGGAAGCCCATCCTGGTCTCTTACTGAAGAAAGAGCAGTGCTGGGGATGCTTTTCCTGCCCCTGCTCACGGCTGCAGCACCTGCACCGTGCCCCGTGTCCCCGGGATCGCCGCCGGCCAGCAGGGACCCCTGCACGGCCACCAAACCCCACCCGCCGCGCTCGCTGTGTAGCTTCTCCCTTCCATTCCCACAGGGATAATGATCTAAAAATCTCAATACCCCCTTAAAAGAGACCCTGTTCCCTCGCTCCCACAGCTGTGCATGCACTGACCATATGTGAAAGGGTGAGAAGCCAAGGTCAAACCAGGCACACAAACCCCAACGAGTCCCCGAACACAAAACCGAAACCAAAAACGCCAAAAATTTTGAGTCATTCCTGATTATTAATAAACACTTGATCCTGTAGGATCTAGGTGTAAATGACTCTTCTCTAAATCACGTTACTTCACTGTCCTTGGAGTAGCTGACGCTGATTTAGGGAACAAATAAAATTACAGCGGAAAATCCAAATGCTGTCTGTGGCCTTCAGCTCTATCGAATGCCCAGCAGAGGAACAGGCCCACACACCTGTGCTGTACCCAAGACCCCTGGGTTTATTCTGGGCTAAAAGAAAGCATTTTAGCACTGAAAAATCAGTGTGAGCCCAGACCTGGTCACAGTCCTGCACTCAAATAATGCAATACCCCAACGCCGCGCTTGGAACGACCGTCCGACTGCTTTCCCAATTCATTACTTATTTTGGATCCTTCAACTTGTCAAGTGGAGGAAAAGAAAAAAAAAAAAAAGCCCAACAAGTAGATTTCTTACTTTTTGTCCTGAATGCAGCTTGAAAACAAAGCTGGTTGGATCCACGGCAAAAGTACCAGAGCAGAGCCAAGCAGGGCTTTGTCACACCCCGGGAAGGAGCCACGGAGCCTTCCTGGAGCCGCTGAGCTTGTGCCCAGCCCTGCATCCTCCAGGCAGGGGAACCCCACTGTATACGGGGGTCCTTTCCACGTGATGGTTCCCAGGAGAAGGTGGGAAGCAAGGAGAAGGATGTGGAGAAAACATCCTTCCCAGCGGCACCGGGCAAAGCCGCCGTGCCCGAGCCGAGGGGCTCGGGCAGACCTTTGTCACGAGCAGTTCATGTCACCTAACTGATCCCACTAATTACTGATTAATAACAAGTTAATGAAACAGAGCTCATTATCATTTCTGAGAGAGGTTTGGTTCACCACCGAGCCCAGGGCAGCGTTTTCTCAGAGTGAAACCGTGAGCCAGTGAAACAGAGCAGGCTTGGAAAATGTCAAACAAGCGACTTGGGGGCTTACAGACGAGATTTTGGAATTCAAATAAAATTTGGCAACGTTTTGGCTGGAAAAATATCTGAGAATTAGCAAAAAAAAGTCACAGAATTTCCCTCAATTTATTTTAAAAAAGGCTTCACCTTGACATTTCCATCGTGTTTCACACTTAAACTTTCAAAACAATTATTCAGCTCTTAATTTCTGAGCAGTGATTTTTCCTTTACAAATCAACTTGACCGTATTCAAAAGGGTTAAACAACCTGAAACCAAACCCAAACATTTTGTTTCATGTTAAACAAAATGTTTGGACTTGACCCAAAATGAAACGTTTGAGTGTTTGTTTGGCCTCTTTTTTTTTCCTTTCTTTTTTGGTAACCTAAAAAGCCAGAGAGGAAAACCTTTTGAGTCAACACCAGCCCTTTTTCTTTGATTCTGTCACCAAAATGAAATAAAACAAACATTAATTGTCCAATCTTCAACAGGACTTTACTTACAAACAAAACCAAAACCCTGACCCAACCCAGGAGTGCTTTCTAATACTGGAAAACCAGTTAATAGCCCTGGCTCCACGATCCTTCTCCACCAAAATCATGGAAAGGTGTGCTTTTCTTGCACAAAATTAGCCCCACAAAGCCTGGCTGCCAATGCTGCCCGAGAAAGAGACATTTCCCCACTCAGCCTCACACGCAGGCGGGGGGCAAAGCCTGTTCCTCTTCCCAGGGATTCCCGGACCAGCTCACCCATTTTGTCAGCCTCAAACCCAGGTAAATACACTCCACATCCTCAGAGAAATATGCCAAGAATTTATACAGATGGATTATAAACCCGGCTCCCTGCAGAAAAGACGTCCCTGGTCGGCATCTCCCTGCACACCAGGGAACCACCTGCACCCGCACTCCCCGCACATTTGGGGGTGGCTTTGCTGGGTCCCCAGGCCTGGTGGCTTTCCCGAAGTCCCCAGCCCGTGGATGGGATCTGGGTGCTCCTGGGATTTATTATTTGCCTGAGTGGGGTCTGGGTGAGCCCTGGCAGGCGGGATGGGGCAGGGAGGGAGCTGTGGGGTGTCTCTCCCAGAGCTGGGCTCTCCGTGCCACCACCCAGGGTGAACCCATGGCGACCACGGCACCCTCCACGCCATGGGTGGGCAGCAGAGCCCAGACCACGGTCCCGGAGAGCTGCAGGGCTGAGTACCCCCAGGGATGTGGGAATAGTCCAAGAGTGAGCCCGTCCTGGGGTCAGGACACCAGGGGAGCGGGAGGAGAGGGGGTTCAGCCCCCAAGCATGGCTGCAGTCGGTGTCTCCCAGCTCCCCTACCCGCTCCCTCTCCAAGTACAAAGGCCTCTCTTAGAGCAAACACGAGCTCTTTGCAAAGGCTCCTCAGGGACATGTGCCCGCTCTTGTTTGCACCCAAGGCAAACTTTGCACAGAAACACCTGTGGGAGCACAGGGATCCCGGGGCTCAGCCTGCTCGGCACCCCTGGCCACCCCGGGGATGGATGTGGCTAGCAAGGAGGGCAGAGGGGACAGGAGGGAGCACCCAGGGGTGCAGCGCTCCGTGCCAAGCAGGAGGGGTGGGAACCCATCGGGAAAGGCCTGCGATGGATCCCCCCTCGCACGGAGCCCCTGTGGCACCCAAAGGGTCCCAGCCTGGGCAGGCACGGCTGGCACTGCCCCGTCCCCAAAGGGCACCGTCTGCCCGGCTGGTGCCGGGGCAGGACTGGAGCACGTCGCTGCCGCGGCCCAGGGCTATCGGGGGGCACTGGGGGCTACCCCCGGGCTCTGCAGGCTGGCACAGGGCACGGGCACACACGGGCGGCAGGACCGGGGCCGCGCCCCCGGGTATCGCGCTGGGCATCGCGACAGGCACCGGACCGGCAGCGCACGGCGGGGGGACACGGACGGACCCGGGGTGTCCCCGCCGCGCTCGGGGTGTCCCCGCGGGGCTCCCACCTGCTCGCACCGGCCC
>VWZW01003158.1:240419-265692 GCA_013397115.1 Edolisoma coerulescens
CGGGGGCAGCGCCGGGCGGGACGGCGCGCACGGGACGGCGGCTCCGAGCGCCCCGGACCCGGCTGCCGTCGGGGGTCCCGGTGCCGGTGGCACCCCGGGAAGGGAACACCTTCCTCTGCCCGCGCCCCCGGGGCCAAGCGAAGACCCCCGGAGGGTTCGGCTCCCCCGGGCGCTGTGCCCATGCTGGAAGGGGGCCAAGCTGAGAGCCCCTCCGTGTCTCGCAGGGGAGATTTCTCCCCCCGTGTCCTCAGCTGTGTGGGGTCCTGCTGCCCAAGCCCCGGTGCAGAGCAGGAACAGGCTGTGAGGGTCCAGGGGAGCACCCCCAAGACGGGGGTTACCAGTGGGGGTCGTGGCCCCCGCTGTGGGGCTGCTCTGGGGACAGGCTCGCTGCAGGACATGGAAGGACACCCAGTCAGCAAAGGGGACACTGCAGGGACAGGGGTCGCAGGGGACACGAAGCCCCCGTTGACCCTTGGCAGCAGTCAGGGATGGGAGCAGGGAACAGGTTTGGGAACTGGCAGAGGAAGAGATCCAAGCTGGGCTCTGGGATCTGAACAAAACCTGGTTTTCCTATCGCTGTGAATGCACCAGGTCCCAGAGATCAACAAATTCACTTGAATCAAAGCAGGCACAAGACAAGAGGCAGCACCACACCCAGAGCACGGCGCAGACGAGCCTGAGACCCTTCAGGGGAAGGCAGGCCTGAAGTCTCCACTCTTGACTGCCCAGTTGCCCAAAGCACTTCCAGTTCCTGCTGCTCTTGGCTGGCACCTGAGTGGCAGCCCTGGCAAAGGCCAACAGCTTTAAACCCAGCGTTCCCAGCCCAGATTTGGACTTTTCCAGGGCACCCAGAGTTACCTGCCCGTCTCAAACCACACAGAGAATCCTGCCAGCCACCAGCACCCATGACAGACCCCAAATGCAGCCCCAGAGCCCCTCGGGAGCTCAGCTGCTGGTCCCTGACACTGCTGGCAAGGGATCCCCTCTGGGTTAAACACCCCGGGGAGCTGGTGGCAGTTTGGCTTCCTGCAGAGCCAGGCAGAGGGGAGGGAAGGGAAAAGCCCCTTGGCTCGGCAGGGAACAGCCCGCACCCGCCGGAGGGAGCGAGTGTTGGGAGCTGCACGGGCTGAACTGTGGATAAAACCATTCCTGCGCCGTGGAACGGGAGCAGCTCGGGGCCAGGATGGCAGCACAGCACCCTCAGAGCCCCCCTGCCCTTTGGGGGACGGGGCAGAGCCACTGCCAGGGGTGGGATGCTGGGGATCAGCCACCTAAAGGGAGCAGGAAACCTCTCTGTGTGTTGGGAGGGAGGCTGTGGATGAGCACGCGATGGCCACAGAGGGTTTGTCGTGGGCACACAGCAGCCTGAGCACAATTGAGAGAAGAGAGGACTGAAAAATCCCAAAAAGCCCCTTCCTGGCTCCCAGCCCTCAGCCCAGCCGAGCAAATTCCCAGCTCTGCTCCCACGTGCTGAGGCTGCACAGCCAGGGAGGCCACGGCAGCTCCCTCACACCCGTTTGGCACCGTGAGAACCCCTTGTGCGAGGGTCAGGGGCTCCCCAGCCCCGCTGTGCCTGCACCCAAAGGTCTCTAGGGTGCAGGGACCGGGTACTGGTGAGTGTTCCCCCTGTGCCCGGCTTTCCCAGCTCCGAGGCTGAGGGGCACATGCCCACCAGCTCCCTGCGCCCACAGGTGCCCTCATCCTTCACACCACAGCAGGTCCCTGATCACCCCAAAACTCTCCAGATCCCGGGTGATGGAAGAGACACCAAAACACCCACCCTTGGGGCTGAGGGACCGTGCAGAGCCTCTGCCACCCCCGAGCAGCCACCAGGACGTGTCTCACACCCGCCGTGCCCCCCAGGCTGAGCTCCCACCCTTCACAGGCTCCTGCCCAGGGCAGTTTGTGGGAGGCTCTGCAGGTGCCAGGGGAGAGCGGGAGCCGGGCTGAGCGCCCAGACCCCCCGGCACGGGCTGTGACACCCCCACCCTGCACCGGCCTGGGAACAGCCTGGCTCCTGCTCCCAGAAGGTCCCCTTTCCCTTTCAAGTGGGCTGCTGAGCTTTGACTTGGTCTTTGCACAGGCTTCATGGCATCGCATGATAATAGTGTTCTGTCACAGTGGGTGACCTGGACCTTGTCCTGTTTCCACACGTTTGGAACCACCTGGCTAATGAAGTGGATATCGTTTTCTGGTCCATCTCTCTCACCCCGTTGCTCTTCCCCCTTCCTCCACGCCCCGCTCCTCTGAGCGGTGTCAGGAGCCTCGCTGCAAGCGGCCTTTTCCCATCGTTGTCCGGCACAGCTCATTAACTCCTCTCAGCAGAAGAGCGTGGTCATTACGGCTCGGGGGGCCGTGGGTGCCCCGCGGGGCTGGGAGCACACAGTTTCCCAGCCCCAGCCTGGCGGGAGCATCAGCCCGAGCTTTCGGCGGGAGGTGCCTGCGGCTGGGAACGCGGGGCGGCTGCACCGGGAGGGTTTTCTTCATCTGAGCATGCTCTGCTCTGCCCCTCAACCCTCCGAAGGCACCTGGTCTGCAGCCAGCCCGCATTGGCCGGCAGCTCCCAGGGCTGGAACGGCCTCACCTCCCGCTCCCCATCATCTCAGAGACGCCAGGGACCAAACCAGCAGCCCATCCCTTCCCATTGTCCACGAGGAGGGAACAACCATCCCGCTGCTACTGCCTCGTCCAGGCAATCCCTTACCCGCGGCCACATCCTCCTGCATCACCGCAGAGGGGCCGGCAGTGTTTGCCCCGAGCCGGGCTGCAGCTCCCAGCTGGCATCGGTGCCAGCCGTCCCCGCGGGGTCAGCCACGGGCACGGCTCCCGGCTCGGGGGACTTTGCCCCTGGCACCGCACGGCTGCGTCGGGGAGAGGAGCCCGGTGCCAGGGCACCCCCAGGTCCCGGCCGGGGCGGCCTCGTGCCCACCCTCGCACCGGGCAGAGCGGGGACACGGGAGCCACGGGGCACCGGTGGGACTTTTCCTGCGAGCCACCGGGGCGGGCACAGCGCCGGGGGATTTCTGCCACGGACGCGCTTACGCATTTCGTATCTGCCTCTCATTTTTTCCCTACGGTTTCATTTAACGCCTGAGCGCGTGCAGACACCGCCTCTGACCTCGCGGGCAGTGGGCAAGAGAGTTCCCACCAAAGCAGGCCCATTAAACCCCCTCACGGAGATTTTTTCTCCTCTGCCCCCACTTGCGCTGAGATTTTCGCATTCCCTGCCTGCCTCCGCCTCCCCCACACCGGGGTGATGTAATGTTTTGAAGCCTTCTCCCATCCCCACCTTTATTAAATATGACCCGCGGTTGATCCCCGCGCGGGGCGAAGGGAAGCTGTGGTTTCGGGAGGGACCAGACATGAAAGGAAGAGCTGCCCGCCCCGCGTGGGGCTCGCTCAGCGGGGCCGCGGGGACCCCTCACACCCCACCACCCCGATATTCGCAGCCTCCAACACCACAGAGGTGCCACTTCCACCCTCCAGGGCAGTCAGGTCTGTTGGCACTTCGGTTTGGGATGCAGATTATCTTTTTGCTTGTGTTCTCCCTCTCAGCTCACAGACAGAGCCCTGGCTCTCCCCCAGCAGAGCTTCTGGGAGAGAGGCTCAGTCGTAGCGGTCTGGTGTCCCAGCTCGGGCTTTCCCTGCTGTCCCTGTCCCTGTCATCTGCAGTCCCCAGCACAGAGACCCCGCTGACGCCCTACAGACACCCCAACACGGGCTGTGCTGCACCCCCCGCTCGGCTCCCAGGGAGGGGACGTGCCCGAGCTGTCACCGAGCTGCGGAGCGAGGCTTTGGTGTGGAAATGACTCTTCTTCCACCGCATGGCCCCTGCTCCAAGCACAGCAAACGTGAACCTGGGTGTTATCCAGGAAGAGGTGCTCTGGGGCTCAGGAATGGATTGAAGGGCATGGATTTATCCCCATCTGGTGCCCACCATGTCCGGTCTCACCCCCCAGGAGCACTCGGGCTGTGCTGGCAGCAGTGTCAGCACCGGGGACACAACGGGGAGCCCCCACGTTGCCCCTCCAGCCACGGGGGTGCACCCATGCTGGGGACATCCATCGCCCTGGGGACATCCATCAGCCCAGCGCCCTCACCCAGAGCCCCGCAGGTCCACCTGGCACAGGTGGAGGAGACGAGGCAGGAGCTGGGGCTGGCACACGGAGGGGACAGGAGCCACCAGGGACCTGCTGGGCCGGGGCACAGGGTGGGCAGGAGGACACCCGGCAGCAGCGTTTGTCTGTCACGCCGGTAATTAATGTTTCTCCCTTACACTTTGCAAATAACTCGCGACTCTCTTTGTCTGGTGATAAATGGCTCCTTTGAAGTTCTCCTTTCTCAAAAGCAAAGCAAAGAAACACTTTCATAATCCGTCTTCACCTCCCGTCCTGTGCCGAGGCTTTGCTGCTCTGGGGGGGCACAGGGGGGCTGGTGGCCCCTCACCTACAGGTGGGAGCCCTCTGGGGCTGCTTGGTGTCCCCTTACTCTGCCAGGGGGACAGGCAGTGGGGCTCAGGACCACCTCAGCTTGTCCCCCACCCATGGCCATGACAATGTGTCCTTCTGCACTGGTGGCCTTCCCACCACGTCCACTCCCCAGTAGTGTGCCCCCAGCCCACTCTGGGTCCCCCCAAAACCCCAGACCCCTCATTGTCAGAGCCTGGGGGCTTCCCTCAAGCTCCCCAGGCCTTGAGCTGGAGGGGAGGGCTGGAGCTGGGCAGCGGTGGGGAGCAGGGACCCGCTGCAGGGGCGTTTGGGGCCGCAGGGGTGCGGACGTGACCCAGCACCCACCGTGAGCCACACACGGGTCCCCCCGCAGCCCCAGCTCACACTCAGGTTCTGCTTCGCTGCCACAGCAAAACAAGTTCTGCTGGGCTATAAAAAGGCGCTGGAAGCGGGGCAGGCCGGGAGAGCGCTCGGAATCCATGCCAGAGCTCCTGCAGGTTGTCACTGGCTTACGTGTCAGGGCAAACAATGCTATCTGCCCGTGGGATCGCGGCACAAGGAACACCACAACAGCGGCCCAAACCCCAAACACGGGGTCACGGGGCAGGCAGCGGGTCCCCGAGTGGAGCCGGGCTGCCCCGCGCCCGCGGGGACCGTCCCACGCGGGGCCGTGCCCGATGGCGAGCGTGGCGCTGGCCCGACGGCTCCTCCCGTTGCACCCCGGTGCCGGTGCCGGGCAGGGCGGCCCCGCTGTGTCCCCACAGGGGCGGGCATTGCACGGATGCCATTCTGCTTTGCCGCGCGTCCTCTGACTCCTTATTAATTTTAAGACAAAGAGGAGGGAAGCGAGCTGGAACCGGCGCGGAGGTGGGGTTGTTTTCTGGGAAAACAAAAGCAGCGTGGCCAGTGCCAAGGCTCAGGGGATGCTCAGGGCTGGAGGAGCTCCCTGAGGACAGGGGTCCCAAATTTGAGGCAGCTTCAGTGCGAGTCCCAGTTGCACTACAGGGAGGCCCCAACCCAAACCCCAACCCAGCGCCACCGTCCCACGTGGCACCCCGTGGCCATGGGTGTCTGTGTCACTCGCCCCTTCGTGTGACGATGGTGGCACCAGATGTGCTCCATGCAGGGGGTCCCCACTGCTGGCTCCCCGGGCTGAGGGCGAGAGCTGCCACAATGGAACCAGGGAAATTCAAGAAGTCCCATGAAAAGTAAAATCCAGCTCTCCATGGGCAGCGCAGGGAGGTGCAGGTGGAAGAGGGGTTTTGGAGTAAGGAAATGCTGTTGGAGGCTGGCAACAACTTCCCGCTTGTGGCAAGAGCCCCCCACGGGCACAGCCAAGCTCACCCCCGTCCCTGTCACAGGTGGGACCCCCATGCCAAGCACATTTCTCTGCGGGTGCCCTCCCTGGGAGGGTCCAGCCCCGGCCCCCAGCGGGGTCCCCGCCGGGCCGTGGGGGAGCCGGGAGGGCAAAAATCAAAAGCAAATTGCGGGAGTCAATGGTGCGGAGCCGCGGGCGGCCTCAGCGGCTGCCGTGTGACTTTGATTCCCCTATCATAACCCCGAATTAAAAATTCAAGCAATTACTTGCATGGCTTCCCCCCGATTAGGCTGGGCCTCGCGTTCATTAATGCGGGCGCACAGAGAAAAGCCATTAGGGCGGGTGGTGGGGACGGTTTCGCTGAGAACAGTTCCGCTCCAGGAAGGAGCTGGGCCAAAGCCGAATTTCACACATCTCCGAGGCCGCCCAAGCACGGCCGGCGCCCTGAAAGCCGCCTTTGTCCCGCTGGCAGTCCCCGGGATGGGTCCCCGTGGGGTGGGTGGCACGCAGAGGTGCATCGCCTGGGCAGGCAGCCTGGTAAAAGCGGCAGCGGCGAGGGGACTGACCCCAGGCACGGCGATGCTGCCGGCAGCACCGAGCTGGTCGCCCCCCAGAATATTTACCCAGCCCAACCCTGTCGGTGTGGGAGCGCACGGGCAGCGGGAACGGGGGGGTTGTTCCATCACCCAGCCCATCGCAGCCCTCTGCACGGGGACCAGCGCTCGAGCAAGATGTGGCAAGCCTCCCACCCGGCAAGCCCGGGTTTATGAGCAAATTGCAAGTTCCACATAGTTTTCCCTCCCATTCCAGCGCAAACGCTTCTCCTGCTGCTCCAGGAGCGGGGATTGGGGACGCCGCCTTCGGCAGGACTCCTGCCCAGGCTGTGCCCCCCGTGCCCCCGCGGGAACCCCCCGCCCTGCAGCTGCCACCGTGCCAGCGTGCCCAGCGTGCCCCTGCTCCGCCGCTGGGCCATCAAGGAAATCTGCTGGAGTGAAAAAATACCAGCACGTCTAGACTGAAATACCAGTCTGGGCTCCCGGGGAGCCAGAGGACCCCCCCGGAGCGGCGTGGGCTCCCTTTTCCCGGGGGTGGCACAGGAAGGCATGACCCCAGGGACAATCCTGTTGCCCGGGGCTCTCCAAGCCCCTTTAGAATCTCTGTCCCCATCCCCGCTCGGCGCTGCGGTGCCCACGGTTTTCTTCCCCACTGCTTGCCCCCACCCTGCCCGCTGGGATCCCTCCCGCAGCAGGCCCCGGCCCCGGAGCGGAGGTCGGTGTGACAGCCGGGTCACGTCTGTGCCCAGCTCCCCTCGCCGCCGCCTCCGTGCGGGCGCTGCCGGCTCCATCCATCAGCCGCGACCCCGCAGCCGCCCGAGGGGGAGCGCCGGGAGGTGCCGAGGGGAGAGAAGGAAAACAGACAGGATAAAAATCACCGAATTAGCGGGTCCCGGGGAGGGCCGGCCGGCGAGATAGCGCGGAGCCATTTTTTATGGGAGACAGCAGGAGGGAACTGAGCATCAGCCTCTTCCCTTTGACCCCGCCACTGGAAGTCACCCCTGCCTTCGCCACCCCATTGCTCACGGGCTGAGGTCGCTGACACCGGAGTCACAGCCCCGGGGCCAAAACCACGGGCCGCAGCCGTGGCCGCGCACCGGGAGGGGAAACGTTCCCGTTACCAGCCGGGGAACGCGCTGTGCCCGCACCGCTCGGGTCCCGGGGCTGCGGCGTGGGCTGGGGGGGCACGGGCTGGTGGCACCCGTGTCCTGTCGGGGGACCCCCTGCACCCTCCGAGGGACCCCGCGACCGCACCGAGGGGACATCCAGGGCCCCACCGAGGAGACACGGGCAAGCGGAGCCGCCGCTGTCGCCGTGCCCGGGGACGTGGTGCCACCTCGTGGTCCGGCGACCGGGGCCGCTCCCGGGGCTGCCTTGGGATGCTCAGGGCGCAACAGCCGCAGGGTCTCCGGTAAATCACCGTCTTTGCTCCCCGGTCATAGGCACAGTTGTTGGAGAGAAGGAAAAAAAATAATTTAAAAATAAAAATAACAATCAAAATAGCTCGGTGCAGGCGAGGCGGGTGTTTAACAGCCCCCAGGGACGCTGTAAGTGACCCACCGGGGTGGCGCCTTGCTGGGCTGCCCAGGGCAGTGCCCACCACCGCAGGTGTCCCCAGGGGCACCCAAGGGGCTGCAGGTGGGCGACAAGCCCAGGGAAACGCTGCCTCGGGGGCTGCTCGGCCGCAGGAGCCATCCCCGGGCTGGGATGGGGCCGGGCACTAAAGCCCTTTTGTTTTCCCCACCCAGTGACCCCGCGGAAGAACAGGCGGATTGTCTTTCAAACGGAGCCGATGCAGAGCTTGAATGTCCCTTGCCACCTTGGCTATAAATCATCCTGCATGTGATAAGGTAATTACCTTCTCCTTGGAACTATTCATAGGAAAACCTATAAAGGGCCTGGCTTGTAAACACAACAATAAAGAGGCAGTACAATAAAACCTTGGCCGGGGTGGGGAAGGTGCTGCCTTTCCCCGGCCCCGAGCACCTCGTGCCCCACCAGGCCCTGGAGGACAGAGGCTGTGTCCAGCCCTGTGGCCCTCCTTGGCAGCGAGGGCTGGCACAGGGCACACGCAGCCCACGCTGCTCTGCCAGGCACCCAACAGAGCATCTGACACTGCGGGGATGTGTAAAATCATCACTGACCTCCGAATCAGGCAGGAGAGCACAGCCCCAGCTCCCTCAGCTCTGCACCCAGGCGCAGCCAGCAGCAGCAGAAGTAGCTGTGGGGCCGTGGCCAGGCACAGCTGAACCCCATGACCGACCCCACACAGAGGCTTTTTATTTGTTGCCCATAGAAATTTGCCCCCTCCACCCTTCACAGGTGTCTCCCAGCAATGCTCCTGTGCCACTCAGCTCCTGATTGAAGGCAGGTGATGTTTATCTCAGCCTCAGAAGATGCTGACTGGAGTTACTTCCACCTGCCAGAGGAAAAACGAGCTCCTGCCCCTGCTCCACCCTGGCCATGCACCTCTTTGTCCCCACAGGGTCAGCCAAGGGTGATGCCCTACTGGGAATCACAGCAGCTCCCATCTGCTTCCTGGGGTGCATAAAAACAGATTCCTCCGTTCAGAGAACACCCTGACACTGGATGGGGCTGCTGGAGCACTCTCAGCTCAGGTACACCCTGTTCCCAAGTCCCACGGCTGCCTCAGCACCAGCATTCCAGCTGGTACAGGATGGAGGCAGCTCCAGAAATGTCAGCAAATTGGGAAAGAAAGCCAGGCCGAGCTGTGCTTTCAGTGGCCATGGGACAGATTTCTCCCCGAGGCAGTGGAGAAACAGGCTGTTGTGGGAGCTCAAAGATGGGTTCAGGTACAGCTGCAGCAGCCAGAGAGAGAAGGAGCAAGTGAAGCTGAAGTGCAGATGTGTCACTTGAAGCAGAGCCAGGACGGGGCCCAGCAGGGATGCTCAGCTCTGCCTCCATCCCAGGGTTTCGCAGCACTGGCACAAGCCTGACCACACACACCGGGCTGGGACAGCAGCAGAGGTCATCCCTGGCAGAGAACTAGCTCCATCCATCCACTGAAAAAGGCTCCATGACCCCGGGAAGTTTCGGATACTCTCAGCACTTGAGGCCTGCTGCAGCCAGTGGCGAGGGTGGAAGAACAAAGCCGATGAATTTTGTATCCCCCAGAGGTTTTACGACAGGCAGGGCTTGCCCTGAGCTCTGTTCAAACATCCAGCCCGGGGTTAGGACAGCAGGCACTTAACTCTGAGTGCCCCAGAGCCCGGCTCATTCCTGGAGGTGCTGATTTGTCCCCAGCAACATCAGAGAGCCCAGTGCTCCCCCGGCTATCAGCAGAGTGAGCACAGAGCAAACACACAGTAAGTAACATCAGCAGGAAGGAATGGAAGGGGACAGAACTCCAGAACCAGAAACGAATCCACGTGCTGTTAGAACATCACTGCACCTCCCACAGAGGTGCTCGAAGAGCCAAAATTCCAGCCTTGGAGAACCTACTTTGAATTTTCTGGCTTAGGCAAGCACGGCACCATCCACCTGGAAACAAGGAATTTTGGTTTTTTTGGGAGACAGGATGAGTGGAGGCAGCAGGGAGGCACAGGCCAGGTGTACACTGGGAACACAGACAGGTAAAGGCAAAGGGTGTTTGCTCTAAGCTATTCTTCAAATATTGGCGTATTTGGGTTTATTGCAGGAACACAAGAGTGACAACATTTGCAGTGCTCTGAAAAACAAAATTCTTCCAGCCCCCTGCTTTGCAAACATGATTCTGGATCGTGCAGCAATAGGAACAAAATGCTTTGAGATAAGCTGAGGGAGCAGGCAGCTTTATAAAACACACAGAGGAGGAAAAGACGTTTGTTTTCCAAGTGGCGACGCTGTGACAGCACAAACCAACCCCAGGGAGGGCAACGGCAGAGTTCACCAAACACAACAATAAAAAATGGTAGTAATATAAAAATGAAGTCCTAGAGGCATTATTAATAAACCCTTAAATAAAATATTTAACATCAGCAGCAGGAAGCTTTTCCTCCGGATGCCCCGTGCAAGGGGACGCGGCTCGGTGCTCCCTGTGGAAGTTTTGGTCACTGAAATGGGCGTTTCCTTCAAGCCTCTGTCAGTTCTGTGGCGTTGGTGTGGTTTGTCAGGACATCCTCCAGGTACAGGGACACGCTGACCCTCGCCTTGCCCTGCAGCTCTCTCTCTATCCCACTGAGATGGTCGATGGCTCCCTGCAATCCTCTCTCCCTCTCCCCCAGGTCCGTGTGCGTTCCCGCTTCGTTCTCCTCCCCCGAGGACCTCAGGTACTGCAGCACGTAGGGTTTGATGGCCTCCCCGTGGGCCCTGAGGCTCCCCCAGATGAGGGGCAGGTCCGTGCTCCTCGCCAGCCTCAGCAGGTGCAGCAGAGCCCGGCAGATCTGGGTCCTGAGGCTGGAGCTGTACTTGAACTCCAGGAAGTCCTCGGTGTCCTCGCTCCTCTGCAGGGCCACCACCAAGGCACTCCAGATTTGGCAGAACTGCTCCGTGGAGCCGTAGCATTCCCTCTTGCTGGGGATGGACAGGGCCATGGCTGACTTGATTCGCACTTTGAAGTTCTTGCAGGACTTGACTACAGAGGAAAGGGCACTGAAAGCTTGCGTGGCCCAAGGAGCCTCTCCTGGAAAAAAACCAAAACACCCCCACTTTTTAATCAGCCAAAATATGCAAAACTATAAATGTCTCCTGAATATTTAATGGGCTGACACTTCTGGAATTTATTGTGGTTTAAATGAGAGAATCAGGGGTTATGAAATGAAATATTAGTTAAAATAGTTCATCTCCTGAGGTTTTACAAGAGGCCATTTGGCATTTATACACATCTACAATCCCACCCTCACACTCTTTCCTTACACGGCAGATCCAACTGGGCACAGCAGTTACACCTGCACTGGCAGGAGCTGAGTGTTCCACTGGGAAGAGTCCTGGAAAGCTGTGACAGCAAGACTCAGCTCCACTGGCTTCCCCCCTTCTTCTCCACCCATTAGGAAATGATCTGCTCAGACCCAGAGGTGCTGAGGCAGCCCAGGGCAGGGGAGCAGGCTCTCACCGAGAGGCAGGGCAGGGTTCTTGAACACGTTCCCCAGCGCGTAGCACGCGTTCCAGCGCACCTTCATGGTGGCCTCGCTGCCCACCGTGGCAATCAGGGCCTGCAGGGACTCCTCGATGGCCTCCCTGAACCTGGGGTTGGCCACGTGGCAGGGCTGCAGGAAATGGAGCACGTTCCCAAGGGCACGCACAGCGTTGCTCTTCACCTGGAACACACAAAAACCTCTCCGGTTTTCGGGTTGTGGGCAGGTCTCCTTGAGCCTGCTGTGAAATCACCTCAGAGCCAGCAGGGAGCACAGCTGGAATCTCACTGTGTCTTCCTAAATGCCACCAGAACGATCATTCTCTGCAATGGCCACAAACCAAACCAAAATCCCCTGCGCTGTGGAAAAGCCCAGCCAAATTCCCTGCAATTCAACCACCACAGGAAACCTCTGAGCGCCAGCCCTCAGGGGAGGATCTGAGCTGCAGCTCCCCCCAAACGCTGGGGCAAAGACACCCAAAGTAATTGGTGCCTTTTCCTTGTTTTTTTTTTAAATCTAAGAGTTAACTCCACCAACCCCACCCTCCTTCCCCTCGGTCTTACCTTGTCTCTGTCCTTGGATGCTTCCGTCGCAGACCGTAACAATTTCAGCAGCAGGAGATCAGAAAGTTCCTCCTGGAAGCTTTGGCCCATGGTTTCCCTGGCAGGAGAATCACCCTGTGAACACCCAGCTCGGCTGCCCCATCCCCAAAGGTGTGATACAACCCTTTATAAAGGCCCATGAACAAACAACCTTCACTCTTTAGAAGGCTAATATGTAAGGCAGACCTTTCTGCATGTGACCACTATGTTTATTAATTTAAAACCAAACTATCAATGCAAGAAAGCTGGTTAGCAATGGTTAAGTCTGTAATAAAAAACAGAGGGCAGGGAATTGCTCAGGGGCAATTCTGTAGCAGGAATATATGATTACTATTTTCCTGTTAAAAATGTAACAGTAGGTTGGCCTTCCCTCGGTCTCTGGCTTGAGGAAGGGTTAAATATTTATTAATTTTACTTCTGTGTTATGTTGAAAGTAAAGGAACCATGTAATTACACCAAGCAACACACAAGAAATGGAAAACTGAGAAGTGAAAAGTTTTAAAGAGTCTCTTCTTAGAGGGACAGGACAAGGGGGAAAGGCTTCAAACTGAGCAGGTTTAGAACAAATATTAGAAAAAACCTCTTCCCTGTGAGGGTGCCCAGAGAAGCTGTGGCTTCCCCATCCCTGGAAGTGTCCAAGGCCAGGCTGGATGGGGCTTGGAGCAACCTGGGATAGTGGAAGGTGTCCCCACGTGGATACAGGATGCTTAAACAGTGTCACACACAGGCAGACACACAGGCAGAGGGTGGTTAAAAAGAACCATCCAAGCCAAATTTGGGCTTTTTTTCGTGTTAAGTATCACAGAATGATTTTGGTTGGAAAAACCTTCCCAGAGCATCGAGCCCAAGCTGTGCCTGATCCCCACCTTGTCCCCAGCCCAGAGCACCGAGCGCCACATCCAGGCTTTCCTCGGACACCTCCAGGGGTGGGGACTCCAAACCTCCCTGGGCAGCCCCTGCCAAGGCCTGAGCACCCTTTCCATGGGGAAATTGCTCCTGATGTCCAGCCTGGAGCTCTCCTGGCACAGCCTGAGGCCGTGTCCTCCTGCAGACCGGTAGGTCTGGTCTGTCTGACACTTTGGGACAGGGGCAGGGAGGTGCCACCCCAGGGCAGGGTGTGTCACGTACATGTTGATGATCAGGGTGTCTGTGAGGTTGCCCAGGGACCAGGCTGCCTTGGCACGGACGTTGGGAGACTTGTCATGGAGGGAGTTCAGAATGGCATTTGCTGTGTCTGCCACAAACATCACATCCTGTCAAAGCAAAAACTGCTGTGAAGTTACAAAGCTCTCAAAGAGGCAGGTGATTTCCTCAGGAACACATTCTGGCTTTTCCAGGGAAAATGAGAGAGGGACCAGCTCCATTCATTTACTCTTCTTTTCTAGGTGACACTTTTAATGAGCTCATGGTGCTCTCTGCAGCTTTGCCTGACCTTTAATTACCAGTCCAAGCCTGAATGCTGACCAAGTCCACCACTCTTGGGTAGCTGTTGCTGAAAAGCATCAATGTATTATTTAATTCCACTGGTGCTTTAGTTACTTTGGATTTTAACATAATTACATGGACTGCCAACCTTATACTCATCAAATCCCACTCTTGAAGTAATTGCTTCTCCAAACTCCCTGTCGAGCTGCCTGTCTAATCTTCTCTTCCACGGCACATCACATGTGCATATGGTAAAGGATTTTCTTTCAAAATATTTTGGAATTAAACTCCAAAGTCAGCTACTGCATATTTTTTTTTATTAAAATAATTCACTTAAAGTTACGTTGTAAAAACTGATCTTCCAGCTCAGCCAAGTTAAGATGATATTTTGTAGAAAAAAAACCCCAGCTTTTTTTCTCTAAATAAGCTTTATTTCTTAGTTTTAAGCAAAACTGAAGGCTTCACATTAAAAACTTGTTAAAATCATGGAATCCTGAAAGTTGGGAAAGACCTGAAAGATTGAGTCCAACATTAAACTCCAGAGAGCACTGAACAGCTGTTCCCTTCATCCCAGCCCCACCTCACCTCTTGCAGCTCCTCTGTGCCAACCCAACCCCTCCAGCTTCCATCCCTCAGAGCCTGGGCAGATCCTGACCTCCCTCCTCTTCCTCTCACTTCTGCTTCACCTCCCTCAAAGCTGCCCTGATTCTGCTCTCACACGAAAGGCAAGAGCAGGTCTGGAGCCAGTAAGGAAATATAAATACACTACGGACCAAAAGTAAAGCGAATTAATTTCAAAAAAATCCATGTTCTACATCTCATGGTTCATTATAAAACAGCTCAGAAGAAGGCAATGGGCTGGCTCTGACCTGCCTGAGGCACGGGAAGAGGATGTAGACTCCCAGGGCACGGGCAGCTGCGGCTTTCACCAGCGGGTTCTCGCTGTGGTTCAGGCCCAGCAGCAACGTGACACACAGGATCTGCTGGTCACCCTGCAACGAGGAGCAGAGTGGCAGTGGGGGGACTGAGCAGAGCTCTGTCCCACAGGGACACACAGATCCTCTGACAGACCCTGTATCTGAAGGAGCTCCCACTCAGAGATGCTCTAAGTGAACCGGGAGGTGTTTCAGGAGCCCACCCAGCAAACAGGAACACCTCCAGCACCCAGGAGCTCACTGCTGTTAGGTGAGACCACGAAGGAAACCCAGGTATTAACTCCGATCCAAAGCAGAAGGAATGGCTCACCAGAGGGAACACAGAGAGAGGATGGGTTGCTTTTGCCTTCCTCCCCTCTCTGCCCCTCATTAACCAGGACAGGCAGGCTGAGCTCAGCCTGGGCAGGCTGTCAGCTCACCAGCCCATGACAAAAGGTCAGAGTGGGCACTGACTCGACCCCACTTGGCCACAGGGACAGGAGAGTGGATGGGATCAAAGTACAGGGGGATGAAGTACACGCTGTGCTTGGAGAATTCCAGAGATACTGCTGGACCAGCAATTCCTGGGCAAATGAGATCTGGCAGAGCACTCCCCAGCAAGGGCACAGTGACACAGAAGGAGCTGCACAACGGATCCCCTGCCAAGGCTTTCATGTTTAAAAGCATATTTCATGTTGCAAAGGGAAAAAACACACATGCAAATGGCTGCACAACACCAGGCCCTGGCTGTTGGCTCAGCTGGCTCTTCAAAGAATTAACCAGCACAATAACAAACCCTCAGCTCTCCCTCACGCCGTGAAATTCTTGCCCTCCATCTCCTGTGCATCATTGCCAAGGCTGGGTACTCATGGCAGGGCCAAACAGCTGCTGTGACCCAGAGTTTAATTGTTCTGACAGGCTAATTACTCCCAACATTGCCTATCCCAGCCTTCAACAGTCACAATGTTCAGAACGTGAAAAAAAAAAAAATAATTTGGGAAGGTTTCTTTACTTTCTCCTGGAAAGTTTTAAAAGGCTTTACACTGCTGTGATCTGGTGGACAAGGACAAAGCCTCAAAGGTAAAACCAGCACATTTAAAGGTGTGTTCTCTTACCTGCAGGAGGCTGAAAGCCTCTGGTAAGATAGAGGACAGGGCATCACAGGCACTTGTCTGGAGAGTGGCGTGGGGGGAGTTCTGCAGAGTGCCAGGTAAAGGGCCATTTAACATCATGGTCCAGAAGGTCACAACCTGCAGGAGAAACAGCCAGGCTTGTCTTTTAAACTCAACAGTCATGCCTAAGTTCTTGTCTTAAAGATGATCATCTTTAGGACATATTTAGAGCAGGGAGCAGAATCACACATGGAAGGTGTTACAATTGTTTGGAGCCTAAAAGAGTTGGCATTCAGAAACATTTTAAAGACATTTTAGTACTGCTATGGAGTAGTTTGTAATCCCACTCCTGAATCCACACAGCTGAGTGTTTTCACTTGCCTGACAATTTACATTCATAGCAAATAACAGGAACCTGATGCTACTGAACACATTTCCTGTCTTGTAGGCTCAAAACTTAGCATGAGCCAAAGAAATTTTTAAGCTTGCCTTCTGTTCACAGAAGCAAGACTTAAACAGGCCTATATTTCTCAGCTTCTGCAAACTTAGCCAACAAACAGCTAATGAATTTTTCTGAATTCACATATATTGTGGTTCTGGCCACCATCTCTGCACTTGTGAGCAGCCAGAAAATGTAGGTTGGCTCTTTTAACAATGCAAATTCACCAAAATTCTAAAAGTTTTATGCAGCAGTAATGACACACACAAAATCAGTGCTGTTCTTCCAGCTCTCTGAGCTACAGCAGGCTGCAGGAGTTGGGAAGAGGAGAGGCAAAGAGACAGGGTTAACATCACGTAAAAGAAATAAAACCCAACACATCTGTCGACAGACAAGAACAACAGAAATTGTCCACGCTGGCATCCATAAAGCTGCAGTCTNTACAGACAAGAACAACTGCCAAATTCCTGCAGGGAGGCTACAGAAATTGTCCACACTGGCATCCATAAAGCTGCAGTCTGAGTCCCTTCCTGCTTCCCTGCAATTATTTATCTGTGTCTGTGCCAGTGGCTTTGCAGAGTCCAAGGAAGGAGCTCAGTGAGGTGGAATCTCACACTTACCACGCTGACAGGCACCCTCTGCTCAGGGGCAGTGGGGGAGTCGGGTTTGTGCTGCTGCAGGACACCCGTGCCCAGCTCCTCCAGGAGCTACAAAGAACAAAAAGCAAGGAGGTTTTCATCAGGGATGACTCAAGGACCGTGGAACTACACAACCTTCACCTAAGACTGCATCTACTCACCCAGGGAACAAAAATAAAAGATTCAGTACTGGTTTGGACTGTTCTGTCCCTGCTAGGACTGAGATTAGAGGAAAAGCCTTTGCTAGAACAGCGTAACAAATTACTGCAAAAGAGGAAATCTTTGGGTCACAGAGTCCCTGCACCAGCTGATGCTCAGTCAGGAAAGGATCAGTGTCATAGTCCTTGCACTTCCCAAGCTTCCTGGTGACTCAGCAGAGCAACAAAATTCTGCTGAGACTTCAAGGCTGGAAGCTGAAGATGCGTTTCTCCAAGTGTCAGGGTACTGCATTTCTACATCACACACACAGATGCTCTGAATATTCATCACCACTCATCTGCATTTGCAAAGCACACAGACAGATAAAACTGACTTGGTAAAACAATGTTGATGTGGGCTCCTGCTCTTACTTTGGCTCCATGAAGCTGAATGGATGGATCCATTTCTTCCATGCATCTGCAAGCCACTTCTCCAAGTTCTAGGAAATAGCTCTGAGCCATAGGGAAATAACCTTTCACAAGAAGAGCCAACACCTAAACACAGACAAGAAATCCCACTCAGCATTTTTCCCTTCTGTTTACCCAAAATACCCCAAACACACACTGAAAGGATGTTAATGGGCTAATCAACCCTGGTACCACATAATGAACTCTGATGTAACAGATACACCTTGCAGCACAACTTCTAGAATACTAGAGCTGATCAAAAGCCTCCCTGTTCCATTATCTTGCTCAAGGAAGAGCCACAGAAGCACTATCAGGTAGCAACACCATGAATTATTTACTGTAAGTGAGGGCTCCTGTAGCCAAAAAAACTAAGCAAGACATTCTGTACCTCCTGTAACACGGCTGCTGCCTTCTGTGAAGCTGGATTTAACAAGTATTTATTGTTCCAGAAAAAGTGAGACTTCTTGGGATGCAGGTTACAAAATCTTACCCTTTGCTGTGGCTACATGAATTAAAACAAGGCCAAGCCTCAGCATCCACAGGTACTCCTTGAGTCACTCCACAGCTCCTCGCAGACTGTTCTCTGACTGCAGGGCTCTTCCCCACTGTTTTCCACCAAAACTTTAATAATTTGGATTCTGTACGGAGTACTTTGCATGGGGAAGACTCGCAGCCTGCCAGCACACGCCCCCAAATAACATTTAAAAATACCAAAGATAAAAATCAGAGGCAGAGGAAGTTGCTGCAGCAGGTTTGCTGCGGGACCGCCGTGCTGTGGCCACGGGATCAAAACGTTTCTCTTTGGGTCACAGCAGCTGAGCCCCACCGCAGCCTCAATCTCCCTGAGAGAGCAGGGAGCAAAGGGAACCCTCCTGGAGGAGGCAGCTGGATGCTGAGCCAAGCTCCCCGTGCCCCCATCCCACCTGCAGGGACTCCAGCCGGAGGGGACACGGCTCGTAGACGCTGGACAGGGACGGGAAGTTGGCGTCGCTGTCGGAGCAGGAATCCTCGCGGGGCAGGACGACGAGGGAGACGCAGAGGCGGAGCAGCCAGCAGGGCTCCGGAGGGGCACAGCCCGGAGGGGCACAGCCCGGAGGGGCACACCCCGGAGGGGCACACCCCGGAGGGGCACAGCCCGGAGGGGCACAGCCCGGAGGGGCACAGCCCGGAGGGCTCTCCCCTGCCCAGGGCAGCGCTCGCCTGCCCTGCTCAGAGGGGCCGAAGCGCCGAGGGGTTGCGCTGCCGCTGCTGCTCAGCCCCGAGGAGCTGGGCTGCTGCAGGAGCAGCTGCACCTCTGGCAAAGGTGCCTGGACAGAAACGATGGCTCCCAACAACGTGAGGCTGGAAACCCGAACGTTAACATCTGCAAGAGACAATGTGGGGGGGGAAGAAAAAGCAAAAAAAAAAACTCCATTAGAATCTCACAGACAGCCCAGCATCCTCCCTCAGCAGTTTTCAGACAAGATAGATTATAATATACAAACATCCATTGCTATTGAATTATGAATTTACAGAGGAAAGGAGGAATATAACAGAGAGAGAATGCAAACCTTTGTGAGAGATGTAGGGCTTGATCTGGTTCCACACCCTGGTGAGCAGCCCAGGTTTCAGTCGGCTGTAGGGTGCATTGGAAACCAAGTTTGCAAGGCACTGAAACACACAGAAAGGTGCTGGTTACAATGTCAGGCTGGCCTCCAACAGGTTTGTTTTTACATTTGTAATTTAGGTCACTCAGGAAGCTCATTATCTGAGGGCACCTGAAAAAAACACCCCAATTATCTGCTATGTGAACACTGGATACAAACTGGGCTCCTAAGAGCAAGGATTTAACTACTGTGAGGTGGCATAAAGACCAAGGAATTTCAAGAGCCCATGGAAGGATTTGTCAATGTGGATTCCAGTTTTAAAGTCAATGTGAGTATTCAGAATCATTTTATAGGTTAATTCAGCTCCAAAAAAAACCTAAAAAAATGCAGAAGAAAGAGAAAGGTGCTGAAAAGAAATCCCGAGACTCTGGATGGAGCTCTGAGGAACCTGGTCTGGTGGAAGGCATCCCTGTCCACAGCAGGGGGTTGAAACAAGGTGATCTTTAAGGTCCCTTCCAACCCAAACCATTCTGTGATTCCACGACTCTGCAGGACGACTCAGTCACTGAAGCCTTGTGAGATGACAAAGGTCTGGTTCCCACCACCACCTCATTCCTCAACAGCAATTCCATGCACTCCTTCTTCAGCACTTAATCTAGAGACCGGTGTCACCCCTTGGGAGCACGTGGCACATCTGCAGTGCAGTTACCTTGACTATTTGTGTCAGGGTCTGAGAGGAGGACTCTGCCACCAGGGCCAGCAGCAGGCAGCGGTGCAGCTCCCGGATGCTGGAGGCAATAGTGACAGAGAAGGGAGTAAAAGCTCTCTTGTGGTCATTGGCATCTTCAGCCACGGAGAGGAACTGCTTAGAACCTTCTAGGAAGGCTGAGAGGACTTGAAGAGCACAGGCACGTGTCTGAAATGATAAAACATTTGTGTTGCCTTTTAACACCTCCTTTGAGCAGATGGAAAATTTTAAAATGTATGAAATCCTCTCTAGAAAGAGAAAATTCAACTCTTTTCTTCATAACTTTAAGAAGTACAGAACCAATCCTTTGTTTCCTTGGCCAATGCTTCATATTTATTTCTTGGGGTGCAGTAGCCAAATACTTACTGAAGGCCAGAGAAGACAACTCCTAAGATTAACAGGGGAAAACACAACAGCTTTTGGACTCAGAAGTGCCTCACCTTTGGAGAAGGGTCCTTTAGAGCAATTGTCATCAGGGACACGGACTGGGGGCTGCCAATACCAGGGGCATCAGGAACAAATGCTGACCAGTAGCCGTAGAGAACTCTCTTTTCTATTGACTTTATAGTGGAGAGGAAACAGGCCAGAGCCCCTTGGCGAACATTGGCTTGGTAAGACCTTAAACACAAACAAAAAGATTAATGCAAACAGCAGGGACAAGGGATGGACTCCACCTCTTTCACTTGTGTTAGTGGCTGGCTGTGAGAGGAAATCTTTTAGACCAAGAACAGGAAGAGGAAGAACAAATTTACTTCCAAACCAACACAAATTGCTGCCTCCCAATTTTCTTGTATCATCTCATAAATCAAAAGGGAAAGTGATTTCCTCAGCAGCTTTGATTAAGAACAAAGGGTCCCGCGGAGGTGTTTCATGGATCCCCATGTTCTGTGTTTATGTGCACAACAATCACCTCACTTTGCTCTGTATTCCACCTTCGGCGTCGGAATATTCCGACTCACTGCTGCTGATGCGTTTCCAGCCCGAGGAATGCGAGGACAGGGGATCCTTCCCTGCAGACACATCCGAGGCACGAGGCCGAGCATCCGGACAGGGGCTGTTCTGCACGTCCCCCAAGTGCAATTTCAGCATGTCTGCTCCCAGGACTGACTCATTCCCTGCATCCCCTGAATCTTCTCTTCCTTCTTCCCCAAATTCTCCCTTCTTTTGTTTCCCTTTGGACTTTTTTCTTCGGTTCTAAGATAAAAAATTGATTTTTTTTTAGTCAATACTTAACGAATACCTAAATGTAGTTACATGTCTGTGCAATACTCTACACACAGAAACAGTCACTCTTCAGTATCTGAGTTTTTAAATTCTGCTTATTAGTAGCAACAGTCACAAAATTTCAGTAATACCTAAGTAAGCAGTTTATAACTGAACAGCCTCAAAAACTAAGCTTTGGCTTCTTCATCAGTAAAACAAAATATATCCAAGGAAACTTTTATCTAAAAAACGTATTTCATAAAAAAGTGATTAAAGAATAACACTAATACTTCAGTAGTTCTTTTAGAATTACAGTAGGTATTCAACACCTAAAAAGAAACAAGTCAACATGACTAGATAACTTTATTTTCTCTAATGTCTTTCAGATAATCAGTAATCCAAAGTATTTAGAGAGTTAAAAAATAACCTCTAGAAGGATTAAGCAGAACAGATGAGGCAAGAAACCAGTCTTAAATGAACTTGACTTCCCTAAGAAAGAGTCAAACAATTGTGCAAGTGTTAGGAGAAAAAAACGTAACTTATAAAATCAAAAGCTTTGGCCAGTTTGCACGCATCAATCCCGTGCCTGCAGGCCAGGAATTCTTGGCTATGGATGAATAATTGTTGCACAGAGCTTAACTCAGGAAAGCCAAGCTCTGCAGAGCCATTTATTCATGTCACCTGAGTCCCCAAAGCAATTTTACACAGCGCAGAATTTATAATCAACACCTTTGAAGCAAAGAATTTAATGTAGCACGTGCTCAGGACATGGAGAGCCACCAATATCACGACAGGTAAGACACAACCACAACAAACACGCTGCAGCATCAGGAGCAGCCCAGCTTACCCCTGTGTGCTTAGAGGTGGCTGCTTCTGACTGCTCCTGCTTGACAGGTGACCTTTTATCATACTGAGGTAAGGGAGCAGGGTACAGGGCTGTGGGCACCTCTATGCTCAGTCCTGGCAGCCCATGGAACATGCATTTCTGCAACAGGAACACAAGTGTTAGCCTTCTGTCCCTTTCTCATGCACAGGTTTACTGCACAGTCACTCAGCTGAATCCACCAGTTTTCAGCTGTGCTCCTTCCCCCAGCTCTTGCCTCTCCCATATCTAACAGCTGCAACTGAAATCCATCTCTGTCTAGGAAGATTTTGAGTAGGTCCAGAAAACCCCAAGCCTCCCATCTTCCTCTCACACTCTTCTGTGGGAAGTGCAGCGAAGATGCTGTGAGAGAAACTCAATATATTTTTCTTTACATCTCACACTCCATATCCCACCAGGCTCAGGCTTCTCTGCTCCCTCTTGCTCATCTTCTACTGTTTCCCACTTAACAGCATCTGGAACCTCCCAGTGTCTGCCTCTTTCTTCAGCTGGATTTAAGGATTTACCTTTAACACTGCCAGGAGAGCTCCAATTTGGTCAGTTTGCATCAGTTTCATCTTCCCACCGTTGAGAAGCGACTGGACACCTTTCAGTGCACTTTGCAGTAACTGAAAACAAAGAATTACTTACTTTTCCTTCCCAAAACACTGCAGGCTCACATCTTTCAAGTAACTTCCTAGGCAATTACAGTTTTGCTACCAACTGGGACAGTAATATGATAAATTATAAACTATTAAAGCAAAATCTCAGTTGACAACATTCCAAATTCCACATATTCCAGCAGCACAATCTCCTAATTAGAGTATTTTAGACAATTAGACACACACTTACCATGCAAAACGTGATGTCATCCACATCAGAGGTTTTTGAAGACTGCAGAACACTTAGGAAAGTTTGAAAACAGACACTTCTGTAGGACTCATCCAGGTATGGCTGTCCAGGGACACTAAAATTAGAGCAGGAGGAGACACGAGGTTGGTTTACAGGTTCATAAAGTTACACAAAGTCCCACCCAAGCCCTCTGTTAGCCTGAAGAGCCCCAGATGGACGGATGGCTGATTGAAAGGGGCCAGCTCTACCACACAGAGAACAAAAGGAAACCCTCTGCACAAAAAAACCAGACAGCACAACACCTTTTCTTTCCTTCCCTAAACTAATCCCCGTACCATTATTTCTGGAAGACTGAGAGTTTATGGTTTTATGCACAGATATCTTGGAACACTAAAGCTCTACATCACAAATTCATGCACCTACGCCTTGCTGGCCCCGTGCTGGCAGATGTTCACTCTCTAAAGCACCTGACAAGGCCTGTACACACCTGAGACACAGGTTTGCCATGCTGCGCACAGCTGCCCTCCTGAGCTCCACATCTGGCTGGCCAGGGTCACTGAACTGCAGCAGGAGCCCAGCCTTGCCCAGCAGGTCCGGGAGATACTGAAAACAAACCACCAAAAGTCATTAGGGGTCAGTGCTCCTCCCTCAGCCTCCTGGTTCTTGTGTTTGGGAGGTGGCTGGAGCCTGGCCGGACACCAGGTGCCCACCAAAGCTGCTCCTCAGATGGGCAGGGGAGAGAAGATATAAGGAAAGGCTCGTGAGTTGAGATAAGGACAAGGAGAGGTCACTCACTGATAACTATCACGGGGACAGCTGACTTGACTTGGTGGAATTAGTTGAATTTATTACCAGTCAAAAATCAAAGCAGGAGGATGAGAAGTAAAACAAACCCTAAAAAATTGTCAGCTGCAGTTTCAGATTCCAGAGACAGATTATGTTTATAAAAAACAGCATGTAAACCTTAATTCCTTAAGTCCTCTTATTTTGTATTAAGAAAGGACAGAGCTGAGCACGGTTCAGCTGAGTCCCAGTTTATGCTCTCTTCCCAGACATGAAGCTAAGCTAGGAACAACTGCTGCACCAAACTGCTGCCACTACACGGGCTACAAGCCCACACAAGCTGGCAGCTCCCAAACTGTGAGCATCACCACCCCATGCTCAGCCCAACAGCAGAGACTGCTTTGCAAGCTGCCACGAGCTGGTGACAGCAGGAGGATTCAGCATTTCAAACACTGTCAGCTGCAGCAACAAGGAGCTTCACACAGGATTGATACCCGAGAGCCTCTGCTTTGAAACGGTGCCGAGCTAAAGCCCTGATCTGGTTACAGGATGGATTTCAGGGTCCTCAATGGAGCCTGTGGAGTTATGTGCAATTTGAAGCTCCCCGTGTTCTTCCTGCCTGAGGCACAGGGTGGTTGGTCTGCAGGGGAAGCCTGTGCCCTTCTTTAAGGGTGATCCCTACAGCTGCAGCCTGCAGGCACAGAGTATTCCTCATGGGAATAATAATTACTAATACACACACCTGAAGTTCAACTTTCCAGTAAATATCAGCCACTATTTAAATGGGATCTAACCTTAGCACGGAAGGTAACACAATTTGAGAACTTTTTTGTTCTTTCTTTCAGGAAAAAAAAAAAATAAAGTAGAAACAGCAGTGGTGCACATATTTTTGTTGTTACTTTCCTTTGTAAACTCACCTTCTGACATTTAGGCCCATTATTGTAAACAAGAGCTGCCAATGCTTGCAGAATTTCAACATGTGTCCAGGAGCTGCATTGCCTCAGAGCAGAGATGCAGTAAGAGAGAAGGAAATTCAAGTTCTGCTCATCAACCATCACCTGTTGTAACAGAAAAGGACTGTGGTCAAGGTAAACATCATCATGTGCTGCTGCAGCCAATAAACCCAGAGATATTGGTCACAGGTTCGGCTGATCTGGCTGTTAAGATCACACACCAGCAGAGAATCAGCTGACAGGAAATGGATAAATCTGTACAAGTGTCCTAAAACCAAGAGTATTTCCCATGGTGAATCACTTCTGACTGAGAGCTGGTTTTATAAGGAACCATGCTAGAACCAGATCAGAGCCTCAGCTACCCAAAAATAAGTAATACTGTGAAAATCCAAGAAACTCCGCCTGAAGGTCAGCTCCACAGCCCTGGAAAAAGACAGAGTTCCCCTGGCTTAGTGAGAGACAGGAGGGACATGACCAAACTTTTCCTACCTGATATCTGTTGAGTAAGTGATGGATAAGCTGACAGACTTTGCTGACAAGATGTTCCTGATCGAGGGGAACCAACTGACAGGCTTGGACAAGCACAGCACAAACATCCTGGAAGAGAAAGCCTCAGTTTATTATTTAGGGACTACAAAGACAATAATAATGGCTCAAGGAAAATATTAAGTTAGATCAAAGAACAGAAGAGCATTATCCAAAAATCAATTAACTCCAAAGTGCAAAGTAAGCCTGCTTTGGAAATAAAATGAAAACAAACCAGTGTAATAATGAAATACTGTGTGTTGCCAATGGAGCAGCATCTATACTGCCCATCTAGAGTGCTCAGCTTTGAAGGGCTTGCTTTAAGGCTTAAAAAATTACTATTTTTAAAACATCAGACAATGAAAATTGCCGAATCCCACAGTCCCAGCTGTTGGTGTCACCCACCACCTCCACCCGGCAGCGCTTTGGCACAGGGCAGCCGAGCTCAGCCACCAAGGGGCCGGAGAAGGGACCCGGGGATGGGCAGAGGAGGGCGGAAGGTGTGCGGGAACATCCCGCCCGCAGCGCCGGGAACGTGGGGCGGGACCCTCGGGGCTCCTGCGCGGGGACGCCGGGGGTGGACACGGCGGGGAAAACACCGACCCACGCGTGTCCGCCCCACCGCCCGGCTCAC
>VWZW01003158.1:265795-281935 GCA_013397115.1 Edolisoma coerulescens
TGGCGGTGCCCGCCCGCCTGAGGGACACGGCCCGCGGACCGGGCCCGGGGCTGCGGGAAACAACAGCAAGTGTTCAACCGCAGGGTCACCCCGGCTGGGAGCGCCCCCGAGACCGGCCCGGCGCTGCCAAGGCCGTCGCTGATCCGTGTCCCCAAGTGCCACATCCGCGGGGCTTTTAAATCCCTCCAGGGATGGGGACTCCACCACTGCCCCGGGCAGCTGTGCCAGGGCTGGACAACCTGTTCCAAGAACTTTTCCTGGTATCCAGTCTGAACCTCCGCTGGTGTGGAGGATGTGATGGCTGTAACCCGAAATGGGGGCGGCTGTGCGGTAACAGGCTGCTCCTGTCCCAGCTCTGACCGTGCCCAGCTCAGGCCGGACACAGGACCTTCTGCCGTCGTACAGCACTGGGGACACTGGGAGCTCTGGGGACACTGGGACCAGTGGTTGTGAACAGGAACCCGCTCCCCTTGGGGTCATTAATCCAGATGGGATGTGCAGCTCCCCGGCATTAACATCTCGCTGATGGGTAACATCAAATCGACAGCTGGGCTCCCACCGTTCCCTGTGAACAGGATCCGGGCAGAGCAGCCAAGGACTGGAAAGCCCCGGTTGATAGGGACATCCACTCGAACGGGGCTGAGCCCAGTGTTCCTGCCTTGCTGTATGGGCATGGACTGCTGCCAACACCACATCCACATCACCTGGGAAGGAACGGGAGGGCTCCGGGGCCAGGGCACGGTGCCTTTTCCTTCCATCTCACATCCAGGCAAAGCCTTACCTCTGGTTTACCTTCCTTCCATTTCCTTATCTCAATGACCACCCTGAGTAAGAAAAGTACGTTCTGTGCCATCAGTGCTGTGGCCTTGGCGTCCTTCTGTGCCCTGGGCTGGCTGGTTATGGGTAATTGCTCTGCTCCTTCCCGTTATCGTCCCATTTATCCTGCGCTGTTTGTTCCTCAAAGTCCCTAAAGGCCTCTGAGGCAGGCACAGGGAAACACAGCGCAGAGACAGCCCCAGGCGTGTTTTTATTGTGCAAGGATGATTTTCATAGAATGACAGAATATCCTGAGTCGGAAGGGACCCACAAGGATCATCAGAGTCCTGAGAGATTTTAGAGAGCTCTGTGCCAGCCCAGCCCGGACATTGCTCCAGGGAGAGCAGCTGCTTGAGATCCTCTGAGTGCTCTGAGAGGCAGCATAGAAAAGTGATGTGGCCACCTTCGCTATTGATTTGAGATTTCAAACCCAGGAATGTCAGTGTTGCCTCCCCAACTTCTCTACTCTGCATAAATTCCTACCAAACCCACACTCAGGGACCTTCTTCAGTTTTGTTTCTTTTGTCACCGTTTTATTTTGTGATTTATTATTTTAAAAACTTCTTAATATATATTTAAAGCTCTTTCTTCTTTTCCTCTTTTTTTAAAATAATGCTGAAATGTGCATTCTGACAGCAGCCCCTGCTTTGTGAGGCCCCAGTAAATCCATGACTGACAGCGTCCCGTGGGTTGTAAAGCAACAAAACCAGCTGGGAGCTGGGTAAGGACACTGTGGGCTCGGGGAATAACTCCGCTGAAGCCAGTGATGTTACACCAAGACACATTTTGCCAATGCCTGGCAATATTCCGGGTTTACTCACCCCTCCAAATCCCCCAACTGCAGCATTCAGCAGTGGCCAGGAGGGAAAATAGCACAAGTCCTCCACTGTTAAACGTGCGCTGCTACTATCATGCAAATCCATCTGGTTCAGCAGCTCTAAGCAGACTTCAAAGGACAGAGAAGTCATTAGAATCACAGTTCAAAGAAAAAAGTGAGCAGCTGGTCTAGGCCATCTGGTAGGGGACATAAAATGGTCTCTTTCTTCTCCAGTCAGTCTATGAAATTTTCATTAATTGTAGGAACATCTTCCAACATTAACCAACATCATATTGTTAAAAATGTAAGTCTTAATAAATCATCAAAACTGATGTCTTAGGGAAGCAAGGAAGCTGCAGTCTGCTGGGGTCTTCCCTCCGCAGCAAGACAGCAGCCCCTAATTACAATTTTAAGTTGGTGTTTTCAAAGCAAATTAGTGGGAATTAGATTCCTCAGCTCCTTTGAAGGCCTCAGGGAAGAATGTGGACTGGGTGGTTCCCTAGGCTGCAGAGGAATCTCCTTCTCTACTGATTTCAGGAGCCACTTCTGGCTTAAAACCCTGGAGAAAGTGTCCCCCCCGGGCTGCATCGCTTGGGCTGGATCCCAGCAGCTGGGATGGGGACACCCAGAAAGACCAGGGGAAGTTTAACAACCCCTCAGCTCCCTGCACCCCCAGCAGACACCCCATCCAAGAGGAATTCCAGCTCTGGTGGGATGAGCACAGCTCAGCAGAACCCCTGTATTAGCTGCTCTGATCTCAGTGTTCCCCGGAGCCCCTGGAAATTTGTATTCCTGTTGAATATAGGGATGACTTCCTTGAAATTCGGGCAGGTGGTTTGAAAATGCAGGGATGGTGACAGCTGCCATGGGGAAGCCAAACTGAACAGGAACCACGGAGAGCTGCAGGATGTGGCAGGGCCCTGCTGAGCCTGAAAACACGGTGACCTGGAGCTGCTGCAGCTCTCCTGGCCTCCTCCTTGCCTCTCACTCACCAGCTGGGTCCTTTCTCCAAAAGCCAGACTGGAGAGTTCACCTTAACCTGACCACTCTGGGAGCACAGCTGGCCCAAAACTCAGAGGGCAATTTCAGGGCTTTCAAGCCCAGACTTTCCAAGACGCCTGTTTCCATGAATTCTGCCTTTGCTCCTCTTTCCTGTGACTGTCCAAATTTACTGACTTTTCACTTCCTACCAGCAGCGTTTCAAAGCAGATGGGAAACACCTGAATGTAGAAAGATCCCAACCCTCTGAGGTGTCCCAGGGAGCCCCAGGGGTACCCACAAAGGTGCCCACGCAGGTACCCCATCCCTGGCGGGGGGGGTCAGCCAGTGCCTCTGCCTGCACCACGCTCCACATTTCCCACTCTCCAGAAGCATGTGCAAATTCAGCCCCTGGTACTTAGCTGGGTGTCTCCCACTGCCTTCCTGGCTGTTTTCCCAAAGCTTTGGGCCAGCTGACGGGACAAACAGCACTGGCTCCAGCCTTGTTTGCCGCTGAACAACAGACACAAATACTTGAAATACTTTCCTAATCTCATTTTCTCATGCAAACAGTCAGGGATGCTAATCCAAGGCAGCAGCAGAGATGGGATGTGCAGTTTGGTGAGGGAAGAACCCAGCCAGGGAACGTTCACAGCCGCTCAAGCCTCCCCACATGGCCCCACCACAGGAAGGTGCCCTGTGCTCACACCCACCCCAACCCAGACCCCACACCTGGGTGCAGGTGCCCTGCTGACTTGGCCAGTGAGGATAATTCCCTCCTGCAATGAGGGAATTCCATTGAAATTCCTTACACGTGGAAACATCCATGGCCTGGGGTCACCGGCCCTCCTGGGAAGGGGGCTGAGGATTCCCAAGCAGTTTTTCCTGGAAGGATTGCTGGCTTCACTTGACTGTGTGCTGGGATTGCAGTTGCATCTGGCGAGATTTTGGAAGCCCTGCTACTGCCTTCCCCTTGCACTTCTCTCCCGGGCTTATCTCCCCAGAGCTGGCAGAGGCCGAGATGTTTCCATGTGTGCCTCCCCCAGGAGATGGGGGGACCTGGGGGACACTGTTGAAGCCTGGCTGGTGGCAGCACAGCCTGCAAACACCTCCCCCTCTGTACAAAATAGCGCAGACCTGCTTTTTTAGTGTACACCCAAATCTGGTTTCATCCATTGTGTGTTTACAGAAGAGAGGCATTCAATTAACAAAGAAAAACGACTTGCCCAGCCCACGAGGGGTGCAGGAGCAGGGGCTGCCATCGTTACCAGGGGGGCTGGATCCCCAGGAAGCTCCGTGAGCCCTTGGGAAGAGGCTGCCAGGGGAGCAGGGACCACGGGACCCAGAGCCGCAGTGACCTGCTGGGAGCTGGAGCGCGCTCTGCTAGCACCCTGCCAGGGATGCACACCAAACATGAGCTAATCCGGACAAAAATAGGAGTGAAATCATAATTCAGATGCATAATTCATGTGCATAATTTTTCTTGCTGTATATTCTCCCGGGATGTATTCTAGAAACTGCTTTCTTTCCCCTCCCCTCCCTGCTCCCGTCCTTCCAAAAAGTGCCGTAGATGCAAATCATTGGAGGCAGCAAGAGGTAGTAGCTCTGCTGGGTTACTAAATAAATGCTAAATTTGTCTGAGTTTCTAGCCTACATCTTGGCAAGTGATGCAGATTGAAGCTGGTGTAGAGACACGCAGCCTTGTGATAATCACAGGATTTTAATTGCTTTCATTGTGAGCCCTGGCTACTGATTGTATCTGCACGGAAAACTGTAACAGTTTGCACTTGCAAATGCTAAAAATGTTAAACAATAATGGCAATTAAGAGATAATTATAGTTATTTTGAAGCAAGAATTGTAGTTAAGACTCCAAGAAGACATCCCAAACGAGCAGGAAGCGTTGCCCTGTTTACTGCACAGGCTTCAAGCTGCTTTTTGTATGATGTGAGATCCACCAGATTTAATTGCTTAATGATTTTCTATAAAATATTTAAGTGCCACGGTATCTTTAGCCAGCCCCGGCTCTGCCTGAACTGCATGTGTCAGTCTTGCTGGAGGATGGAGGCAGTGTCCAAGCCCTGGTCTGGCGCCCGCTTGCTGAGTCACCCAAAGCTTTTCTTCTGCTAATGACAGCACAGAAAA
This sequence comes from Edolisoma coerulescens, assembly GCA_013397115.1. Classification (NCBI taxonomy): domain Eukaryota; kingdom Metazoa; phylum Chordata; class Aves; order Passeriformes; family Campephagidae; genus Edolisoma; species Edolisoma coerulescens. The sequence continues at coordinate 270,550 of VWZW01003158.1, forward strand.
GCTCCAGGGACTCCCCACCAGCACCCCTGGGTGGGCAGCCTTCTGGAAGGGGCCTCATGGGTGCCACCCCTCGGTCCCCCTGCCAGCCCTGGTTTCAGAGGGAGCCCTTGCAACGCGGGTCAGGGTTTCCTCCATCCGGGCTGACCCACGGAGGAGCAGATGCTTTTGGCCAGGTCACTTTGAACCCTCTGAGAAAGCAGGGCTTTGAAAGCAGCTTTAGGAAGAAGTTGTGTCCTTGTCGGAGCGTTCTGGGCTTTCCTCAACAACAACAAAGGCGTTTATTTTTTTCCAGAGCCGTGTTCTGGGCCGGGCGCCAGCCGGCTGTGTGCAGGCTGCGGCGGGGCCGGCCTGGCTCCGTGTCAGCCCCCGGCCTTCCCCGCCGGAGCGGCCCCGGCAGCCGGGCGGGCAGCAGGCGAGCAGCGGGAATCTGCGCGGGCTGGGCGTGAGATCACACCCCAAAGCTGTAATCAAACCCTGCGGGGAGAGGGAGCCCTGCAAGAAGGGATTTCCGTCCCTGTGACTCAGCTGAGGCGGCACGGGGCTGAGGCTGGGGTCACACACGCCTGGCTCCACCAGCAAGCCCGGGGAAGCCTTTCTCCAGTGCCCTGCTCACCCTGGCCAGGGTAAGACGTGGGAAAACCTTTTCCCGAGGTGCAGCGTGGCAGGCAGTGGGAGCACACGTCCAGCTCTGCAGATTCCAGCCCCGTTGGAGGGTGTGTGGGACCCGGCTGCAGGAACAAAGGGCGTCTTTCACTGGCTCACCCCGCACAGGGCCGCCGAGGCAAATTCCTGGGATGCTTTTACGGGCTGCTACCAATGCACAGGCAGAGCTGGGCTCCCAACAACCTCCTCCCCCTGAAAGCACTTCATTCACACCCGGGCTGGAAGGAGGTGAAAGAAAAGGCCATGCACATGGTTAAATGCAAGGGGGCCCGAATGCAGGGGGGTCAGAGCGCTCCCCAAGAGCCTCCCTGCCCCAGGCTGGGAGCGAGGGCACGGAGCCCAGGGGTCTGGACAAGCAGCCGAGCTGCAGCCAGGCTGCTCCGCAACGGCCATAAATCATGGGAGGCGTTAGCAAGGGAGGGAACAAAGGACGTGGAGAGATGCCACGGCATCTGGCAGGGAAGGACCGCGGCGGCTGCACCAGAGGATGGCGTCTGAGGAAAGCCTCTGAGCCAGCCCAAGAGGGTCCCGGCCCCAGGGACGAGAGCTGGCCCTGCTCTGCCTCTCCCCAGCCCAGCCCTGTCGGCATGAGGCATGTGGGGACAGGGGGGTGACCTCCCACCTCACCCATGGCCCCACAGCGCTCCTGGGATGCCTCTCCAGCATTGCCCTGGCTCACTGCTGATTTTTCCATCAGGCCACAAGGAGCTCTGGCACGTTGGCTCCAAGTCCCCAGCAGAGGATGGAACAACGTGGCCTGCAAAGGCCACTACAGCAGCCTGATTCCACGGGCAGTAGGGAACATGCTGCACCAGGGCTGGATAAAGCTGTTCCTCGAGCTTAACCCAGGGCCAAACCCTGCTGAGCAGCAGCTCAGGCTGCCGCAGGGAAGGGACAGGAACTGGAGTGGGGTCTTCTTACCCCCTATTCTGGGTGCTGAGCCCACCAGTGCTCAGAGCACCTGCCACCACAACCAGAAGGGCTGGCAAAGGCACTGACCTGATGATAAGCAGTTATTTGTCTCGTTGGTAATGAGTTATTACTCAGCCTCAGCGAGACACTGCCTTAAGGAAGGAAACATCTGATCATCTTTTAATAAACACAGTTGGCTCCTGCGAGGCTCCTGCAGCTCCTGTATCTATAAAGTGCTCCAAGACACATGGCTTGTGCACAGACAGAGCTGCTGTGAGTCACCGTCTGGGAAAGGGTGTCGGGATCCTTGCTCAATAAATAGAACAAAGGAGGGAAACCTCGGGTGGGCAGGGATGGCACAGCCCTTCTTCCTTCACTGTGTGCCACCGTCCTCCTCAGGATTTACCCAGCAGAGGCTGAAAGTGAGATAAAAATGATTTCCATGTTCTCTCTCTTCATCACTAATCACCTGCAAAAGCACTGGGAGAAGGAACAGGTCCACTGGGTACTGGGTTTTCCAGCGACAGGCTCTGCTTCCACATGCCTGGAGCATCACACTGCAATGGCAATGCTGCAGGCTGGTGGGGAGGGAAGGACAGCACTGACCTGCAGCATGGGTGTTCCCACAGGAGCAACCTGCAACTCCCGGGCCTGTGCTGCCACTTGTCCCTTCCCAGAGTCCCAGGTGGTCACAGAGAAGGGGAAGAACATTGTGCCAGGCAGGCAGGGAGCAAGGCTGCCTGCTGATGGACTGACACCTTCTCCCACGGCTTTACACCATGCTTACTCTGCAGAAGAGTGAATCCCAGGCAGTGTCTGGTAGCGATACCCACGGAGCACAGCTCCCCAACCCCAGCCTCTCTGCTCTCCAGTGCCACACAGCTCTGCTTTTGTAAGGCACTCCCCCATCTGGAAGAAATACTCAGCGTGAGGGACTGAATGACTTGGCTGGTAAGAGAGAAAACAATGTGACACTCGCCAGCCACGAACCGCACCGGTCCCTGCAGCGACGGCACATCTGCAGGCACATCTGCACCCAGAGCTCACCCACAGCAGCAGCCTCAGAGTCCCCTGCACCCAGGCGCCTTGTGAGCACTTGTGAGGCAGGACAACATAAACTGAGTTTACATTTCAATAGCATTTTTGCCCAAACACATCTGGAAGCGGTTTCTTTCTCCAGATGTTCCCCCTGCAGATACATACCTTCCACTCGGTGTCCCAGATCCAGATGTTTCCAAATAGCTTGAAACTGAGCAGCCATCCTGGGAACACTGTTGGTCTCTCCAGCACAGAAACAGTTAATGCTCTGAGGCATCATCCAGGACACCTGTGCCTGGTGGAAACTGGAGACAAAGTGAAGCCCAGCAATGGAAAAAGTCAAAGCCAAGAGCCTTGTCAGCTGCTGGGGAGCAGGAGGGGAGGGAAGCAGGACACAGCTCCATGTTCAAACCCCCCCCTGCTCTCAGCTGTGTAGAGGGAAGCACTGCTCAAATTTAGGCAGTTTGTGTCTTCCAGGGCCCCAGTGCTATAAGGAAGATGGTTTAGGGGAAAGACTACTCTGTTTCACTGCCTAGTTCCTGAAGATGTGAGCTACAGCTCCTTTTCCTCAGCCTGAAGCAGGACTCCTACTGCAGTGACACATCCAAGGAAGCACCAAGCCCACTTTGTACTTGTGTGTGTCAGCTCCAGGGCACACCATCCCTCCAGCCCTGGCAGGGCCTCCCCATCCCAGGGACTGATTTCCAGCAGTACCACAGCCCCTGGATACATGGCTGGAATAGGGGTTTCCCAGATGAAACTTAGGCTGGAGAAGTGTTTCACCAGAGGTTTGGATCTGCAGCCTCCTGTGCTGCAGCTGGGGTTCAGGAGCCAGTTCCTCTGCCTCTTGCTCTGTCAAAGGGCCCTGTGTACCAAGGGGGCTCGACTAGCCCAGCCCCACACAGCTGCACATTTCCTTGGAGCCACAGTATTAACCCAGCCCGAGCCGGGCCTGGAATGCAGAGCCCCAGCGCAGCCCAGCTGGCACTCAAGCCCAGCAATTCCACTTCCAGCTAAAAGGCTGGGACTGCTGAGAAAAGAGCATCAGTGCCAGCTCCCCTAAAGTAGAAACCACCCCAGCTCTGGGGCACCGGCAGGTGCGGGTTGGAGCAGATGGCCCGTGTGTAACAGCCCTGCTGCTGCCTGCGAGCGCGCTCAGCCCGCGCGGAGCGGCTCGGCCTGAGTCACGCTGCTCACGCTGGTGTTACTGTGCCACAGCAGAGCTGTTACACTGCTGTACTTGGGAAGAGCCCACAGCTTTTCCAAAATATCACAGAGGCCACAACCCCAAATTTAGGTTGCATCAGGAGCAAGATAACAAGCTGAGGGGGTTGTTTAAGGGTAAGCCCACAGCCCCCGCACTGTGAAAGGCATTAAACACATCAGATTCAGCTCTCAGCTTTCTCTCCAGCACAGGGAGGAGGCCTGAAGGGAAAACCTGCTTTCGTGGGAAGCAGGGAGACACCTTCCTGTGCAGGAGCCAGGACCCCAGCTGCTGTACCACCCCCTGGCTGCCTGAAGCCATTAAGAAGTCAGCTCCAACCCGTTCAGATCCAGGTTACTCGGCACAGAGCATCCCATCAGGGTGCAGCAGGACACAATTCCCTCAATCCCTCCCTCCGGCTCAGCCTTTGAGCGGAGCTGGAGGTCAGCACCAGCACAGAGGGGCCACCTAAGCTCCTCTGGTCATTTCACCCTCCCTGACCTGCCTTCTTTGGGTCATCAGCATCTTCCAGGGCAGAGAAATCGCTGCTCACCCTCTCTGGACAAGGACAGGCTTTGCTCAGGACAGCTGGTAAGGAAGAAGAAACCAGAGGCTGTTTAAATGTGTCAATTCACCTTTAATGTTTGAAAAAAAAAAATAAATGGTATTTGAGCAATTGCAGTTATGAAGGGAACAGATCTTGCTCCACGAGAGACCGTGAACAGATTCACATTAGACTCATGCTTGGAAAAAAACAAACCCAAAACATCCTCCTTTCAGACCCAGAGTGGAGTTCTGAAGAGACAAGACCACATGAGTGCCCCAGACAGTCCAAGGCACATTACCCCAAGTGCAGACATTTCCATCAACATGAACTTATGACAGCTACATTCTTTCTAGTTACAACATTGTTCTATCCATAATACAAAATTAGGCATACTTTGGATTTTGCACAGAGACAAGAAGGACTTTTACTTCAGGAAGTCATCAACCTGGGTCACCAAATCATTTCACAAAGAGCTCCCTTCACTCTGCCCTTTGCCCCCAGCAATGATTTATTCCCAACACCAAATTAATCTCAGAGACACAAGCTGGGCTCACCAGCCCACTGGTATTGCCAATGCATTAGTCAGCAAACCAATAATTAGAGCTTATAACAAGCACCAGGGATTTACTTGCCATCACACAGCATTTCTCCACACCCAGATCAGAACTTCCTGCAGTGTAATCCCGAGTCAGTACGTACTAAGACAACATCACTGCTGAACCTATTGGAGACCAAGACATTTGTCTGCCTTTGAAGCAGATGTCACATGAGTTTCCTTCACACAAACATCACATGTAAATTTAACTTCTTGGTACTGTGCTTTAAGAACAAAAGCAGATATCAGAACATGGAGGACAATCCTCCGGAAATAGCTTATTAGCTACGGAAAATAAAAGAAAAAAAGAAAAAAAAAAAAGAGACAGTGGCCACTTACAAGTCTTCCACACGACTAGCTTGCTTTAAGGAGAGCATCAAGTTAAGGCAGTGTTGAGACAACTGGCTACAAACATGCCGAATAGAGCTGTTGTCAGTAGTCACCAATTTGATATCCTACTCCATTGCGGGGCCGGGCCACGTGGCTTTAGAGCTCAGTATTAAGGTCTGAAGACTTCAGCCACAGGATGCTGCTTTCTGCAACAAGCAGGAACTCAGGGGCTGTTTTTGAAGCCTTCTAGACCAGGCTGAGTTGCTTACTCAAGTCTAGGTCAATGTTTCAGCAGGGCCAAAAATACAGCGAAGGGCACTGAGCACGAACACCGAGGGGTGCCAGCTGCAAGCCTGTATCACAGTCAAAGGTGGAGTTCACCTTGGGTGTGGAAGCCACGTCACCCAGAGCCACCCCACCAGCTTTCAGGGAAGGTCTAAGACCTGCCCCGAGGGTACTGGGAGAGCCAGCTCTCTACAGTCTGCAGGGTGGGACAGAGGCTCACACTGGCTTTGCTCCTCTTTGCAAGATTAACAGTCTAACAGGACTCAGTAAGGAAGTCAGGGGCTTTTGGCCTGCCCAAAGAAGTTTTCCCAGCCTCAAAGAAGGAGTTACCAGTGAGGGAGCTGTTGTGGAATAGTTTTATTTCTTCCCACGTAAAGGCCATTGTTTAAGCATTTACAGGTTTCCTAGTGCAATACAACCAAAAAAAGCAGTAACAAAAAAATGCCGCCTTCTTCCCAGGCAACTAAACAGAAGTAGATTTTTACTGCAACATATACACATTAAATATAGTATACAGTCCATGCAGCGGCATAGCCATGTTAGAGGGAGTCGTGGCTTCAGCCATCAGTGCATTACAGTCCAAATTTCAATCGCTCCTACTTCCTATCCAGACTTGAAGAGAAGAATTGCAACCTGACCCAAGTAAAAATAGATGAAGTGCTTTGTCTCGTGTGTTACATAGCTGCCAAAGTTTCTGCCAACAATGCAGTGCCAAGTTGGGTTGTATTTCTTGTCAAATTCCTGAAGAAAGAGAAGAGAGGCATTAAGGCCAAGAAAGCCCACATGAAAATAGTTCTAAGCACAAATTCTGAGCTGGTTCTGTTCACACACTATCGCCTCTCCTCCCACCTGCAGCATCTCGAGATTCCCCACTGCAAGACACTATTAAATTAAGCAACCGAACCTCTGCACTGGATTGTTTGAAGGATTCGACACAAGCAAAACATCTTCTGAGCCTTGGAGCACCACCAGCCCTGGGCAGGAAGAGCACACACAAGAGCTCTCCTTGGTACAGCCCTGTGTGTAGGCTAATCAGGGGAATAATTCTCCTCTCCCATTCCAAACCCACTCACGAAAAATAAAAAAAGGTTTTGGCATGTCTGCTCCAGCAAGGCATCTGAGCTTAAAGGTCACCTAAAAAAAGGAAGGAGGAAAAGCCTGGCTTCTGCTGTTTGGGACTCTTGTACACAAAGGGGAGAAATCGACGTTGAAAATGAGCAGGCAGATTCACAGGCCAGAGAGCACAGAGACCCAAGAGGTCAGAGGTGAGCAAGCTGACTGCTGGCCCAAGAGTCTTCTCCTACTTAGCAGGCAGGATAGGGTTAAAGACCATTTTCCTCCCTCTAATTAACGCAGGACTCCCAAGAACACCCTTCCCTCCCCTGAGACAGGGCCAGAAGAACAGACTCAACATCCAAGATTAAAGCCAGTTCTAGTTCTCAGACAGCAGAAGAGTTTGAGCTCTTTGCAGGTAACCTTTGAAGTAAGGAAAAGGCTTTCTTGCCAGGGCACGAAGGTGCATCAAATTGCTTTCCTCCTCCCAACACACTCTCATGAAATAAAGGCCAACTTCTTTCTGGATGCCTTCTGTTGCACTCCCTCACTTTACAGGCTGCATTGCCCCGAGCACTTAGAGCTAAGTCATGCCTCAAAGTGATCTGAGAAGTCAGGAGACACCTTTGAATCCTTTGCCTTCAAGCTTAGATTACAAGCAAGGCCCAAACACCAGCCCAGGTGCCAGGACTTCACTGCCTCTGAAGTCACATTTCCCTCCTCCAGAAGCACTTGGCCTGACCATTCTGAGAAGCTGCTACAGGGGGCCCAACAGCTCCCCAGATGCCATCAAGCATGACACGTAATTAACGGGCTCCTGCAAATCGGGAGACAACCTCTTCACCAGCCAGGGCAGCTGCTTGCACTGTTTCTAACACAGCAGCTTCCACAGCCCCAGCAGCCAGCACGAGGCCCATCCTCCTGCACAGCACCCATCCCAGAACCACACATGCACTGCTGCCCACCAAGTGAGACATCGGGGTGACCCCACCTGCACTGGTGCTGCAGGTCTGAGCGAGTCCTAAGCAGAGGCAGCAGCCAGCCCTTTCCAGGCTGGCAAATCCTGAGGGACAGCACTTGCAGTTTGCTCAGAGCTTGCCAGAGCTCTGCCATAGCCCTCCCCTGACCTTGGAGAAGTCACTCCATCCTCTTGAAAACAGCAGTAAAGCAGCCAAGAAGCCAAGTATCTTCTCCCTCCCAGCACGCAAGCATGAAGCCTCAGCCACTCAGCTCCTGACAGACTCGGGAGCTTTAGGAAGTCACAGCCAGCACAGCACCCTCATCCCGGAGTTACCTTCTTGATATATGCTGCAATGTCCTTTTCTATGTTGTACTTCTCCATGGCCTGTGTAGCACAGTCTACAGCATCCTGCTGCATGTCCTCGGACATGTCCGCATTCTTGATCACAGCCTTTCTGTCAGACATCGTGAACCTAAGGCAGAACATAGATTGCTTTAATCCCTTCCCCAACAGGAGACGCTTCCTGTGCATCAGAGGTTGTCCTTTCCGTGCAGGCTGCGTCACAAGCCGATACTACAAACCCCTGTTGTGGCCAGAGTGAGTTTATCGGGGTTGCCTACGGCAGCCCCAGGCCAAGGTGCCCCTTTACAGCCGGAGCACCGGCACTGGCTGGAGGTTAGATCAGAGATAGCCCAGCATCACCACCTGCATTAACCACACGCAGGAAAAGCTTATGTGTGGGAGGAGACGGGATCTGCAGAGAGCCACAGCCCTCCTGTACATCAATAGGCTACAGCCAAGTTTGCCTTCCAGGTGTACCAGTGTTTTGGAACATCCTCTGCCCAGAGCCTTGCAAGCAACAGATCCCAGACTGTCACTGGCACAGAGGCTCAGGAAGCACATTCAGAGCAGCAGTGCTTTTATTCTACCCCATCCCAGGTGTCACAGTTCCTGCTGCTAGTTTAGCCTGGAAGAAGTGTTGTTCCACATTCAGCCATCATCATCCCCTCACCTTCCTGCTGCTCTGCCATAAACCCAGCCTTCAGCTGTTCCCACGGGACAGAGCCAGTCTGACGAGCCAGAAGCAGGTTAACACCACACTGCAGCCTGGAAACAGGGCAGGAGAAGCAAGTCCCACCACAGAGCCAGACCTTGGCAAAGCCCTCCTTTTCCTGCCCCCTCCTCACCCAGGAACCACAACACAGACGCCAAAACCAGCATGCTGCTGCAGTCCAGGACTTGTAGGGAACTGGGAAGTGCTGTTCTGGAGTGAGGTGTGCAGCCCCCTTCGCTCTCAAAGTGCTTTGTACCAGCCACTGCAGCTGTTAGATCTGACACGGCCTTTCCAGTGAGGTGTTCAGCACTGGGAAGCTTCCAGCACAGTTCATATTATCCTAGAAAACTGGGATTTAATGATCCCAGCACTGCACTTTTCCTTCAAGCCCTAGAGAAGGAGCACCATGAAGTCCTGCTCTGGTCACCACAGCCCTCATTCCCATTCCCCACTCAAGGGCTGGGGAGGCACATGTTACCTGGGTATCCAGGTGATTGCACCAAGAAGGACCACAGCTGCTCACCTTGCAGCAGCTCTTACTCCAGCACATTAAAACTTTGTGGGAATAAGCTTCTTAATGGCAAGGAGTGCCTCCAATTAAGCCTGCAGAGCACCATTAAGTTTCCTAAATCCTTTTACAGCACTGTAAGTCTTGAGTGATACTACCAAGCATGTTTTGAAACAGTGAAACTACACATTTTTAAGCTCTGCTGTGGAGTGAAAAAAATCTGCTGCAATGATCACTTCCTGGAAGAGTCCCAGAAAACTGAAGGAGTAGCTTTGTTACAGCAATTAAAGGAGCTTGCTACCCAGAGAGAAAGAGAATCCAGTTACATAATTGCAGCCCTCTGATTACAATACTTCAATTCTTCCCTCTGCCTGCACTTGAAGACTTCTATTGCCACCTTAATTTATACAATTTAGATACAGTGTTTAATAGAGCACTGCTATTAACACACACTAACAGCATCGGGAGGAATGACAGGAACTGAGCTCCAATGCCAACAGAGAGCACATGCCCCTATCAGAGCCCTGGAAAAGCGTCTTCCCAGCAGTTTGTTCCTTTCCATGCCGTGGTTTCAGCCAGTGGGGGTTTGCCTGCAGCCCAGAAGCCGAGGGAAGAGAAGACACAGCTCAGAACAGTCCAATCTGCCTGTAGATTTGGATTCACCACCCAGGAATCTGACAATCCCTTGGAAAAGTCTTCTGGGTGTCCAGCCCACAGGAAGAGGGAAGCAGCAGAAATCCACTTGTGGGTCATCCTTCCAGAAAAGCTTCTTTAGGGAAAGAAAGCAAGCAAGCCCTCACACACACCAGGCCTTCACACACCTGCACTGCTCACAGAGTTCAGAGGGCACCTGCCATTGCATAACCAGCCACAGAGTGACCTGCAAAAGGCACCTTCCCTCCTCATTGTTTAGGCGAGGAGCATCCCAGTGCAGGCCTGTGCTGCCACGGGCGACAGCGCCAGAGGAAAAAACGATTATCCTTCAGAAGGGCTGCACATGCTGGCCAGGAGGCCTTCCCCAGCACAGCACCCTCCCTGCACTGCTCCAGGGCACAGCATCCCCCGTGCCAACCATGACAGGGGCCAGCAGTGGCTGTGCTGCTGGAGGGAGGGTCTCCTGCACCTGCCACAGGGGTGTCACACCCTGCACCCAACTGAACACCGCAGAGCAGGGCCCCAGTGTCTGCTCGTTCCCCGGGGGGTTACGGGGCCATCCTCCCAGGCAGCCCAGCAGCACCACACACACATCATAACCCTAAACCACAAGATCATAGGTGGTCCTCGGGGTCTTGCCACCCAATCTGGCCCTCTCTGAGGAAAACCACAAAGCCCCAGCACCCCTCTCAGGGCAAGACGGGCCTAGGAAGGGGTAACAGTACAGCTCCAGCAGCCACTCCTTTCCCCCAAGGGCAGGATGTGGTCTGTGAGGAGGAAGACCACAGCCCCAGCTGCCACTCCAGGGCAGTATGAGGCCTTGGGAGGGAAATTAGGCCCAACCCAGCACCCAACCCTTTTCTTACCAGGGTAGGATGAGATCTTAAAACGAGCACGAGTCCCAAGCCCAGTACTCCAGCAGGACAAGCTGGGGCTTTGGGAAGAGCATGAGACACAAGCCCCCTGATAACCACTCCTTCCCTCTCCGGGCAGGATAGAACCCTAGAAATGAGATGGGACTGAAGCCCAGCATCCACCACCTCCCCTATGAGGACAACATGGATCGCGAGGATGGGAGCGCCCATCGCTTCCCCACCAGGACAGCACAGATCCCACGGCTCGGAACGGGGCCCAAGCCCAGCACCCACCGCTCCCCCACCAGGACAGCATGGATTTCGCGACTGGGGACGGGGCCCAACCCCTGCACAAACCGCATCCACCACCTTGGCCGAAAAGGGCCCTGGGAGGGGGTGCGGCACAGCCCCTTCCCCCGCAGGGCTCCCGGGAGCCGGAGCCCTGCGTGACCTTCACGGGGGGAGCTCCGGGGGCGCCCGAGGCCGCGGTGACCTTGCCTGGAGCGGGGCCGGCTCCGCAGCGGCGCGGACCCCTAGGGAGGGGCGGGCTCCGATCGCTCCCCAGGGGCCGGTCGCGCCCGACCCCGGCAGCGACCTCCGCCCTCTGGGCGGCCCCGCCGCCACCCCGCGCACGGAGCGACCGGTGCCGGGCGAGGCTTGGAGACCCCCGGCCTAGCGGAGGCATCGCTCACCTTCACAGTGACGGGGCCACCCCGGGAGGGCGAGGC
>VWZW01003158.1:281950-295169 GCA_013397115.1 Edolisoma coerulescens
GGGGGCGGGGGCGCCGTGAGGGGCCGTGAGGGGCAGGGGCCGGTGTGAGGGGCTGTGAGGGGCAGGGGCCGGTGTGAGGGGCCGGGGGTATCCCGGGGGCTCCGCTCCTCCAGCCCCGATCCCCAGGAAGGGGGGGAGCCTGATCCCCTGGAGCGGCTGATCCCCAGAGGGACCTTTGTCGCCCTAGGGGGTCATGATTCCCCTGTGGCAGTCCCCTCTGCTTTTGGGACCCCTGTCCCTGGCGGGAGCCTGAACCCTTCTGAGAGGAACTCACTGAGTTGGGTCACACACGAGAGTGTTCTTGGTCAGAGGGCTCAACCTGAGTCAAACCCAGTCCTGTCTTGGTGATGAGTTGCAGCTTTGCACCTCAGTGGCACCTTTCACCTGAGATCTCCAACCTGCGGTGGTCATGGATCTCCTGAGCCTTGAGATGTCCTCCTACAGTGGCACATATTTACAGCTGAAAGGCACTTGCGGGAAAGAGGGACCTATGAAAGGTCCCTGAGGCTGTTAGCACCCTATTTGGAACAGATCCATGTTCCCTGGAGCTGGACGACATACCCCAAATGTCCAGGTTTTCAGGTCACAGCAGGCAGGTGCTCAGTGTCCTCCGCAGGGCTCTGCATCTCCCCAGACACATTTCCCTCTCCTGAACACATCAAAAGTGTTCCAGTGTTTCTTGGGGTTTTCTTACAGTGAGCAAAGCGTGGGGAATGCCCAGCAGAGCCTGGGGAATGACCAGCTTTCACTAAACCGCCAGCCCTTTTGCAAGATTATTTCACCGCTTTTCCCCTGGGATGTCTCAGGGAGTCCTGCCAGGTCCTTTTCCTGCCAGCCTTGTTTTGTGTGGGAAAGCTGATAAAATCCCAAACCTGGGTACTGCGCCGCCAAGAATTGTGCCTGCACACCCAGAGGCTGGGGTGACATGTGCCTGTTTGAGCTGCTTCATGGTACGTTCACCCTGAGAACATGTGATGTTCCACAGACACGTGCAAGACAAGAGGGGAGAATAAAACCTCTCTGTTCACACACCTGCCCGTGAGCTCTCAGGATCCTGTGCCGGGGTTGGCAGTGAGGGATCACCAGGCCAGCAGGACCCTGGCACACGGGTGTGACCCCGGTGCTTTGCACACTTGGCTTCCCTGCACAGGGGTCCCGGCACACAGGTGTGACCCTGGCACTTCACACACTTGGCCGTCCCACGCGGGGCTCCTGCCCTCCATAGCCGTGCTCCAGGCACACACCTGCCCCCCCGGCTGCCCCTGCACGCCCGGCTGCCAGGCTGGCCACCAGCCAGCTCCCATTTTGGTTGCTCCATTTCACTCGAGCAGCAGTGCCAAGAAGCCCTTTGCAGAAGCTACCTGAAGAAAAGCCCAGGAAAACAAAAAAAACCGATTCCCATGCTGTCCCCATTCCCATTATGCAGTGCCCGAACAGTAGCGAGAGGGAGATGGCGCTGCCCGGGCTCAGCTGCCTCTTAACAAGACCAGTTTTAATTGCCTGCATGGCCTTGAGAACCAAGAAAACCACTCCAGGTCCTGAAACCTCCCTGATTTGATTGCTGAATGAAGACAAGCTTACAGCTGGTAACAGCACCCAGGGGACAGGCCAGGTTCACTCCACGAGCCAGCAGCCCCGGAATAGGCCGATCCCTTTTGCTAATGAAATGGATATTTCCTGGTGTGACCTTTGCAGCCTCTCAGATACTGGTCAAAACTCCCAACAGCAAATAAAATATTTACTGTTCCTTAATGGGTCCAGACCCGAGCTCCTGCTTTAAGAGAAAAGTCAGCAGCAGAAAAGCAAGTGAGGATGAATGAACACTGCAGTGCCCGGCACTGAGGTTGTACAAGCACGGGGGGGACAAGGCCATGCCCGGGCAAGTGACACAGTCTTGGCCTGCCCGGCCGGAGCGGGCCAGCTCCCCAGGCCACGCTGCAGAGCGGCCGAGCCGGCCGTCCCCACACGGCTCCCGGAGCGCCTGCCCACGAGGGCAGCCGGCTCCGCTCAGGTTCGCTGCACCACGCTTGGCTGGGCTATTTATAGCTCTGCCGAGTCTCTGTTGAGGCAGCAGATCTGAGCCTTGTGGATCTGTTTTATGAGCATCCCAGACCGGGCGGCGCAGAGCCTTGGAACGGAGCCGCCGTTCGCATCGGGGAGGTTTGTGCTCTACTCTCAGCGCTGAGCTGAGGCCCGGCAGCTGATGGGGCTCAGCAGGTTTTAAGGCCAGAGGCAGCTCCTGGGCGATGCTTATCCTGTCTGTCCCACCCAGTGGGAGCCCCGGGCTTTCCCACGAGGACTCCCATCGCAGAGTACTCTGAGTTGGAAGGGATCCACGAGGATCATTGAGTCCAACTTTTAACCCTGCACAGGACATCTCCAAGAGTCACACCATGTGGACCTCCTGCTATTTTCCCGGTGCAGAACCAGCACTTGTCTCCCTCCTCTCCTGGAGAAGCCCATGGGCAGCTTCAGCCCAGGGCAGGAGGCAGCTGCCCTGAGGAGCAAAGGGACAAGGTATCAAAGAGTGGCCCTGAACCCAAATGGTGACAGTCTACAGTCCCCAGAGCTGGATCCAGAGCTGGTGGCTGCTTCTGTAATCCTAGTGTAACCCTATCCCAGTTACATCCTGCCTCCTCCCAAAGCATCTGCAGCAAGAGGAGGTGGAGGAGCCCTGCTCCTGCCTGGCTCAGTCGTGCTCCTTGCACTGGAAGGAGCATGGCCTTGACAAAGAAAGTCCTTGGAGGATAGATGGAGGGAGATGCGTTCCTGAAGAGTGACAAAAGGCATTTGTTTATAAATTCCTCTGAGTGGACTATATAAAGCACTTCACAGAGATTCACAGGAAAAGGGCCTGGCATGAGAAGCAGTTTGCCATCTAAGGCTGTGCTCCTCCTGCCCCGTGGCCACATGCTTCCCCTGGGATGTGTTTCCAATCCCAGGCGATTACAAGTAAAAAACCACGGACTTTGTGCCCATCTGCCACAAGAAATGCAGAGGTCTGAGATCCAAATGCAGGGCTGACAGTGTGAGTGTGGCTGCAGCATTCCTTCCACCAGCTCCACTTCCATGCTGTACCTCTGCAGAAACATCCCCCACAGGAAATTTTTCTTATTTAACCTAAACTCACTTTGATATGACTCAGCCCACTACTTCTGCTCTGCCCTGCCACAGACATGGCACACTGACTTATTTTATAGCACAGATCCACAGCAGACAACAGCTGAAATGACACCTTCATCTCCTGTCCCTGCAGGAATTCCTTCCCTCTCTCCTCCTCCCGCGTGTCTCCTGCACCTCTGCTCCCCTCCTTTCTCTAGACTCCCCCATCAGTCACTCTCTTTGCCAATAATCAATAAAAACAACAGCAGCAGTAAAGCACCTTCTATTAATTCCCCTCTGGAGTGGAATGGAGGGTGTGGGCACCCTGGAGCAGGACTGCTGCTCCATCCCAAGGGGGATTTGGCCACTTCATCGTATCCACAAAAGCCCTTGCTCACAGCTGCAGCCCCCCACCAGCATTGTGGCTGCTGGAGCTGGGTCCCTCCACAGCATAGCCCCCAGGGCTGCCCAATGTGTTATTTTTTTACCAGGAGTCAATTGTTTTGCCAAGTGTTTTGCAAAGCGCATTCCGGAGGGTTTGCTCTCCATCCTGGGCTGCTTTGATCAATCTTGTTTGCAAAGCAGTTTCCAGGGCCCCGGTTAATGTACGTTATTATCTCCCTGAATCCCTGCTATTGAACCTGATAAATCCCATGGAAAAAGAAAAATCCCTATAAAAGGAAAGGCTCTAAAACCTCCCGCGGGAGCTGCCACCGCTGACGCGGAGGGTTTGGACACCATGAGTGGTCCTTTAACAGCAAGAGCAGCCCCAAGTCCCCTGGTTTATTGCCTGGTCTGCAAAGGCTTTCATCCCAACGTGAGACCAGAGTGCAGGAATACCAGACCTGGGACTGTCCCCCAGGTTTCCCAGCTGGGAAGAGAGTGCATCCCTGTAACTGCTGTGGGAGCAGCTGGGTAGTGGGTGCAGGGGTTGAGGTGTCCCTGCCCAAGGAGAAATGTTCCTCTGTAGGACTGGATCACACACTTCCCAGCAGCACCACACACCAGGGCTCTGAAACCCCAATGCCGTCCCCAAAGCCAGCACGGCCTTTCCCTGGCTCCAGCGTGCAGGGAGCCATCTCTCCTTGTCTCCCCAGGTCTGTCCCGGAGCAGAGGCAGCTGCAGCGTGGCACCACGGCAGGGCAGCCTGGGCTTATCTCCAAGGCAAACGGGCTCAAAAATGTGACAGGCTATAGACAGCTTTTTGTCTAAACCCTGCGTGCCACAAGGCAGCACGTTCCTGCCATCCCACAGGCATGAGAGAAAACACTCCACGACTTGTGAGCCTTATTAATATGGATTCAGGTCAGCTGCTCCCTGCAAGTTTTTGCGAGTGACTCGCGGTGTGCAGTTCATGCAGGATCCATAAATAAGGACATCTCTCTGGAATATCGGCAGGGTCGTATGAACACAGGGATGTAAGAACTGCCTCCGTGCATGCAGGGGGATGAGGGGTGAGAAGCCACCCAGCCCTCTGCTCCCAGCTCCCACCACCCTAGCCAGGCTCCCGGACCGGCTGGATGCACTGAGGGCTGGCAATTTCCTTTAATCTGATCTCTTCTGAACAGAAAAACAGGTTTGGAGACAACATAAACACCAAAGGAAAGGTCACATCAAAGCCATGTGCTCTGTGACCGTGTCTTGTGGCTTCACTCTCACAGTGGGCTGTGCAGGGCCCTGAGTGGACCATGGGGCAGGGGGTGGGAACACAGACTCGGTGCTTGCAGGGCCAGGGCCAGGGTGATGGGTAACTTTACTTTGAGTTTCTCCATTTTTCTTTTTCTGTGCTCCCTCTCCTTGGCCTGGTGCTTCAGCACAAGCCCTACACTCAACGTGGTTTGTCTGCAAGGCGTCCTGCCTGCACATCAAAGGCTTCCTACATTTTTAAGGCTAGAAGGGCTGTTGGGATCATTTACTCCACCCTCCTGTGAGCCACAGCACTTGCCAAAGCTGGGTTCCTGTGGTCACACAGAGCACGGTGCTGCCGTCAGAGGAGCTGGGAGGTGCCAAGACACGCCGGTGGCTTTGGGCTGGCTGCAGGGGGGGGTTCCTCCTGCCCCACCTCAGCACATCCACGTCAGCCACGTCCCCATGCTGCACTCCCTCCACTCTGCCACACTCCTTGCTCTTTCTTCCAGCCACGGGCTGCAGTCCCCAGGGGAGTCCCTGCTCCGGGAGCACACTGGGTGCTCACCAGTGTACCTACTGGGAAACCACATGTAAAGCACTTAGTACTCATGCATGAAATGATTGAGCAGTCATGCACGGGCTAATTGGGTATTTGTATGCCAAATAACGGGCGCTCATGCGTGAACTGCCCGGGTGCTCATGCATGCCCTGATCGGGGCTCATGGGCACGGGAATGAGCCATCCACGGATGCGCTGACCCGGCTTCCCTGCAGGACTAACCCTGCACTTGTGCGAGCTCCAAGTGTGAACCTGTGCGTGCTCAGGCAGGGTCGCTTTGGATGCTGATGCATGACCTCCTTGGGTGCCCAAATGCAAATTATCTGGGCACTTGTGCATTCCCTGATTAGACACACATGCATGAATTAATTAGGCACTGGACTGCGTGTTCACTGGGAACAAGTGGAGCCCGGCACAGCGACAGCCCCACACAGGGCAGGGAAACCTGCCAGCACCGAGCACGGGATGGTGTGGCACCAAAAATCCCTGCTGGCTCCCCCAGCGTGTGTGAGCCGGTGGCTTTGCCTCCCCAGCAGCCTTGCTGGCATACGCCAGCCAATCTCACACCTTCCCCCGAGCTCCCCGGGGCGTAGGAAGGAGCTACTGCTGTACAGACAACTTAAACTCTGTTCTGGCACAGCTTAAATACAAGAATCTCCACAAGCAGGAGACAAGGTCTCCACTGTGTAGAATAATTTAGGTCAGTCTCACTTCTGCAATGATTTATTTAAGCTTTAGCAGTTCCTGGCCCAAGTGAGGGAAAAAATGAGGAAAAAAAAATAGAATCCCCCATATTTACACTATTTTTCTGTAATGTTTATCTTGTGGAAGCTACAGCCTCATCTGCCAGCGCCACTTTAATCCAGACCTGCAGACATTTCCACCACACACTCACATTTCCTAGGACTGTGCTTCAAATTGGAGCAACTTGCTGAGCACAAAATCTCAGCCTGCAAAAGCTTTCGAGAGGTTGCTTCTCCCTGGAAAGTACATCCCATCCCTCGATCACTCCGAGGCTTTACCAGAAATGCTCTGGCCTTCCTGCAATTGAAAAAAAAGCCATTTGAGTGGGCTCAGAAGCAAAGCAGCCAGAAACAACCCCACTGTGCTACAACTCCACAAACCACAGTGAAGGAATGGCCTGGGAAAGCAGGGCCCGGATGGGTGTTGGGGGTGATGTCGAGCTGGGCAGATGTATATTTCAATGTAATAATGTATATAAATGTATATAAATGTATTTATAGCAGGCGGGTACTCACGGGCTCGCCCTGGGCTGGCATCACTGAAAGCTCCGGCCAAACTCCCTCCCATCCTCCCCGCCAGCCTGGTCATCTTGATGCTCTCACTGAGCTCTACAGAAGGCGCTGCAACAGTTGATCTGATCAATAAATACACATTTTATACAACCCTTAAGTCTGTAATATCTCTCTGTATATAAGAGGCCATGAGGGATTTTGTTTTAATTAGAGGAATGCTTAAGGCTACTCTGCCTCCTGTTTAATCGGCCTTGGAAATGCAGCAGGAAGGGCTGTCCTTGCGCAGAGCACTGCTCCAAGCCAGCACCACCCGAAGGCTCAGGAGGGCACGAGGGCAGGAGCAGTGAGAGAGGGGAGCACAGCCCATATCCACCTCCATCTGGCATCTCCAGAACGAGCCAGGAAAACTCTTGTCTGGAGCAACAAGTGCCCTGCTTGGCACCCTCAGGGCGGGAATTACTGAGCAGGGTCCAGCCCCATCCCTGGTCTGAGGGGATGGTTATTGTGGATACACAGGGAGAGGTGTCAGGAATGCACTTCATGGCCAGAAAAGAGCAGAGGCTCCCAGCCAAACATTGCCAAAGTTTGCAAAGGTGGTGGTTTTCTTACGGGAATGTCACAACTGCTTAGGTCCCACGGCCTGGAAATACCCGTGGGAGGAAGCACAGCTCTGCACAGACACGTGGCCTTGGGAACAGCCCTCGGTGCCCTGGGACGGCTCTGCCTCCGTGCTGGGATCCAGGTGAGCCTCTCTGCTGGGATCCAGGCCAGCCACCAGCACACACACCTGGCTTTGCCATGGAGCACCCAGAAGCCAGTGCATGCCAGAGACATCCAGCGCTGTGCCCTCAGTGTAAACCACCAATGTAAGGGTCTGGAAGGTGTATTTCCAGCTCATTCCAGTCCCACCAGTGCCCAGGGGCACTTCAGCCCCAGTCCATCACAGCGCTCAGCTCGTGTTTAACTCCAAGCAGGCATGCAATCAGTTTGGGAGAAGAGCTGTCCTCTGCCTGGGAGGATAGGGAGGAATAAAAAGGGGAATAATAAGGAAAATGAACCCTAGAGGAAAAAAACTGCTCACTGACAGCATTAATGGTCTCAGAGCAAACAGAAGGGGAGGCACTGCTTTGTGCTCTCCCTCGGCCCGGCAGCACAGGTATTGTTTGCTGCTAACAGCAAAAAAGCCTCACGGGGATGCCACGTGTGTGTGTGTGTGGTGAAACCCTCTGGAATGGGAAGGCAAATGACGAAGCAGTGAAGTCCTTGGTATGCCAGGACATTATCCAAAGCCTTGGATTTATAGTTAACTGGTTCCCATGGACAAACTGCAGCTTTTACTGCTGCTGCAGCTCCCTGCCCTCGCCAGCCCAGCTGTCCCAGGCTCCTCGTCCCAGGCAGCTCCTGCTCCTTGGATCCTGTCTTTCTCATGTGTGGTATTTCAGAGGATAAAAATGTTGATATGCTTCTTGGGAAATGATCAAATTAGTATCCATCGTTCGTGCTCTAAATGACAAAGACCTGACATTCCTATTTACTGCCCTCAAGAAACTGCACCTAAAAGGCCTATTAGGAAAAGGAAAAAAATAGCTTGTATTTCATGTTTTAGTTGGGCTACTGTGGTACCAGCAAGTCCAGTATCATACATAAATCAAATTGTCTTGTTTTTTCTTTGCCCTGCAGAGCAGAGCGCAGGACAGCTGCTGCCGGGGCTCCACTCCTAATTTCTGACACATCTTTTAACCTGCTCATTTAAAAGCACTTACTTTGCATCCTTCTCCTTAAGAATTAATGGGATATGAACCATGAGGTTTCCTAGATTAGGAATGTCTGGATAATAAAATGCTGTGGAACAGGATTTCCAATGGGAGCAGAACTCTTTCAGCAGCACCTGGGCACTGGGATCAGCAAACTGCTCCGGACCTTGGCGGCTGCTCCCACCCTGGGCCTTTTGTAAACGTTGAGTTTATTTTTCCTTGTTTATTTGCCTTTCATTGAGCTCTGACAGGAAAAATATATGGCTCAGTGTCCCTCCCGCCCTGGTCTCTGTGAGCTTTTGTTTCACATGGTTATCACAGTCCCTCGCCTCTTCCAGTGTTTACATAAAGTTACAGCGCCCACGAAACAGCTCCAAAAATTTTGTCTTTAAAAATATTCTGCTTGAAACCAATTTTAATGAATTTCTCTCTCGTTGTAGTTAAATAAAACCAGCAAACCCACACTGATGCCACAGGGGCTGCGTGGTGCTGAAAGCCCCGAGCCGGGGAGGGAGCGGGGACGTCGGCAGCGCTGCCAGCGGCTCTCCACGGAAAGCTAATGGAAAACCTCCTTTTAAAAACCACTCAGGCCTGGCAAATTGGGGTTATTTTTGGAGAACAAAGAGATCCAGCTCTATCCATGCTCCCGAGGCTTGGCTCGGTGGCACGGCCCCCACAGAGACATCCCCAGGATGTGTGAGTGCAGAGCTCCCACTGCCCGTGGCTGAGCCGTGGCCCTGCAGTGTCCTGGCGGGGACGGTGACAGATGCCACGCACCAGATAAGAAGCCATCAATACCTCCAACGGACAAACACCATTTCAGTTCCCTGTATCAGGATGGCACCGTTCACTCCGAGTTGGAACACGAGTGGTGGGAAGGGAAGTGGCAGGAGGGGCCGGTGAGCTCGCATTGCCGGAGCTGTGCCACCGGTGCACCGTGGCAGCGGCTCCTCGCTGGGTCCCGGTGTGGAAGGCTCAGCCGGCTGCGTGCCACACGCCCAGAGCGTGGAATGCACCGAGGGGAAAGGAGGCAGCTCCAGGAAATGCACAGGGAAATAAAAACAGCAAGAGGAAAAGGAGCAGCTGCAGGGAATCCCTCACTGCCCAGTCCCTGCCAAACTGCGAGGTTCCCTCTGGAACGAGCAACCCAAATGGATCCGCTCCTTTCCACTTATTTATTCCTTAGCAGGAATAAACGTTAGCAGGTTTATTTACATTGACAGTTTGCATTCATTTTCCTCCCTCTCCACGTCAGGCCTTGGAGCATCCCACCAGGCAGGGAGAGGGAAGAGCAATGCAAGCAGCTGCTGTGATATTCGGTGACAGCAGGAGGCAGGGAGCAACGGCAGAGCTCTGGATGAACAGAAATGTCTTCCCAGGGAAATAAATCCATAGAAATGGATTGGGGGCGCTCATTGAAACTTTCTGGTCCGTGCTAACTGCTGCCCCTCTCCCTCCCAGCCCCAGCCACAGTGTGCTGGCACGTGGGAATCGCTGCAAATCCAAGTAACGTGAAAACAAGAGAGCAGAAATCACAGCAAACCCATGATTTTTATTATTTTTAATTTTTAAAAATTAACTTTTTATTGCTACCAGCCAGACAAATAACCACACACAATTTAACTGATTCTGCTTCCCTGTGCCCCGTGACTCTGCTCCAGGGACCTTGGATCTGAGCACATCGTGGGGCCAGCTGTATGGTGTGGCTGTTCTCATGAAGGAAAAACAGCAGGGTTTTGGAAATTTAAGAAATGAGCATTCCCAATCCACCTGGGACGATTTGAACTCCGGTGGTGTTACTGCTGCTTGTCTGGCTTTTCTCCTGTAAGTCTCCACCCGTGTGTGTCCTTTTGGGCTGGCTTCCAGGAAAAATTCCCACTGGCAGTGTGCTGTGTTTTCCGTTTGCATCCAGACATGCCCCAGCATGTGCAGAGGAAATCTCTTTGCTAACAGATAAATCTGCATAAACAAAACAAGCTCTGTCACCGTCCACTGCTATGGGAATTATTTTCAAGCTTACACACACTTTCCCTGTCTTATCTTAAACTCAGAGTTTCTCTGAAAAAATCAGACTGGTATTTTTGCATCTTTTTCCTACATGCAAAAGAGTAAGTTTGATAACTTTGAGGCACTATTTAAAGTGGAACACGCACACACACACCCCCCCAAAATATCAGCTTTGTATTTCACCTCCAAAGACACAACCTGTGTGGTTTCAAGTTCCTGGTGGAATGCCAAGGAAACCCTCCAGCAGCAGATTCCTAACGACTGTTACAGGAGGGAAATGGCAAGTTTGGACAATTCATTGCTCAGTTCTCAAAAAAAAACGTTACAACTTCAGATGCCTCTTAAAAAAAATGACCATTTTCTCCCAAACAATCTGAGCTTTGATGAACTGTTATTTTGCAACACAGTAAGATTAATCAGGAGTAATCCCAGCTGGATCGCTTTGTAGTAAGGATTAGGAAAAACAGGTTCTCTGTGATGACAGAGCCCTGCAGCTCTGCCTGGGAAACCTCCTGCTTCCCAAGTTTCATCAGGAAGAACAATAAGCAATGACGTTACATGGGTAATATTTGCATTATTCACCAATATTCTCCCTTGGAAAGCCCCGGTTTCCACTGCTCCCATTTTGACAACAAAAACTTGCCATTTTACAGTAGTTGGCTTCTTTTTTTTTTTTTTTTGCAAGATTATTTGCCTTTGCCTCAATGTACAAATGAGCCTTTGTACCAGTAATTTATTTTCTATATAACTTATTAATTCCTCACATATGTTTTGCTAGAAAGCCAAAAATGACTCTGAGAAATAAGTATTCTGCAGCATATCCAACTAAACACTCCACTGATAACACAGAGCTAAGGAAGGTAATGAGGAAGAAAACATCCAATACTTCTATAAAGAGACACTTCATTAAGGTAATTAAGAGAATCATTTAAAGCAGTTATGAGGATTATTAAGACATAAAAGAAATTATGCAACAGGGTTTTCACCAACCAGGCAGACTTACCATTGGTTTATTATGCCTTTAAGAATAACTTTCAGTGGTTTTAATAAGTTTTTGAAACTAGAGACTCATTTCTTGGCAAAGGATGGCGTTTCCCTGCACCTGGGAAAAGCATAATCAGGATCTTTGTGGGGGGTTTTTTGTGGGGAGGGGACTTGTTGGGGTTTTTTAATGTCACAGAAAGGTTTGCGTTGGGAGGGGCCTTAAAGCTCACCCAGTCCCACCCCCTGCCATGGGCAGGGACACCTTCCACTATCCCAGGTTTTTCCAAGCCCCGTCCAGCCTGGCCTTGGACACTGCCAGGGATCACAGAATCCCTGAATCGTGGGTTGGAAAAGACCTCCCAGATCACTGAGTCCAATCCTTGACCCATCCCCACCCTGTCACCCAGAGCACATCACTGAGTGCCACGTCCTGTCATTCCTTGGACACTTCCAGGGATGGGAACTCCAAAAAAATGTTTCTGCTGAGCTGGCAAATAACTGTTAAATTGTTAAATTGTGAATAGCTTGTTAAATAACCTTAAAACCCCTTGATTTCCCCCAAATCACCCCCTAAAGTCACGTAGATCCACGCTGGAACTGCAGGGCCGCAGTCACCGCTCACCACGTTGTGTTCCACTACAAAGAGAACTGTGAAACCCTGAAACTCTGTCACAGGTGCAGAACACCCCCAGGCAGGTGGGAATTTACCCTCTGCCCACCACCTCTGGTGGAGACGGGCTCTCTCACCCCACCTCTCTGCTGTTATTTAATCCCTTGGCGACCCAACAGGGACATTCCTCGTTAAAAACCCTGGAGCAGAGGCATCGCTGCCCTTCCACCTCCAGGAGAGAAAAACGAGCAGCATTTGTAACAGTCACACATGTCATGATGTTACACTGAAAACATTTCCCTGTCAGCCGCCGGATTGCTGTTTTTCCAGAGGAATATGCATTTTTCATCAACATGTGAAAAATGAGGGCAGCACGATGGGCTCCAAGGAAGAGGCAGGAGGCATTTTTCACAATCCCTTAATTAACTCATGAGGCTAAAAGGGTTTTCTCCACACTCCGACACTGTTTTAACCCCTCATGGAGGTTTCAGTGACTGAACCTCTCCAGCACCACATGGTGCCAATACAAACACCACCCAGGGATCAATCAATGAGAGACACCTAGATTGTACGAGATCATTTATTTCAATAGTTTTTAGCACAATCTCACCTACCTATTTCTATTATCTTGTGGAGTGGGGCACACTGAAGCGGTTTCTCACTCTAAAGCTGCTTTATCACATCTGTGAGGGCTTTGTGACAATGCAGAGTACTCCACTGCTATTTTAAAGTGGCTTTATTGAAATTATAATTTTACAAACATTACATAGTTGGATATTATTGTCCTGCTTCTTTTGAGTCTGTTTTTCATGTGACCCTACATTAAACCTTCACAAATGCACTATTATAGAACATCCTTCTGCAGGAGCACGCAGCCCTCAGCAGTGTCCTTGAGTGTATCCACTTGGGATGCAACTTTGCCTCAATTAATAACACTTTTTGTTCCTCCACTTTTATTAACTTAAACAAGTCAAGTCCATTCTTAGAAGTTTGTTTTGCCCAAGCTCATCGTGCTCAGCTACCAGTGTTGGATGCAAGAGCCCCCAAAAACCATCATATGGGTTCAGCAATGGGAAAACACACCGCGAGTGGGGGAAAATCCCAAACCAAACAGATTCAAACCCAAACTGCAGCTGCTGAGGCGGATGTGTAAGGCCGTGCCCCCTCCGCTGAGCGGGCCGGGGCTCCCTCCGCTCCCCGGGCCCCCAGAGCGGCCATTTCGGGTCCGCCTCCGTCCCGCTCCCGGGGAGCGGGCAGAGCCCTTTCCTCCGCTGTCCCCGAGGCCCGGCACACCGGCACAGAGCCGCGAACGCGGCCCG
>VWZW01003158.1:296037-309039 GCA_013397115.1 Edolisoma coerulescens
GTGCCGCCCGCAGGGACGCGGAGGACGCCGTCTACGGGCGGGACGGCTACGACTACGATGGGTATCGCCTCCGCGTGGAGTTCCCTCGGAGCGGCCGCGGCACCGGCAGAGGCGGCGGCGGCGGCGGAGGGGGAGGAGCCCCTCGGGGCAGGTACGGCCCCCCGTCCCGGCGCTCGGAGTACAGAGTGATCGTCTCGGGTGAGTCATTGCTCTCTCTCAGCCTAAGTGCTCCCCCGGGGTCCCGCAGGCGCGGTGCTGCTGCGAGCTTCTCCTTAAAAAGCATCGCCGCGCGTGCTTCGGGAGGGGAGGAGTGGTGTCCCCCGGTGCTGAGCGCTCCTCTCCTTCGCTGCGCCGCTGCTGCTGCTGTAACTACGAGAGGTGAAGCTCTAATCCGGTTTTAAACTCACGTCTTGGTTTTTCTGTAGGGCTGCCTCCAAGTGGAAGTTGGCAGGATTTAAAGGATCACATGCGTGAAGCAGGTGATGTATGTTATGCTGATGTTTTCCGAGATGGCACTGGTGTCGTGGAGTTTGTGCGGAAGGAAGACATGACCTACGCTGTGCGAAAGCTGGATAACACTAAATTTAGATCTCACGAGGTAGGTATCACACTTACTTTCTTTGGCCAGAATTGGATACAAGGGGCTTAACAGTAGGATTTGAAGGTAAGGAACGTGTGGCGTTCATTGTTTGGTTACAAAGCAGCTAAATAAGTGTGTGGTCAGGCTGGAGATAGACGTGTAAGCTCTGCTGTCTGTCCCGGCTGTAGTAACGCTGTCTGCAGTCTGTCAGCATGCCTGAAACATGGCCCTGAAGCCTCGACGTTTCAATCGAAAGTTCTGTCTATTCAATAGGGAGAAACTGCCTACATCCGTGTTAAAGTTGATGGCCCAAGAAGCCCAAGCTATGGAAGATCTCGGTCCCGCAGCCGTAGTCGTAGCAGGAGCCGTAGTCGAAGCAACAGCAGAAGCCGCAGTTATTCCCCAAGAAGAAGCAGAGGATCTCCACGCTACTCTCCCCGCCACAGCAGATCCCGATCTCGTACATAAACATCACTAGCTCTGATCTTTTTGTAGAACCCCATGTTGTACACAGTTTTCCTTTACTTAGTACAGTCTTTCATTATTTTTTTTTTTTAAATTCCAACTGTTTTACTCGAATTGGCTGAAGTGTTGAATTGCATTCTTGTGTAAAATCCCTAGTGAGTATTTGCTCCTCGACACCAACATTCCCCTCCTGTCTTTGGTAAATTGTATTTTAATTGCTGTCAGTCAGGATTGTTCCGGTTTAGTTCTAGTTCAATACCAACATTCTTGGAGCTGTGGTATTGCTGTGTAAATGTCTCAGTGTTCCGCTGTGGTCGAGACGAGCTGGGGATGTTGGGATGTTTGTGGCTAACTTGTCTCTTCTGGGGGATCTTACATTTTATCTTGCCTTTTCGTGTGTCTTTCTGTAGACATATCTGAAGAGATGGATTAAGAATGCTTTGGATTAAAGGATTGTGGAGCACATGTCAATCATTTTAGGATTGTCAAAAGGAGGATTGAGGAGGATCAGATCAATAATGGAGGCAATGGTATGACTCCAAGTGCTATTGTCACAGATGAACTTGGCAGTATTGACCTTATACTGAGAGACAGGGGAATTGAGGCCGAGCACAAACGTGTCCCCACGTGTCGCTTCAGGCATGTTCTCGTGACCGCAGGCTGCGATTGCTCTTCTCTTTTAAAACTTCCTTCTCTGGGGGGGCAATTGTGGCCAAATCCCTGCTTTTGTAATTCTCTATTCCATCCTAGTTTTTTAAAGGAATAACCGGGGCCGGGGGGGGAGTATTGGTTTATTTGTCCCGCAGCGTTTGGTTACAAGTGTCCATGTCCGTAGTATCCGTACACTTGTAGTAGAACTTGCAATCAGAGTATAATATCAATACTGCTAAAATCTGCATGTCCTCTGTGTGACTGATACAGCGTGGCTGTTGCATTTTTATAAGTACCAGAATGAAAGCAAAATAAAAATAGCAAACCTAGTGGGGAATGATTTAAGTCTCAGCCCTGCCCCCTCAGACTAATTCACGATTGACTCACGATCCGTGTGAAAACACCGATTGTTAACGTTCCCTCCAGCTGGGAGTGCAGCTGTAGTCCAGCCATTCCATAGTAGGTGGATAGACCGAGCAGTTAAAGCTTTTCCAGTTTAGTAAAACCATTTTTTACAACCACAAAACCTCGTACCCACCAATGCGCTGAGTATGTTGGCATTTCCAGTTGACATATTGTAAATATTTACAATGTTTCCTCCAAATAGTAATTAACATTTTAAAGAAATTATCTGAGCATCACCATTGGAAAGTTTGTTTTGGGGAATTGATAGTTATTACTGTACATCTGAATTAATTGATGGCAAACATAACTGATCATTCCCCAGAATCCTATTTTTTCATTACAGTATCTAACTTTTTGCCTCCTCTTTTTTGGTTTTGCTGGTTATAAAGGTTTGGATTGGAGAGGGCTCACTGGATCCCAATCCTTGGAGCTGGATCATTGGATTCAAATCATAATGTGGATAGGATAGGGAGGCTGAATTACAAGGATTCATGGAGCGGGATCAAATTACCAGGAACATAGGAGTGGATTCCTGCCCCAACCAAACCGCATTCGTGTGGATTTTTTTTATTCAACTCAATTGGCTATTCCAAAGATATTTTTTTCCTATTTTTGACGATTGGAGCCCTTAAGATGCACGATGGAGTTTTGCATTTTTTTGGTAAAAGGAGCAAAGCGAGGACCTGGAGAGGTACGCTGGAGCAATCTCCTTGGAAGGATTCAGCACGAGTAGATGGTAAACCTTAAAGGGGAAAAAGGGGGGTTTGTTTAAAAAAAAAAAAAGTAAATAAGTCATTTCTCTAAATTTAAAGACCAAAATTGGAGTTAAAGATGACATAGGTTTCAATTGGCCATTGCTTTTTTTCTTTGACAAATAAAATTTTTACAAAAACACGCCCCGTGTCATCGTTGGTCGCGGAGTCTCGTCCTCGCCCGCCGCCCTCGCGTTGGGGATCCGGACAAAAGCCTTTTGTGTGGAACAGAGCCAGAGTGTTCCACAGGAAGCGTCCATGTTTGAGCTGCTCCTCAATAAAGGATCAGTTCCCTGGGAAATGGGTGGAATTCAGTAGATGGGGAGGGGAAAAGAATGAATTCTCCGTGCTTAAAGGAGGGAGCGTGAATATGAGCGTTGATGGGAGATCCCGTGGGGAAAATGGGAGAGTGATGGGCTTGTCCTGAGGCTGAG
Source organism: Edolisoma coerulescens (assembly GCA_013397115.1). NCBI lineage: Eukaryota > Metazoa > Chordata > Aves > Passeriformes > Campephagidae > Edolisoma > Edolisoma coerulescens. Next base: position 299,325 of record VWZW01003158.1, read on the forward strand.
TGGGAGCAGAGCTAGTCTGTGTGGGTGAGACCTGAGGTCAGGCTGGACACAGCACCTTCCCACGTGGAGGGTGGATGGATGCCCAAAGGAGGCTGCGGCCCTGGGGAACGTGGGGTGACTGGTGCCAGAGAAATTCTTTGGGATGTGGGAAACGAGGGAGGGCAGTGGGGGCTTGAGGGCACACGGGTGTGAGCTGGGGAAACAAAGGTGGAGTTTGGCCCAAAAACCCCAAACTTCTGGGAACTGATCTGTTACATCACCCGTGGTGAAGGAAGGTGAAAGCAATTTTAAAGGGTACAGGTGTGTTCAGGGTGTTTCACAAAGGGAAACCCGAAGAGTTTGGTGTGCCAGGACTGAAGTGGAGTTTGGAGAGGAGCCCTCTCCAAAGGACCCATGGGGAGGAGTGAAGGACCCCAGCAGCCCCGAGGGATCCCCATCCTCACTGTGAAATAGGAGCTTTGGTTCTGACCCAGGGAATCCAGCAGAGCTGGTGGCCTGAGCAGGTTCACCAGGAGCTCATCAACGTGTGGAGCAGCAATTTCAGGGGCAGTTCAGCCAACTACGATGTGGAATTCCCTGTACGAGGTGTGTGCTGGAGGTGCGGGAAGGCTGTAACTCGGAATTCCCTGCACGAGGTGTGTGCTGGAGGTACAGGAATTTGTCAAGCCTGGTTCTGGCACCAGGGAGCCGGTGGGTGCAGGATGTGCTCGAAGTCTCACCTGTGTGTGGATCAGCTACTGGAGCGGGAAATGCCTGAGGATTGTTTGCTCCTGAGATTATCTCAGCGGTTTGGATGCCCCAGGAGGGCACTGACTCCCAGGAAGGGGAGGTGGGAACACAGCGTTCTCTGTGTTGGGATTTGTGGAGTGTCACCTTCCTGGAAAGCTGCTGACGTGGAGCCTCACAGAGCCGGTGGGGACCACACCTGTGCCTGGAGGCTGCGATCCTCCCGCGGAGTGGAAAGGCTGCCTTTCCATCTCACCTGGAAAATGGAAGGGAATGGAGCACTCCTGGGTTCTCTCTCTCATTTTGGCTTTCCCCCTCCAAGGGGAGAGCTCGGGTCACTCCAGCAGGAGCTGCTGGTCCTGTTCCTGCCCCAGCATCACCCACTCACTTTGTTCTCCGTGTCCTGGCTGTGGTGTTTGTGAAGCTCTTTGAGATCCTGTAACAAACCTGTTCCCAGTGTGGAACTCCCGTGTATTCCACCTTTTTTCCCATAAAATTGTTTCTGTCTGTGCTGCGAACAGCCAGCCAGGCAGTGCTGGGGCAGGGAAGCCACGGGGTGAAGCAAGGCTTTCCCCAAGTGCCCTGTGTTTTAATTTCAGATTCTGATCCAGCGTGTTCCACCGTCCTCGGGGGAAACATCGTGTTCTCTGATTGACATAAAATAGAGGAATTAAATTAATATCTCAGAAATGTGCTATGAACCAGGTTTGACAGCGTTAGGAGAAGTTAACTGGAGGAGGCTGTGCCTCCTGACACACTCTCAGTTTTTAATTATACCACGTTATGAGTTCATTAACGTTGTGACAGAGATGGTGAGGAGTCGGTGAGTTTGGGGAGCAACACTCCTGCCTGGCACAACCCGGGGAGCCCAGTGCCATCTCTTTTGCCCTTCAGCTTCTCCAAGGGTCAAAGTGAATCTGAGTCAGTGCCTGCTTGACTTCCCCTGTGGGGAATCCGCTTCCAGGCAGGGCCCTGGGAGCCATCCGCTCGCCCGGCTGGGGCTGGTGGGTGAAAGTGGCATTGATTTGAATATCCTCGTGCATTAGTGGGAACGGGCTGGCTGCAGGCAGGCAGCTCACGGTGGCTGTTCCACCAGCACGTCTGCCGGGAAGGTATTTGCTGGGATTTCAACAGATGCCAACCAAGGTACCAGGTGTCTTCTGTGAATGTGTTCTTCCTGAAACTAAATGTTTTGAGAGTCCATTCTCTCTCAAGAAGGTGCAAAGGGGTAGGGAAATGGAATTGCCTTTGTTAAAGCAGGTGGGGACACATCCAAATGTGTGCTAAATCACTTTTCCGTCCAGAAGCAGGCGGGTTTCTGCTGCACAGCGAGCAGGCAGCGCTCCCTCCCCGGTGCTTCTGCCCGGCAGCACTGGACGAGCTCCGCCGTTCCCGCGGGGAATCCGCCTGTTGCGATGCTCCTGCGCTTCCGATAGTGCCGCTTTGTTGGTACAACTGAGGGCGATTGTGCGCCCCGGGGCTGGGTGGCCCCTCTGTGCCGCCCTGGGCCGCGCAGCTGCCCGGAGCCCGGCCCGATACTGCCTTCTTTGTGCGAGCCCTTCGGGAAGCGCCCTGGAGAGGGAGGGAATCTCTCCTCCTGAGCTGCACATCGTCCCGATAGCCCCGTGCTTAGTAAACCCACCATCAGCTCCGAAATAGAAACGGTTAGAAAAGTTGTGGTTTCTCCTAGAAACCGCAGTTTGGGGGTTTTTTTCTGTTGTTTGTTTGGGTTTTGTTTTTTTTTTTCTAACAGAAACTTCTGCTTTAGAACAGGGGATTCTTTCATTGATCTGTGTGCGTTGGTTGTGCCGTGAGGTTTCTTGCTCCTGATAACAGCAGAGTTTTTAGCTATGCAGCAAAATCAGAGTCATTTCTAGATTGGCTAAAACCAGCCCCAGCTTTGGTGAGAGTCCCCCATGCCGAGTGCAGAATGATCCTCGCTGCACCTGCACGGGAAGAGCAGTTTATCTGGAATTGCAGTTGGAGCGGTTTCAAATAGAAAGCTGAATTATTAGGAAAAATGAAGATTCCAGCCAGCTCCCCGTGTAATAAACGTTCCCTAAAATCCCTCTCCCGCACGCCTGAAGGTGAGTCGGTGCTGTGCCCACCCGCACTGCGTGGTCCTTGCAGTGCTTTGTCCCTACCCCGGCGGAGCTGCGGGATGGGATGGGATGGGCACAGAGCCTGGCAGAGTCATGGGACAGAACGGGCACGGAGCCCGGCAGAGCCACGGGATGGGCACGGAGCCTGGCAGAGCTGCGGGGTGGGCACAGAGCCCGGCAGAGCTGCAGGACAGGACGGGCATGGAGCAGGGCAGAGCTGCAGGACGGGATGGGCACAGAGCCTGGCAGAGCTGCGGGACAGGACGGGCATGGAGCAGGGCAGAGCTGCAGGACGGGATGGGCACAGAGCCTGGCAGAGCTGCGGGATGGTCCCGGAGCCCGGCAGAGCCGCAGGGTGGGCACGGAGCCCGGCAGAGCCGTGGGACAGGCATGGAGCCCGGCAGAGCCGTGGGACGGGCACGGAGCCTGGCAAAACTGCGGGACAGGACGGGCACAGAGCCCGGCAGAGCCGCAGGATGGGCTGCAGCCTCTCCTGGCGTGCCCTCCCCTTGCTCCTGGGTGCAGGGGGGACCTGGCTCACCTCTGCGTCCCCTCCCGCCGGGCGGGCTGGGTGGATGCGCCGCTTGCAGAGCCATTAACATAATTTTATGCACTAATTTGTGTAATCATTAAAGAGTCGAGCAGGGCATTGTTCACATGAGTAATTACCTCTATATTCTAATAGCTCTAATTCATCCCTTTAGTGAGTTTCGTGTTTCAGTGACTCAGCCACGATTCACGCTTCGGGTCCTGTATTTTTTAAAGAAATGCCCGTTTCTCGCATGACTTGGTTGCCCTCTGCGCAGATGATGACGTGACAGCTCCTGACGAGCTCAGACCACGCGGATGCCGACCTGGGAAGATTTGCCAGCGTGGATCCGGGGCTCTGGGGCTGGCTGGATCCCACGGGGTGTTTGACTGGCTGGGATGCTGCGGAGAGCAGCTGCCAGCGGAAATCTAAACATGAAAAACTTGGCAGTTTGCTGAACTCTTGGTATTTTCCTTCTGACAAAGGGCAGGGCTGTATTTTTGTAGTGATTTTTTGATACCAGATGAAACGCGGGGAAAAAATTCCGCTGTGCAGACTCTGGATCCATTGATTCTCCATCCTCACACGTGTGTTTACAGTACACAGGGTGCAGGCAGGAGGGAAGGCACGGGGAGCGTCATTTTCTGCCTGATTTGCAGGATGATACAAGATACTTTCCAGATGGCACCAAAAAATAATTTGAGGCAGAGCTGCCTGCTACCACCAAAGGTTTTGTTTCCCCCTTGGAAAGATGGAGCAAAGTTGGTTCCTTGGCCAGCGAGAGCAGGGATGCTCTGCCCGAGGCTCCCGCCAGCGCTGCGTGCTCATCCCTGTGGGATCAGCTGAGCGATGCAGATGAATGCACAAACATTGATTATTTTGGAGACAATCCATAACTGCCAAATGAGATTAAACACCACCCAGGTCCCAGAAAAAAAAATAAAAGTAAATAGCAAAGAATAAAGAAAATGGGGCACGGTGCTGGCAAAGGGTCCTGGGGGACCATCTAGCCAATATTAATCCCTGCCATCCCCATCCCTGAAGGATTTCGGAGCTCTCTGCTGCTATTAATCGCAGCAGCCCTGCAGGGAAGGTAATGCAGCATTATCCGTGTTTTCCAGCTGTGGCTGGGGAGGAGGGAAGCAGCCGGCTCGGCTGAGCTTTGCCGTGTGTCAGTGAAAGATCAGGGATTAGCGTTAGGATTTCCTCGCTGGCTTGGCTGCTCTAATTCAGTGGTCATGTTTTTCCCTAAATGCACTGACCTTATGTGCCTGCTGCTGTACATCCCGTGCCCGGGAGAAGCCGGGGCAGATGGCGGGAAGGGGAGCAAGGCAGGAGCGGATGTTTCCCTGCAGTCCTTGGCCCCGCAGGAATTATTACTAAAAATGGTCACTGGTGATTAACCGGAGCAGTGCGCTGCTAAGTAATTGGTACAGGCTCTGGCTCGAGAAGTTTTAAATCAAACTGGGAATGTTTTCCTGGAGAGCAGCAGAGTTCAGCAGGTTCAAAGGCAGAGTGCTGAGGGCAGCGCAGGGCAGGGGGTGAGCAGGGGTCGGTGAGCACCTGCCAGGAGGGCTCTGAAATGTCCCACATGAGACAGAAAAAGCTGTGTATCTCCTCGTCTGTAAACCATGTAAATCATAAGGACACAGAGGAGCTGTGCCTGCCCCATCCATCCCTGGAAGTGTTCAAGGATGGAGCTTGGAGCAACCTGGTCTAGCGGAAGGTGTCCCTGCCCATGGCAGGGGGGTGGAACGGGATGATCTTCAATATCCCTTCCAGCCCAAACCATCCCACGATTCTAGGATTTGATATTAAATGCGGGCAATCCCCACCGTGTGACACCAGTGCCCAGCCCTGAGCACCCCCGTGTGTGGCTGTCCCGGGGTGTCCCCACGCGTGCCCCCACAGCGGCAGAGACGAGCAGGGGCAGTGACCCCGCGGGCCACACCAGCAGCATCCCCGGCCCCGGCGTGGCCATCGAGGGGCGGCTCTTGCGCTCCGTCGGGGCGCAGATGACAGCGGGCGTTTCATGGGAAAAAAAAAGTGGTGACGGAGATCACTAAAATAACAACAAAAAGCCGCTGGGTGCCGGTGGCGTGGGGCAGCCGCGGCGCTCAAGGTGCCAGGCAGAGATTAGCCCAGGCACGGCCGGGGACAGGGAGGTGGGAAGAGATAACGGCGCTTCCCGGCCTGCGGCCGCAGGGCTAAACATAGCCCGGGGCTCGCTGTCCGTGCCCGCGGGCAGCTCCGAGCGCCTCCCGCCCGGCGGGGAAAGCCGAGCTCGGGCCGCAGGGAAGCCGCCTGCTGCCGCGCCCCGGGAGCGGAGACAGCGGCGCATTCACAGGGCTGGCAGAGATTCGGGAGGAGGAGGAAACCCCGGGAAGGGTTTCCCGTGGCAGGTGCGGCAGCGTGGCCGAGGGGGGACAGAGGGTGCAGGAGGTGCAGCAGGGAAGAGCGAGCTCGGGAGCACTGCAGGGAAGGGAGTGACCGTGGCAGGGCAGTTTGCCATGGGAGTGCTTTCACCAGGGAATGCTTAAAGCATGGAGTAACCGTGAGGCTTTTCCTGCCTGGCGGGAGCTCGGGCATCGCCCGGCCCTCGGGGAGCCCTGGAATGGTGAGTGTGCGGTGGGAGCCGACACCCGGAGGTCTCCCGGCTGTCCCAGCCGTGTGTGGCCCTGGCACCACAACCCCACTGCCCTGGGCATCCCACTGCCTTCTCCTCCCTCCTCCTTACACATCACTGCGGCAACGCACCTCAGAGTTTGGGGCCAAACCCAGGAAACCAGAGCAGGGAGCAGCGCTCGGCCATCCCTCCTCAGTCCCGCTCCTTCCCCTGCAGCAGTTCCTCGCTGCTCCCCCGCTGATCGCCGTCCTGCCTCTCAGTGCTTCAGCCGAGCTGGCTGGTAATTTCCTGCATCCTATTTCCCTCTTTTGAAAAGCGGAGCGATCTTTCAGATGCGCTAATTACGAGAAGGCTCCGGCGCTCTCGGCAGTGGCAGCGCTCCCGCCGAGCCCTGGGAGCCCCTGGGTGGTGGCCCTGGCACGGCACGGGCAGGGCAGGGCAGGGCATCACTGCCATCCCCGAGGGTGGCATGGAGACCGTGACTGTGGGCAGCCATCTAGCAAGAACTTTCCCTTTCCCTTTTCCTTTTCCCTTTCCCTTTCTGCTCCCATTTCCATTTCCCTCTGCCTTGCAAATGGGTTGTCTTTCCCTGCAGCACCTTCCACCCTCGTTTTGCTGCAGGCCAGGGATGCTCGTCCAGCCGGTGCTGGGCGGTGGGAGACCGTGGGATGCTCTTCCCAGGCTGCTGGATCATCCCACGGTTCCTCCCAGCAGGAACACTCTGTTCCCACACCTGCTTCCCGCAGATGTAATTCACTGTCTCTGTTTAGTGTCCCTGATCACTTTGAGAGGGAATCGAGGCTGCAAAGAGAGAAACCAGAGAAGACAGAACTTGGGAAGCAGCTGAAGGGAAATTGCCTGCGGGGAGCACATTCTCAGTACCATCAGCACAGCTTATTTACGCTCTCGAGGGCTCTCCAGCCCCACAGAGCTGAGAAATTCAAAGCCTGCTGTGTCACTCAGAGCATGAACAGAAAGGGGATCCTCTGAAGCTGAAATATTTGACCACAGTTTCTATTCTAAGTGATGCAAGCACACGCTGGCCCAGCAGAAGCAGAGCAGGGGCTGTCAGCAGGGGCTGGGGCACGCGTGGTGCTGGCACCGGGCAGAGCACGGCTGTGGCACCGAGGGGCAGCTCCGGGGCTGGCCTGTCCCTGGGGGCTCCCCAGGACCAGCCTCGGCATCGGCGCTGGAGGCAGGAGACACCCAGCAGCATTCCCTTCCTTCCTGACAACGTGGGAAGTGCCAGGGCAGAAGGAGGGAAGATTTGAGTTTGAAAAGGCAGAAAAGCACAGCCTGGGGACGGCGGTAAATGGGCCACACGGTTCCCAGTGCCCTAGAAATTCCCTGTGCGCCGCTCAGCGGGGTGGCTGCTGATGCTATCGCTGTCCCAGCTCCATGACTAAGGGAGCTGGAAGGTATAAATTAAATAACACAACACTTCAAGCCGCCTGTTATGTGGGTTTGTCCTAAGCAGTGCTGCTTTAATTAAGATGGAGAGTTTACAAATCCAACCTTTGTTTATTCTGCTTTGGGGCATATATAATGTAAATATGTGTTTTCAAACACTGTGGCTTTTTAGACTTCCAGTTATAATTCTGGGTAAAGGAAAGTTCGTCAGGTTTGGCACAGACTTGCCCTTTCTAAATAGAGCTCCTGCGAGTCCTTCCCCCCGGGGACTCTCTCAGCGCCTGCTCCCAACCCAGCTCTCGGCTGCGGGATGTGTCGGGGTAAAAGAGGGGCTGGGAGGGCCCAGCTGGGCACTGCCGAGAGGGAAGTGGGTTCCAACTCCATTTCCCTCTCGTCTGACTTAGCTGTGAGTCTCGCAGGTTTTGTTCCTGTGTCCCCTCTCGGTCCTTTAGCTGTGAAAACAAGAACAGAGTTTAGCCGGCTACGTGCTCGTCGGGATTTCTCCGATGAGTCAGTGATACGCTTGGGTAGTTTTCTTAGCCTTTAATTGAAGTGAGTGTGAGCCCTTAACAAAGAGCTCTCCCAAGTCTTCCTTAATAAGCGTTAACAGAAATAACTGAGCGGCCGGGAGGGGAATAACCAGGGGCGGCAGTGCTGTCCCCTCTCCTCAAACGGGGGGTTCCTCCGGGCTCTCCTGGGGGCACTGCCGGGGTCAGAACACAGGGCAGGACGGGGACACCCTCCGGCTCGGCACACGGGGTGCAGCGGGGATGATCCAGCTGGTCCCACACCACGGCTGGGAAAAACATCTGGGATGAGCAGGGACCATCTCCAGGCGAGCCGGGCTGGAGGAGCGCTGCGCTGGCAAACCCCTTTGGCTCCTTTTTTTGGTCTGTTTTTCTCAGTTTGGAGCTTCTGCAGAGCAAGGGCAACGTTTTGCAGTTTCCAGTGCTGTGCATCAGCACAGTGCTCTACTGTGGAGCAGACGGGGCTGAAAACCAAGCTCCAAACTCCCCAAGGCAGACGGACCCTTGGAGCTGCAGGTGCTCCCAAGCAGGCTGGGCCACTCCAGGCAGCCAAGCCCCTGGGCACGTAGTCACAAACTTCCTTCTGGGGTCACAAGGCTCAGAAACTCTTTTTTGTTTCAAATGCAAACACGTTTTGACATAACCACTTGACTCTGGCACTGGAGTTTCAAGGAAAAAAGCCTGAGAGGCGTGAAAGAACCGCAGGCATCCCTCGGAACAGAACGGCTGTTTTGCAACGCTCTCGGAAGGTGAAGAAACGCCCGGGGAGGGCCGAGGACCAGCGCTGCGGGAGCGAGGTGACCTGCCCAACGCTGCACAAAGGCACGGCTGAGCCGGGGGGCTGGGACCCCGCTGAGTGTCCCCTGCTCCCTGCCCTGTCCCCACCGTCCCTCCTCCCTGCTGCGCCGGGGTTTCGCCGAGCTGCGGCTTCAGGAGCGGCCTTTGCGTTATCTGTAACAGGAGGCAAGAGAAACCACCCGGGTGTCCCACACGGGAGGAAGTCACAGGGGCCGAATTTAGCCCTGCACGCTGCGGCCAGGGCGCCTCGGACGCTTCTTCCCGCTCCCGGTGCCGCCGAGGCCTCGGATGCTCAGCGGGGATCCAGGCCTGAGCAAAGAGGATTGACCAGAGCTGGGGGAAAATAAATAATAAAGTGCTGTAAGCCTGTTCTCATCTCCCCAGTGCCAGGGAAGGCAAGGGGACATCAGGATTAAAAGCCCCCTCCTGTGACAATGTTAAACCCGCCGCGCTCAGGTGTGGAAGAAATGCTGGGTGTCCCTCAGATGCCACCTGAGGCAGGGCATAGATGTCCCCCGCATCCTTCCCTGTCCTGGGAACACCGGGGAGGTGCACGGAGCCGTCCCTGGGCCCCGTCATGCTGCCTGTCAGGGACGTGCTTGATGTATGTAAACACGTAATTAACGGTACGTATGTATTTAATTGCTCGTGGCTACGATTTGCATGCATGTGCTGCGCCGAAGATGCCTCAGGTACGGGCGAATCCACTCAGCTGGACTCGTGGAGGTGTGCGGGGCTGTGCAGGGTCACCGCGGGCAGCAGGGCCGGGGGGCACGGCCCGGCCCGGGGGAGGCTGCCGGGGCCCCGGGCTGCGGGACGGGGACGGGCCCGGCCCTCCTGGAGCCCGGCCAGGCGGGGTGCGAGGCAGGGCCGGCCCGGGGAGGCGGCAGCGGCCCTGGAGGGCTGAGGGCGAGCCCGGGAGGGCTGAGGGCGACCCCGACTGTGCCAAGGCGGTGGCGGCGCCGGGCGACCCCCGGGGCGGCCCCGAGTTCACACC
>VWZW01003158.1:309708-328249 GCA_013397115.1 Edolisoma coerulescens
AAAAAAAAAAAACCAACAAAAAAAACCAACCCCAAGCTTCCACCGGGCTCCAACAAAACCCCGATGGAACAAACGCCGTGTCTGGGAGAATAAATTAATCCCTCTTTAAACAGCCTGACTCAGGGCCGGCTGACGAGGGAGCTTGTTTTCTTTTAAAATAGGACGCGAGCGGGCCGGATTTCTGTAAAAACTGGCGAAATCCTAACGGGAATGGGGAGGAATAGGGACGGTGGAGCGTGCAACCCCTCCCTTTGCCAACTGAGTCACAATTTTCCCCCTTTCTGTCGGTGAAAGACTGACTTAAAAACACCGCTGTTTATGTAATTCCGAAGAAAATCCAATGTACCAGAAAAAAAAACTAAAAAAAAAAAAAAATCCTCGCCTGGCTTTTGTGAAGCTCGCGAGCCCTTTCACGCCAGATTGTTTTCTCCTGCTTTTTTTTTTGAGCTGGAAAACATAAAATGTGTGATTGCAGCAGCAGCAGCGGGGAAAAAAAAAAAAAAAGCGCCCAGCACATCACCTTTCCCAAGGTAAAATAATCCTCTTTGCACATTCCCGGTGGCGGCCGCTCGCTTCCTCACTGTCCTCCTCGGAATTAAACCCAAACCCAACCCGTGACACGAGTTTGAAAACCTGAGTTGAATGAATAAATCCGCCAAGAGCGAGCACCATTCCTTTAGAGAGGAAAAATTCGTCCCTTGCAAGTACCAAGGGATGAGTCACTCGCTCGGGTTCTCTGCCTCCGAAAACACGCCGGGAATGTTCCGGGGAGCCGGTACCGGGAGCTGGCCGCTGGGTTTTCCGCCTTTTCGTGATGGATGCGGGTGATGCCATCGAGTTTGGCTGAGGTCTGGTGAATTATTTCTCACTCTAGTGGGCAGTTGTGATTCGCACGTAGGAAACTTCACGCTAAGAAGTTAATCTCCTTAGTTTAGGGCCATCTCCCTCCGAGCCGGGGTTGGTTTAGTGCCTTGCTGCCTCCCAGCTGAGCGTTTTCCAGGGGAAATTTTTCCTGGGCTGGCAGGACTGTATTGCAGCAGGCTGAGAAATGCCAAGTAATGCTTTCAAGTACGTGTCCAGCTCCTCGCTGCTCCTCCGTGTTTTTTTTGAAGGTGCTGAGTTTTGAAGTAGTGATGTCACACGCTGATTTAGGAGTCGGCTTTGCTGCTTTTAATTAAGGAGTCAGCAGTTCACTTTCCGAACGTGCGACTCGGAAGCATCTTCATAAAACTGTGACATGGAAATTTTCCTCTGATTTTTTTTTTTTTTTGCTCCCTAAATAATAAAGCTTTTAGAGCTCATAATAAATGCTGGATATTGCTTCTTGAGTGGTTTTGTTAAAATCAATGATTTGGGGTGTGAGCATGCCAATGCACCCAGCAGAAAGCAGCACTGAGGTAGTCCTGATGCGACTTTCGTTTTTTCTTCTTCCCATTCTCACAGCAGCACGCCAGCCCCATCCAGCTGATTAGTTAAAACTAGTTAAAAAACGTGGATTTAAAAGCCTCTACCCAGTGTCAGTTAAATAACAAATGGAAGTGACTGAATATTCACACTCGTTCTTCCTGGGGGGAGTGTTAAACCAAGTGTGTGTTCCAGCTGGGACATCATTCCTAAGGGACAGCTTAGTACGTGGAATATAAAGTTGTAATTTTTAGCCAAATGTTTTTAGAGGAGGTTTCAGCGTTTTAATTTTAGTCCTGTAGCAGTGGGCTGTGCGACTGTAAATCGCTCCTTCCAAATAAAGTTGTTTGATTGTTTTTAGGTGGCATTTTGATGAATTGTATCCCTTTCTAAAGAAACAATCGTGCTACTGAATAAGCAGTTCTTGTTTGGATCTTCTTAGTCCCCAAAATGCATAGTTTGAAAACCACTTTTAGGATCTGCTCAGGAAGCGAAAGTTGTATCTGTTAATGTGAGGAGGACTCATCCATCAGATGGAGTGTTCAAGATATGACTCATGCTAATTTGTTGCTCTCACATTAAGGCTGGAGCACAAAAATATTTTAGCCTCTGGCATTGGAAGTTCACAATGCCACATCCTACACTCCGGGTCACGAATTGTGGGGTTTTTTTGTTTGCTGCCCCCCCAGGAGAGAAGGAATTAGTGACAGAACAAGGGGATTTTGCACGACAGCCTGTCCCAGGCCATCAAAATATCCCCAGAATGTTGACGTGACGTTAATGCTGGGTCAAGTAAAATCGTGGTTGGAGCCCGGATAACTGCGCCTGCCAGAGGCGTGCAGCAGGTGCTGGCTTCCCTTCTCCAACAAGGAGTTAAAAAAAAATGCTGCCTGATCCTTTTTTAAAAGGCTTTAAGGGCCCTTGGAAACTGAGGAACACGGCTCGTGGCAGAGGGGCTGCGAGGAGCACGGCGCTGCTAATAACGCCGGCTCTCTGGCAACCAAGATAAGCAGACTTATATAAGCAGCAGCTCCATAGCCTGTAGCTTTGTGAATATACATTGTTTTATGTCCACTGTCTCCACCGGATCTGTAGGAATAAGTGCATCATTACCTTGAAGTGCTGACAATTCTTTGAGGCTTAAAAATATCCATAAACTGCCCAAGTTTGAACCTTATCCAAAGGATTTGGGCTCTCCATTATCCGATCTGCTAGCTCTGCCTTTGAAATTGTATCTCTGGAGCTATCATTAGGTGCTCTGCAGTGTCTTCTGGTGCAGTTTAACAACATTGTTTAATGCTGATTTAAAGTTGTAAAACATTTCAGATTTTTTTTTTAAGTTAAAATTGTGTTGAAGTGCACAACTTGCTCAGTATTGTGCTGTTGGTGTGTATCATGCAGACTCTATTTTCATGCGATGTAGAAGTGTCAAAACCTTTTTAAAAATACGGAAAATAAATGGTTGAAAAATCCACAATTGTCACTGAAGTCAGGGAAAAGTTTAATGGAGCTGCTGGAGCTTGTGCCGTGCCCTGATTTAGCAGCGTCGCCTCCAGGAGAGTTCTGGATCCAGCTCTTCGGCAATCGCTCCCTAAAATAAACCAGCCCCTCGGGCTGTTGTTTGAGGTGGCTGCTGTGGCCAGGCAGGTGTGGTAATATCCAGCCTACCTGTTGCATCCTGAGCTTCGGCACAGACGGATCTAAAATGCAGATACAGATGGACAGCCTGGCCTGGCTCCTAATGATTCCCACAAGTTTTGTCTCCTGTTAACGTCCGGAGTCCAGGCTTTCTCCTGTGAACTGTTTTCCTGTCAGATAAGCTTGGAGTGTTTGGGAGCTTGCATTCCTTCCCACGTGGGTTAGTGTTTGGTATCCACCCATGGCTTTTATCCAGAGATCACCAGCATCACGCTCCCAGAAAGTGAGATTGGAGTGATGCAGGGCTTGTGTGGGGCAGGAGCTGCCCTACAGCAAGGGGGGGATGCTCTGGGGGGGCTGTAGTCCGTGCTGCGATCCAGAGAGGCAAAGCATCCAGGATACAACTAGGAAAAAGGCCCAAAGTGAGCTTCTAGAAATACCGGCTTGTCCAAAGGACGTGTTGAAATGGATTCCCATGGGAAGAGCATTAGCCTGAGTGCACTTCCTAGCACTGTCATCCCCAACAGATGTAAAAGTAGGCAGGTCGGGGTCATGCACCAGCACAGTGTTTTATTCAGCTCTCGCAGCTTTGAGTCATGTTATTTTGTGAGGAAAACCATAGGAAAGGAGTCCTGGAAGGCTGCAGTACTGATCTAATGGGAATGCAAGTTTCCCCAAACTCAGCTTCAGGCCTGGCACGCTGCGTTAATAACGAGCCTGATTTAAAACTGGTCTGATGAGACCGAGGCACATCTTGAATACAGATGCACTTAAACTGGCTTAAGGTGCTGGAGTGATTTATTTTAATGCTCCATTAGGCTGAATTGGTCTGTGTGGTTTCTAAACCACATTAAAATTGTATCTGCCAGGGTTTTGTCCCAGTCTGACTGGATGAGTTTTAATAACAGTGTTCCTGCCTTAGAATAACCACGCGTGGTGCAGCACAGCCCGTGGCAGGCAGACTGCAGCTCAGCTGAGCGGTGCTGGCTGCAGGCCCCCCCTTCCCTTCCCTGTAGCTTCTGCCACTGATTCTGTAGTTCAAAGTTAGTTGGTATTGGCTGCTTTCAAACAGCTTTCAGGGTTTATTCCCACCACCCCCGAACCGTGTTCTCCGGCATCTCTAGATGTCTCCCAGTGTGTATCGATCAGCTTCTCTTCCCAGCGCAAAGTAGCTGCTGACGAAGAGAAAAAGGCCGTGCCGCTATTCTTGTTAGTTCCAGACGCAGAGAGCACACTGGTCAGTGGATAAATGCATCAGGAACCTGCTAAATATAGAGATGTGGCTTTAGACAGCTCCCGATTCCAGGTGCTTTGGTTTCAGGGCTGGCACAGGGGTATGAACACACTGTTTAAATAAGACACCTTATCGCATCCTGGCTCTCTGTGGCTGCAGTTCAATTCTCAGTGTGCACGAAGCTCGGCTTAAAGGTGGGGCATTATTTTGCAACTCCTGTCAGTACCTTCATCCTCTGCAGAGATAGTCCTGAGGTGCCATCTGATACGATCATTAGCAAAATGAGTTATCTGTTATGTAAAGATGAAATGCTGTTACTAAAAGATCTGACAAGCACCTAGTCTTCCATGAAAAGTTGCCCTCCAGAAACTTAATAATTCTTTGATTGTTGCGCCGTGTCCTACGCTTACCACAGGATCTGCACAGGGAGCCAGGGCATTTACAGCGTGAGCGGTTTATCTTGTCCAAAACCAGCATTATGTAACCTTCTCCTGTTGTTCCTTCCATGGCTTTTGGTCTAGAATGTGCTTCCCTGTCGTTTGTAAATGTTCTCACCGTGCCAGGGTGAGCACCCATCCAGAGAATTTAAGTGTGAATGTTTGGTTTTAGGCACACGAAGCCTCCCATCACCAACAGCAGGCAGCACAGAACAGTTTGTTGCCTCTCCTGAGCTCTGCTGTTGAGCCGCCCGATCAGAAGCCGATTCTGCCCTTACCAATAACGCAGAAACCTCAGCCTGCACCAGAAACATTAAAGGATGCTATTGTTGGGATTAAAAAGGAAAAACCTAAAACCTCCTTTGTGTGCACTTACTGCAGCAAAGCTTTCAGGGACAGCTACCATTTGAGGCGTCACGAGTCCTGCCACACAGGGATAAAGTTAGTGTCACGGCCAAAGAAAACTCCCACCACAATGGTGCCCCTTATCTCGACCATCGCTGGTGACAACAGCCGGAGTTCACTGGTTTCGACTATCGCAGGCATCCTGTCCACAGTCACTACGTCTTCCTCTGCCACCAACCCCAGCAGCAGCGCCGGCGCCACGGCGATGGCAGTGACGCAGACGGTGAAGAAGCCCAGCAAGCCCGTGAAGAAGAACCACGCTTGTGAGATGTGTGGAAAGGCCTTCAGGGACGTCTACCACCTCAACCGGCACAAGCTGTCCCACTCCGACGAGAAACCCTTCGAATGTCCCATTTGCAAT
The DNA here is from genome assembly GCA_013397115.1 of Edolisoma coerulescens. NCBI lineage: Eukaryota > Metazoa > Chordata > Aves > Passeriformes > Campephagidae > Edolisoma > Edolisoma coerulescens. Next base: position 315,188 of record VWZW01003158.1, read on the forward strand.
CAGCGCTTCAAGAGAAAGGATCGCATGACCTACCACGTGAGGTCTCACGAAGGTGGCATCACGAAACCCTACACCTGTGGTGTTTGTGGAAAAGGCTTCTCAAGGTACCATGTAGCAAATCCCAGGCATGCTCCACTATTGGCTTTTCATGAGCAAGGAGGGTTAAGCTGTCATAGTGAGGGGCTGGGAGAACCACACCTCTGAGGAGATTGGTGAGGGGATAAAGGGCCTTGTCTGCCTCTGGAGTGGGGGAGTCTCCATCTGAGCAAGGTTAGCAGTGGCCAGAAGCGGTCAGTTTTTCAGGAGACTGGTTTGAAATGGTTTCTCGACCTCATCCAGGTCCCGTAAGACACGTGTCTGTGTCACAGGGGTGGGCACAGAGCCCCTTTGCCATGGTCTGTGACCAAATGTGGCAGGGCAGGTAAACTGTCACCTGGTCTTACAGCAGGGTCGAGGGCCCTGACAGAGCACAGGGGGAGCTTGCATTGCTGCCGGCTCTGTTTGTACCTGTGCTTGCAACAGAGAAAACTTCAACCTTTAGAGCTGTTGCGCTCTCACCTTTACACAAGGTGTGACCAAACGTGCCATTTTCAGGTGTGTGAGGAGAACAGAGTTAAGTTTTAAGCTGCAGGTTGGTTTTAAGCTGTGAGGTGTTGCAGGTGAAGCCCCTGGTAGGCGAGGGAAGGGATTTACCCTGGCTGTCAGAGGGATGGGGGCTGCAGGGAGTGACCAGCGCGGTGTCAGCACCGCTAGCCAAGCTGTCCTGACTCCGTGTTTGTAACAGTGTGCACTTTTCTCCTGTTCCTCTCTTTCTTGCAGGCCTGATCATTTAAGCTGTCACGTTAAACATGTTCACTCAACAGAGAGACCCTTCAAATGCCAAGTAAGGGCTAAAATGGTTTATTAAGAACAATACCTTATTGTGTCAGTACAACTCAGGTGAATCTTTCCAGAACCGTATTTGCTTCTGGACTTCTGAAAAACAAGTTTAGGAGTAAAGCCACATCCGCCACCACACCACAGCGCTGGAGTTCTGGTGGAACTTTAAAAAGATGCTGTGGCTGCCTTTTTAGGAAGATTAGAGGCTTTTTGCTTTCTTGGAGAACAGCGTAGTTGCTCTGTTTTACCATATGCTTAACTTAGTAGTAGGATTGTAGCAGCATCCTCAGCTCAGTGCTCATTTCTAGGGTAGTGTGTGCAGTGTGTTTCTCAGCATGTTCAAATCAAATGTCTTTCTCAGCACATTTTAAAATGGGTGGGAATGGTTGATTCTGGATCTGTTATTTTGCTGGAAGGGAAAAGCAAGTTGTCATAAGTTGATGACTGAGTCTAGGAGAAATAATTTGATTGCCCTTGAACAATTAACTGTTTTGCTTGGAATATCCATGCTTATTCCAACCTGTGTTTTAGTGACTCATCTTATTAAATAAAAGCCTTGGGTAAAAAGAATAGCGTTAGGAAAAGGTTTTGTTTCCTTGTTCTGGATGGGAACAGAAGTAATTGAGCAGTGTGAGGTACCAAGTTCATATTTGTACAGTAAAATTATATTAGAAACCAACTTTGTCTGTTGTAGGTGTTTTTTATAAGCTCCCTCTTGCGTTGGTGGGTAAGGCAACCCGCTGGTTTTAGACAGTTCAGTCAGTGTAGAGTATGATTTTTGTCCTGATTGCCTCAGAAACGAGTTCCGTTCTCAGTCTCTGCTGAGCAGTTTGATTTCGGTTTCTCTATAAATCCAGGTAAAACTGAATGTTGTCAATGCACTTAGGATACTGTTAGGACCTGCAGGGTAACACGGGCTCCCAGTGGGCCTGTGGGTGATGCTGTACTGCTCTGTCTGCACCTCAAGTGTAACTGTTGTCCTTCACCTAGACGTGCACTGCTGCCTTTGCCACCAAAGACAGACTGCGGACACACATGGTGCGCCATGAAGGAAAGGTATCGTGTAATATCTGTGGTAAACTTCTGAGTGCAGCATATATCACCAGCCACTTAAAGACACACGGGCAGAGCCAAAGTATCAACTGTAATACCTGTAAACAAGGCATCAATAAAAGTAGGTGAACGTTTTACAAACATTTCTAATAACAGTGTGTTTGTGAAGGGAATTGCCTTTGGTGACATTAAAATTTAGCTGTGTATCTGTCAGTTTGGGTGGTCACACTTCTTAAAAGTAGATATTTAGTAATGGAATCTGCTTCAGCTCAAGAATTGGCATGTGTGGAGTTGGTTTGCTGCTAGACTGTGCTCTTATCCCTCAGGAATGCCCTGCAGTTCATGACAGTGACCCATCTCTTGAAGAAAAGAGTTCCCAAATTTTCCCAGCTTTAAGTTCAGTACTGCTTCCTGAACTGTGCAGGCCTAAAAGTCCAACAGGTAGTTTGGAGATTTTAGACTATTTAAGAACTGCTAAGACCTGCCACGTTTCAGGTCTGAAGCCTCTTTTATAGCTCATCAAAATCAGGAGAAAGATTTCTCTCTTTTCTCTGAGTTTTGACCCTGGGGCTCAATGTTTCCTCCCTCAGGCAGTAGCTGACAAGAAAAGGATTTAAATCCAGCCCTGATACGTTTTGGGCATTAATGGCATCTGACTGGTGTTGTGCAGGAGGTCAGATGAGATGTTTGTAATAGCTCCTTCTAGCCTTAACTCTGTGGAAGTGCTGCAGTCTGGACCTGGGAGTGCCTAGCAAGCAAATGAAGACTTGACTTTCAAATTTTCCCTATTAAAATACCTGTAACTTAAGTTAACCCACATGGTTAGTAATATAAAACGGGTTTTCAGAGGAATCAAGAGGCAGAAGTAAGGAATGTCTTTGGAAACTGTGTCCTTAAAGCCTTTTAAACTGTATTAATTTACAACATCTTTGCAGTTCCTGTTACTCCTGGGTAATTTGAAGGTACTGGGAATGTCTGAAATGCCTGATTGTTGAGCTTAGTAGGAAATTTGGATGTGAAGTATTTTTCAAGGTATAGGGTTACAACTCTGGCTTCCCAAGCCAGTTTGGTGGTGCTAAGCCAGTTCACATGAGGCATTTAGAGCAGTTGTTAGACGTGGAAATGATGAGCTGTACTGTGGCCAGAGAATAGTGACAGGCTGTTCTGTGATGTAAAGGTAAACTGAAAATTTTAAGTCATACTTGCAATAAAAAGTAAAAAGGCTTTTTTATTTTTTATTTTTAAGCTGGAGCGAAAGTTTAGAAAAAGTGGAATCAGCTTGAGTTCTAGAGACTCATTGGAGTTTTTCATTTCATTCTTCCTAAATACAAACTAACTAATGAGAAAAGAAGTCCGTTTTTGGCAGTTAAAGTAGATGTTCTTGACTCATGTTTGGGTTTTTAGCTCTTGGAAAAGTAGTTTTACAAAGCACAGAATTAATGATATTGTTTTAAACACCTCTGTGATTTCGTTCTTGGAATCCTGTGAGACTCCACGTGCTCTTTGTAGAAGTTGCCTTTGTGATCTCAGCAGAAAGCAGAGTAACTTTTCAAGGTGAATTTGTGTTCTTACTTGATTGGCATAGCATGCATGAGTGAAGAGACCAGCAACCAGAAACAGCAACAGCAGCAGCAACAACAGCAGCAACAACAACAGCAGCAGCAGCAGCAGCAGCAGCAGCAGCAACAACAGCAACAACAACAGCAGCAGCAGCAACAGCAGCAGCAGCAGCAGCACGTAACAAGTTGGCCTGGAAAGCAGGTAGAGACCCTGAGATTGTGGGAAGAGGCCGTCAAAGCGAGGAAGAAAGGTAAAACAAACCAATATTGACGCGCTGGGGTTCATGAGATAGCGGAGTTGACAGTCATATGGGGAGTTTAAGGTGTCAGGAAGGATGTCTTACATGGCAGTTTCATTCTTAGAAGTCATAGCTAAGAAAGAAGAGGAGGAAACAGGCCCCAGATGAGGCTGTTAAATGACCTGCTCACGACTTGCTCCCTTGGTCTCCGTGCTTGCCTGTGTCCTTAGAGCCATCAGGCACAGAGGGGAGCTTGTGTCTGCTCCAGGGCAGGAGCGTGGGCTTTGACTTGCACGTGGCTTTTAGCTCTGTGTGTGCATATTTGCTCGCTTGTGTGCACACACACACATACACACACCCCCGTCCTTGCATCAGCACCAGTGTGCACCTGTGTCCTGTTCATTTTCTCTCTCCCACTTTATTCCATCTGCTCTATCATCATGTAACTGTCTTTGCATAAAGTTTTCTAGACTTCAGAGAACTTTCCTCCTCTGTTGCTTTTTTTTATTACAAAATGAGCTAATCAGTGATCCTGTTTCTCATCAGTGCTGGCTCACAGCTCACCTGTACCTGTGCTGCTGAAGTGGAATTGCTGTTGTTGGTCATTGAGTCAGTTTGTGGAGAACAGATTGCTTCCGTTCAGTGGTTTTAGGATATAGCAGTTTAAACTCTTCCATTACTGCTGCTTATTTGTTTCACAACAGTTTGATTACTAATGCCCATCATGTGACTTCATGGATTACATGTTTTACAAGTTCTTAGTGACCACTGCTTATTGTTTTTCACTGTCTGTTTTTAGGAATGTTTTTGACTCACCTTATTTTTTTTCTTTTCTCCTAACCTTCCTTTCAGTTTCTTCAATCTGTTTTTGTTTTCTAGGTTCTTGTTTGTGTTTTAGGCTGCTTGCTTCCTTTCCTCTTGTTATGCCAGTAATTGAATTCTGTGATCAGACAGTACAGAAACAGCTTATTCATGTTAAAATGTAGTGATAACAGAAACCTTACATATCACCAGGCCACTAAATAGATAAAGTAAATGGTGTCAGATTTAGAAAATCACTGAGAATTTTTTTCTGCTTGTTCTTTCCTATGTCTTGTTTCCTTTTCCTTTCTTATTGAGAATGTTGAATATGCTTTAACAGAACAGTGGTTTGGGGCAGGATGGGGAGTGAGGGAGGTGGGTGGGTAGCAGTGGTGTCAGACTGGTGCTTTTAGCTTAACTGAATTGGGGAAGGGGCATGGGTGGGATGTGTCTTTGGGTGTGACTGTGCTTGAAGGTGAAGTTAGACCAGTCAGTGCCATGCCTGAGCTGCTCTTTCCATGCTGGTTCTCCTGTGCTAGTTCCACTTGTGGTGGCTTTACAACACTAGATGGGATTTTTTTTAGTCTAGTACAATTTATTTTCACAATTTTTATTTTATTTTTTTTTTTACTCTTTCCCTTCCTCTCCACCCCTCCTAGCTATGGACTTTGAAGAACCAACAGTAACCCTTGAATGGGGCTAATGTTGCTTTCAAAGTTACATTTGTATTGCCCCAGTGGCAAAGTGGACTCTTTGCTCCTGGCTTACCTCTGACACGTGGGTGTAACTGAGCTTGGGGTCCTGCCCTACAAACGTGGAATCAGACACGGCTTAGTAACGTTGCTGTAGAGTGTGTTTTTCCCGGTTTCTTTAGCAGCCAGCCCTGCCCTGTTCCCTGGTCCCTGTTCCCGGAGCCTCCCGGTGTGCGTAGCCGGCAGGTGGTGCTGATGGATGTGGAGTGATTCCCGTCCCCCCCGCGTGCCCCGGGCGGCCCCGCTCCCCAGCCCCGGCCTCCTGGGTCTCCCTTGCTCTGCACTTCAGTCCTGCTTGCTGCAAACCCTCCCCAAACCCCCTCAAACCAACATGGTGTGGAGCTGTAGCTTACGTGGAAGCTGAGGAGCTGATGGGGGTTGAGGGATGTGCTGCTGGGGTAGCCTTGAAGTAGAGGTACTGTGAGTAGTGGAGCAGTTTAGTAGCAATAATTAAGACTGAAATAAGCAGGTAAATATTGGAACGAGCTTTGCTTATCAGTCCCTAATAATGACTTTTTAAAACCTTCACAGAATGTCAGTTCACCTTTGAGAAGGCTATAGAGTACGTACCATTCGGTATGTACACTCTCTCCTCTATTTCTACTGTTCCTCTTGGGAGGATTTTTTTGATTGTACGATACTGTTTTTATGAACATGGAAACCCTCTTGCTAAGACAACCTCACTTGACTTCTCAGGAAAAAAAAAATACTGAATTGAAATGACCTGCATGAGAGTTTGTGTTTCCTGTAGGCTATAGAACGTTAACAGTTTTAACTTATTAATAATACCTAAAGAAAATTATTCCGGAATTTGTACCTGTTCTTGTTTGGTTTTTGGGTTTTTTGTTTTGTTTTGTTTTGTTTAAATCTTGTCCATGGTTTTTTTATGTGTTAAAAACTTTTTGTCTTTTTTATGTCTCATTTTTAGAAGCTGCTAACTTGTGCCAAACCTCCACTGCTGCTACTACGCCTGTGACTCTTACTACTCCATTCAATATAACGTCCTCTGTGGCTTCTGGGACTATCACAAACCCAGTCACAGTGGCAGCTGCAATGAGCATGAGAAGTCCAGTAAATGTATCAAGTGCAGTTAATATATCCAGTCCGATGAACTTAGGGCATCCTGTAACTATAACCAGTCCTCTGTCCATGACCTCTCCATTAACGCTCACCACCCCGGTGAACCTGCCCACCCCGGTCACCGCTCCAGTGAACATAGCGCACCCCGTCACCATCACGTCCCCCATGAACCTGCCCACCCCCATGACGCTGGCTGGTCCCCTCAACATAGCCATGAGACCAGTGGAGAGCATGCCTTTCCTGCCCCAGGCCTTGCCCACCTCTCCTCCCTGGTAAACAAGTTCTAAACAGTATTAAAAAGGATTAAAATGGAATCCTTACCAGCAGTTCTTTTTTGGGTTTTGTTTGGTTGGGTTTTATTTTTGTTTTGTTTTGTTTTGTTTTGTTCTGTTGGGTTTTTTGTTTTGTTTTGTTTTAGTTAATAATAAATTCAGACTAAGACACTGGGGCAACACCATCAGAGACCACAGTAGCATCTTCCCCTTGATTTGGCTCACATGGTTCAGGCTTGAGTTTCACTGGAGCACTTCATTTAAATTAAGTTTTACCTTGTAGCTGACTGATGCTGAATTAGAGCAGATACTTATTTGCCAGAGTTTAAAAAAAAAAAAAAGAAAAAAAAAACCAAAAAAAAAGGTAACTAAAAAAAACCAGTTTTATGTTTTATCCCCTCAAATTATAACTTAGAAAATTATTTTAATCTAAACACTAGCGAAGACCCCTCTGTATCTGTGACAGGGTGGATGGCTCATTTTAACCTGCCAGGCAAGTCCACTGTTTCTGAGCTAGTGTAGAACCTTTGTCTGTGTTGATGTTTTGTTTTTTTTTTAATGAGTAAATGCATTACAATGTTGTCATTTAAAAAAAAAATGCATTTTTGGAGAAAATATGCATTTTACCTTTGGGAATATGGTAATTTCAGGCAGCATTCCCTATGGGAAAGGTGATACCAGCTCTGATATGCAAAGCATATGATAACTTATCATTCTAACTTCAACATATAATAGGGATTGTGACCTGATATTTGGAGATGTAAATATTACCCAACATATTACCCTAAGGGAATAGAGCATTGTAGTCAACATTTTTTTTAAAAAAACTGTTATTGTTTGGTGAGAAACAGCCATGGCTGACAGAAAAGGAGTTGAAATGTATGTAAACATGGTCTCTGAACAGTCAGACCCCCATGGGACTCTTATCTAGGAGCAAAAGGAGTGCTTGGAAACTTAAGGAAAATTGCTTTAAGCTGGAAGATTCTGGAGGCCCTGGGTGTGATTTTTATGCCCTCTGCCTCCCAATCAGAGCCTGCTGGTGTTTCAGCAGGGGACAGACGTGTTAGTTGTTCACTAGAAGTTTTGTCTTATATTAAATTGTATACAGTTTTTATTCTAACCACTAACTAGGTAGGATGCCCCTCCAGGACAAGCAGAGAGCGTCTTTTAATTTCTCCCCTATTTCTTAATCAAGTGTTGTGCAAATCTGTTCAACTTTGTAAATATTTGCAAACATCATCATTTTTACGTTATTCTTCTATTGTGTTAACACATTTCTATCAATTTGTGGGAGTTCTGGGGTGCTGAGCTGTCCAGCCCAGAACTGCTCATAAATGGTCACACATGTTTAAGCTACATGTGCTTTTTTTTCTTAACCTGTTTATCTGTACATAAAGTAGAAAGCAAAGTCTAGGGAAACAGATATACTTTTTAGACTATCATGTCACATATTCACATTTTTAAAACTTTGTTTAAAAAAAAAAACAAACCACCCTAAACCCAAGACTCTACATTAAAAAAAAAAAAAAAAAAGAGGAAAAAAAAAAAAAGAAATTACAGTTGAGATGTTTTTATCTTAATGAAGTTGAGAGCTCTGGAGATTAGCGTGTGCATTTTCACAGAGTGCTAGCAGGACTGACCAGTCACACTGGACTGCTTCCGTTCCTCCCCGGCCGTGTCCGTGCGAGCAGTGATTGCCAGGCTGCTGGCTCAGGTGACAGGTATCTGTATCCTTACGTGAAACTGTTCTAGGGGCTTGGACTACATAGTAAAACAAAAACAAACAAAAAAAAAAAAATAATAGAGCTTAGTGTAAAATAATTTTATAAATGATCTTTTGTACTTTAGGACATCAAATTGTACAACTTTTGTATATATAAAAGCTTAGGAACTTTCTGTTTAGCAGAAAGGAAACACATTCCTACACTTTTAATGTATATGTTTGTTATAATGTCCATGTAAACATATGCCCTATGTTTGTGCCTTTTAATTAGTTTGTCTCAATAAACAAAAATGTAGAGAAGAATACGTAGCTATGACTTTGTTACCACTGTTCCTGCTCCAGGTGTGTAGAGGTCTTTGTTTTGGCCCCGTGTGGAGCCCGGCGAGCACGGCCGGCCCGCCAGCGCATGTCCCCAGCCCCGCTGCCCGGCCCCGCTGCCGCCACCGCACCGTCCTGCATGCTGGGACCTGTCGTTCCCCAGCCATCTCTGCCACCCCTGGCCACCACGCCACCTTGCACCAGTTTCCCAAAGTAGGTACGGCCTTCTGGGTCGGGGTAACCACACTGATGACCCTTAGATGAAATTTGGGTATCCCTGAGCTTAAAAAAAAAAAAAAAAGAGAACAAAAGCATTAAAAGCCAATATGAAAATGTGTACTAGAAGTGGTTATCTATGAATTACTTACAATAAACAGGTGTGAGACTTAATTGTATGTTGTCAATTACTGCAGTATTGACAGTGGGTCCCTCGTACAGCCAGCTGTTATTTTTATCCCAGCAGTGTAGCTGTAGAATAAACACATTAAACACCGGCAAGGAAATTTTTCACCGTGACAGAGGCTTCCCAAACCACTAACCACGGTGCTCTTAGCGTGGCGTAGGAAAAGGGCTGTTTCCTTTTTATTTTATGTTGGTTCTGCTCGACTGTACCTGGTTTATGTCCACAAAGCTGCATTAGCTAATTGTCGACCTGTTTCATTTGTACTTGGGTAAACATTTGCTTTGTACCGTGTATTAATGGGTCTGAGGTGTGCTCCTCCGCTGTCTCAGTGCGGACATTGACTTCGCTCTGTAATGCCATCCTTCCAAATACATTAAGCTGTTTTTCTGACAAACAAAAGCTACCTGGTCAAGTAGTTTATACGACGTGCATGCTCCCTGCTAATCGATGTCGGCGCCGGCGCGGCCGGGGATGCGCTGGCACCTCGCGCCGCCGCAGCGCCGCCGGGTTAAGGCTCTAAGAAAATGGTGGATGTGAAGAACAGATGCTCCTGTTACACCGAGTTAGTTTCTATGCAGCTGATGCGCTTAGCCTAGTTTATTTCATGGAAACTTTTAAGCTGGATCGAATCCAACATCCAGGGAAGCCTATTGCTGCCGCTGGTTCGAGTGGGGTTTATATCGAGCCCATTCAGGTCTCCGATTGCAAGGAGTTCAATAGGGGGTTTATTTTTTTCCTTCTGAAGTTTCCGTAAGCATTCAGCGCGAGGTGAATGGCTTAGCACCGGCTGAGAGTTTGAAAGTTGAATTTTGCCTTGGAAGGACATGTGCCGTGGAAAGTCAGAGCAGTCAGATGGAGGGCACGGGAAGGCGTCCTCCGGGCAAGGAGAGCCGCGGGGAAGCGGCCACGGGGACGTAAGTATTCAGCACAGCCACCCACGCTGCCAGAAATGCAGTACGTGGTATAAAGGGGCAGTTTTTCTCATTATTTGGAACACCCCAGCACTTCCAGAGAGTGTTTGGGGTGAAGAGAAATTTGGGGTTCAACTTTTTTTTTGAAGAGTTGCACCTGAGTATTGTAAATTGGGAAGGTTCTGTTCAGTCAAGATGGATCAGAGAGAAACACGTTTTAGTCTCGGTATACGAGTTTAATTCTATTGGCCCTTGTTCACAAATAAAACATTTTTTTTTTCCCTCTAACAACAGTTTTTTTCCTTAGAGAGGCAGAAGAAAGAAATATTTAATGTGTTTGCATTTGTCCACAAGAGGTTTAAAGAAAACCACCCAGACCCCAGTAAGCTGTTGAGCTGCAGCAATCCCAGGTTACATAAAGGGGCCGGGGCTGCCGAGGATTAGCCGGGGCATTCCGGGTGCTGATAAGCCTCCAAGTTCTGCTCGCTCTTCCCTCACTTTTATTTTAGAAACAGCCACTCTGAGCCCTATCCTGAAAACTGCCTGGGGTTCATTTTCAAGGCTGCTGGGGTTAGATTCCCACCAAAGAGAGAAAATTGGAATTTAAAGGACGCTCAGGTTTTTAAAGCATCGAGCACTGTGGTGGTTTTTGTCTCAGGGTCCCTGTACAGGAGCTGAGTTGTCGAGAAATGAACGACAGTTTCTCACTGCTGGGCCCTTCCAAAAACTCCTGCCCTGCTTCACTGGTAGCTTAGTTTATCCATCTCAAAAATAGATTTAACAGTATTTTCAAAAGGCAGCTATTAAAAGCACTTCAAGTTTTTAGATGCCATTGAGGTTTCAGTGCTTAAGTGGACCTTTTAACCAGTGCTTTTTAGGAGAAAAAGTGTAAAAATAAATCTCTTTGTCTCCTAACTGTCAGAGAATAAAACAAATTAAACCTGATCCCCTTCTACATATTTGTGTAATTCAGCATGTTTATACTTCTTATTTATCTTTGGATTGTTCACTCACAGCTCCCAGCGCAGCAGCCGAGGGATGACAGAGGAACTACGTGCTAATTTTTATGTCAAAAATAGCTTTCACCTTTAAAGGCACACAGCTCAGTGGCTGTTTTCTAATTACAAAAGGAATGCCAAAGCTTCTCCCGCGAATCCATTTTACAGCTGTGTTCAGATTGGACTGTCAGCCCCTGGTTAAAATTGAGTGCTGAGGTCCTGACCTAGAAACAAACCTTTTTTGGTATTGGTTTGGAAAGAGTATTTCAGAGCTGGAGGAGCTGAGCCAGGCTGTCCAGCCAGCTCCCTCCGCGCGCCTGGCGACAGCCTCGCATCGTTTCATCGGACTCTGCATCGCCCTGAAGCCCAAATCAGGACCACTGGGCAAGCCAGGCTTATGATTCTTACAAATAATAGATTTTTTTTTTGTTGTTCTTCAGGTTTCTGGGCTAGTCTAGTGGAATGTGTCCCTGCTCTTGGTGGGGGTTTAGAATGAGATGAGCTTTGAGGTTCCCTTCCAGCCCACACCATTCCATGTTTCTACGATTTTTAAAAGTCCCAGCTTTTCCTTTAGGGAAGCATCAGTGCTTTCTGAAAACCAGACATTTGGCATCTGCAGTCACTGGTTGTGTCAGAGCACAGACCTGTGCTTTCCTTGCAGAGCATTTACAATCACTGCCTCCCAAACCGACCCATTTAGTAAAAAATAGGGCATTTTCAGGATGCGTGAAATCTTTTGTTTTCCAGAGAAGTCAGAAATATTCCATTCACCTTTTCACCCAGTTGTTCTCACCAGCTGTCAAGACAAAACTATTTCTGTTCTGTGTTTTCTGTGCAAGGTTTGTTTTTCAGGGAATTACCAGTTTCGTTGGAATTGGCTGAATTAAATTCACTATTTTAATTCTTCATAGTTGTGTATTTCTATGCCCATTTCTTCTTACTTCCTAGCATCATTAGCAGCTAAGACCCATATCAAAGGGGTGTAAAATTGCCTGTTTTCCCAGAAACAAGCCTGGATTAGGAGGAGATTGCAGCCACCAAAGCTCACTGCAAGGCGCTGTGCCTCAGAAGAGTCTGATCTGCGCTAACTTGGGGAAGAGAATGATGTGGCACACGTTCAGTTCGCGCCGAAAACCGAGGGTTTGCCTCCAATATTTCCACTCTTACTCTGTTCCCTGTCAGAGCCTTCCAGATCTTTACCCAGGATCGCTCAGCTCCCAGACACAGATGAAACAATGGAATGGGACAAATCTCAGCACGAAGAGCTGTCCTGTGAGAGCTCTGGACCATCCCACACGTGCTCAGGCTCCAGCCTCCGGCTGTGGCAGGGTGCTGTGGGAGGCCGTGGTGCCCAGGGGTGTGGAGTTCTTCCCGCAGCATGTCTGGAAGGTTTGGAGAGCCATGAGGGAAGCGGAGGCTCTGACCTGCTGCCGTTCATGGTCTCGCTCTGGTCTCTGTGGAATGGGAAGTGTTTGCCCTGTGTAAACGGGCTCCTGTAATTTGTAAGATGAGATCGCTTCCCGTCCTGAGCTGTCAGCCAGAGCGTGCGATACGGGGACGGCTGTTTTCTGTCTGCTCCAAGTGATGCTTGGTTATAACCCGTCTGGGATGTTCAGCTGTGGGGCAGCGGTGCTGTCTCCCCTTCCTTACCACGGGACTGGAGGTCCAGGCTCCAGGAGCCTGGGCCACTCCAAAGGTGGGAAGAGGCTGAGAGCCAGCCTGGAGAGCTGGGATCTGTCCATCCATCCATCCATCCATCCATCCATCCATCCATCCATCCATCCATCCATCCATCCATCCATCCATNCTGCCCCCTCCCCTGAGGGCCGGACGTGTGGGCCCCAGGGCTGGAGGCGCTGGGGAAGTCTGGGGACAGCGAGGGGACCCCGAGATCCCCAGGACCCCGTCAGGGCTGTCTCACCTCGGGTAGCGGCGGGGCCCGGGCGGTGCCGCCCCTCGATGCCCCCGGCCGGGCCGAATCGAGCCCCGCGCTCCCCGAGGGGGGACTCCGGCCCGGGGGGGACACACCAGTCCCGCGGGGCCCCCGCCCCCTCAGCCTCTCGGCGCGGCCCCG
>VWZW01003158.1:328676-340191 GCA_013397115.1 Edolisoma coerulescens
CGGAGCATCGCCGGCCCCCGAGCGTGACCCCTCCGTGCGCTGCGGGTTTGGGTTTGGTGGCTTCCTGCTGCGGGACATCGTCCCTGTCCCCTCCGCCGCGTTCATGGAGCAGCACACCGCACACCCCGCCGTCCGCGCCGGGTGGGTCATGGCTTGGTGCAGGAATTGGCGGGGCCCTGGTTTGCCACAGCAGTGGTGGTCACCTCCTGGATGACCAGGGTCATTTGTGAGCCCCCGGCCGGGTGCCCAGCTGAGCCACATCTCACATCCTCCATAAGGATGGAGGGCACCATCCTGCCAGGCTGATCCTCACCTGGGGTTCCCGTCCAGTGCCGAAATTGCTGCCAGTGGGTTGTGGGCAGACAGCGATGGAGAAGGAGTCAAGTCACCGCTCAAAGCAGTGCTCTCCTGCACTGTCTGTCTCTCAGGCGGGTTGGAAAGGCTCTTTTTTATTATTTTCTTAAAAAGCAGTGGAGTCGCACCTCCTCCTCACACCTCCTCCTGCTGCTGCCACTGACAACAAACACGGGGGCTGGAGCCGTAAGGATTTCCACGGGAGAACCACCATCCTGGGCTGACCCCTGGGGCTGCCTCTGGGGCTTTGCTGCTGGGGCTGCCCTGTGGCTGGGGAAGCTGTGGCTTTCCTCACATCCTCCTTCTCCTCCTCCATCTCTAAGAACACAGGCTGAAGCAGCATCTGCTCTGCTGAGAAGCTTTTTGTGGTTTTCACAGAGGTTTTCCTGTGGAAGTGCTCGGCGGGAGTGCAGCACTGGGGCAATGAGACCCCAGGGGAGCCCTCTGGGAGTGGAGATTGGCTGGTGCTGGTGGTGGGGGTAGTGGGAAGCTTTTGGTGGTCCTCATGGCAGAGGAGACCCTGCCATCACGTCCTGGTAGTTGTGCACCTGTGGCCTTTCCCACCATGTTATCCAGCCACCCTGAGGTGAGGATGTGCCTGATGCCTTGTGCACCAATCCTCGGCTGTCCACAGCCCATTCCTGCTGTCAGGGCATCTGACAGCCAAAATGACTTCTGTCAAAGGTGCCCATCCTCTTCCCAGCCGCAGAGTTCCTGGAAAGTTTGGACTTTTCCAGCATTTTATTAAAAAAGAGCTTTCAAATGAGAAAAAAATGAACAAAGCACACCGACACCTGACCGTGTTGGTGGTGTGGCCGAGCGGCTTTGCCGTGGCACCGGTGCTGTGGTTCCCTGAGCCCCGGGGAGCAGCAGCATGATAGTGAGTGCTGGTGCTTATCTGCCTGCACCAACACCCTCTGCGGGGGCACAGATAATGGGGCATGCTGTGGGTGCTGGCATTCCGAGTGGGAGAGGCAGGAGGGGATCCGGAGGGCTGTTCATGGTCAGGGAGTGTGCCGTGAGGTAAAATCCCGGGGTGGGACGTGTGGAGAGGGGGCTGCTGCCCTAACCCTGTGGGTGCACTCGCCTGTGGGGTGCTCGTGGTCAGAGCTGGGAGGCTTTGGGGCAGCACAGGGTGATGGTGATGATTATTGATAACTATAAAATAAGAAAAAAAATTGAAATAATAGCACAGAGCCCCTCACAGGTGTGCGAGGCAGAGATGGGTCCCTCTCTTGTGGCGTGGCTGTGGTGGCAACATCTCTGTCACCGTGGCCGAGGTGATGGAGAGACACTGGCTGGAGCCTCACCTCTGCTCGGTGGCACCGCGCTTGCAGCAATGGTGTGGGGAGCAGGTTTTGGCTGTTCTGCCGGTTCCCTGGGCAGCAGCGGTCCCTGAACGGAGAGGGAAGTTGGAAGGAGAAAGCAACCCACCCAGCTGGGTGGAAAGCTGGCTGAAAATAACAGGAAATGAGAACGGGGGAACATCTGGGTCCAGCTCTTGCACCGCTTCCGACGGGCGCGGAGCAGCTGCTGCCTCTGGGCGACAGCGGCTGCGGCTCCGCTCCTCCTCAAGCAGCCTCCCTCACCAGTGGCGTGTCCCCACCGCTGGAACCGCGGGTGTCCGCGCCACCAGCCAGCCTGTCCCCCTGCGCCGGGGGTCCCCCGGTGCCGGCGGTGCCCGGGGGGGACAGGCTGCGCTGCCCCGGCCGCGGTGCCCCCGGCCCGCCCCGCCGGCCGCCTTTGATGCGGGTGAGTGGCAGGTCCTTTGTGGCCCCTTTGTGCCTCCCTCGGTTCTCCAGGTCTGCACAAAACCTGCCATGGAAACCAGAGGCAGCCGCTGCCCCAGGAAACCCGCAGGCGCAATTAGGAAATGCAAATAGGAATGCAAATTCCTGCCTCGCCTTCCAGGGCTCGCAAAGTTGTCCCCGGGCCACCGATGTCCCCAGGCCACCGATGTCCCCAGGCCACCGATGTGCCCAGGCCACTCGAGTCCCCATCTGTGGGGATGGGGAAGGTGTCAGGGCAGGGCCACACAGGCTGAGTGTCCCTGCCTGGTGTGAGCTGCTTTTGGGGTGCCCCAGGCCCTTTTCCGGTCCCCCCGGGCTCGGTGGCAGCAGGACTGGGGCATCTTGACCCGAGCTGAGCGGTGACTCAGAGGTGACAATATGACATTGATATTTTTTCCATCCTCTCTGTTGCCCAGCGACAAACAAACAAACAAGTGTGTCTTAAAACCCAGAGTAACTGCCTTGCAGGAACTGTCCCCTGGCTGGGCCCAGGCATGTCCTGGTCCCTGGGGTCTGCCTGGATCTCTGGGGGTTGTTTTGAGGAGGTAGAGCTGTCTCACAGCCCTGCTCAGAGGGTGGGAGCCTGGCAGGCTGCCCACTCAGCAGTGAGGACTCTCCTCACCAAAGCACACCGAGAATAGATGGGAAAGGAGATAAAATCCACCCACAAATAACTCCAGGAAGCACAAACTCTTCAGGTCTTCCTTTCTAGGTGGCATTTGCAAGCACTGGAGACTCTGGCTCGTCCTCGGGTCCCCAGAGCAGTGTGTGTGGGTGGAGTGGGGATAATGGGGCTGAGGAGGATGGAGAGTGCAGCAGCTAAGGGCGGATGCTGATCTGAGCCATTCCCCTCCCTGGAAGGAAGCAGTAAGGTTTTCTTTTCCATCTGCTGGAGGAGCCATAACTCGGAGCCAGGAGCTGAGGTTGGCACGTGGAGGGCATCATCCACAGCAATAATCCGTGTGGGGAACGGCAGATCCTTTATGCCCTGATCTGGGCCTAATCTACAGCTGTGCTGCTTAAAACCAAGCCTTGTTGATGGCTTTTATTTTTCCAAGCTACAGCCCCTGGGTACTTTCCTATCGGCGGCTGGAGTGGTGTGGGATGTGCATCCCCATTAGTGGTACTTTTTCCCAGCCTGCTTTTATTGCTGGGAAATGAGCTCTGACTCCTGGAAGTGGTATTTCTTCCTTCTGCCTGACAGCTGGTCGATCCCTGCCCTCGCTCTCACTTCCCCAGGGAAGGCACACGCAGATGGGCACACAAACACTCCGGGATGGAGCCTGGCTGCTGTCCTTGGCGCAGGAAAGCAGGGCTGAGCGGGGGAAATAAGGAGATCATCTCCAGAAAATGGAGAGAACAGTGGCTGGAGCTCTGGTGATGGACATGGGTCACTGGGAGCAGGTGCTGGGGCCCTAAGGCAGCAGTGGGGATGGGGAACAGCCTCTGGGGAGGATTCCCAGCTCCTGGAGGCAAAACTGTTATTTCTAAAATCCTTGTGGCTTTTGACCTCCCTGGCTGGTGATTGCCACGATCAGTGCCAATCAGCTGGGATGGGATGTACCTGAATTAGTTATGCAAACTTAAAAAGAATGAAAGAGAAGCAAGATGGGATTTTGAAGAAGAACATGACCCGTTGTGGTGGCTGGGCCCAGCACGTGGCTGGTGGCAAAGGGGGCAACGAGCAGAGCCACTGCTGGGGTTTGGGTCCCTTTGGCACCCAGAACAGGGCTGTGCTGGTGCAGGAGTGGCTGCTGCTGAGGAGAGTCTGAGCCTTGGCCTGGCTTCAAATCCAGGTTAGTGCCCCGTGTAATTTCTGGGATGTGCTGTGATGGAGCAAACTCAACATTCCTCCTTTCAGGGCTTTTCTCTGCCCCGCAGTCCGGGTTGTGCCGGGATGGAGCAGCCTGTGCTGGTTGGCAGGAGGGGCCTGATGTAGGGCCTTAATTAAATACCTGTCCCTGGTGAGGTGTAGCCTTTCAGGAGGTTCTCCTCCGCTGAGCAATGTCACCCGGCACGAGGGAGGACAAAAGCCCAGCGCAATTACAGTGTGACACCGTGTCCCAGGACAACGAGGGTACGGCAGCGCCGGATTGTTGGCTCGGCACTTTCCCGGGATAGCTTGCATCAGCCATATGGCTTAGTGACTCATAAAAAACCCTCCTCTGTTTGTGACTTAATTAGTCCCTTTCTTCCCTGTCTTGGCTCGCAGCGGTGAGCGCGGTGCTGAGAGGCTCTGTGGGATGAGCTGTGGGATGAGCAGGGCTGCGGCCGGCCCTGCCCTCACGGGCTCGTCCTGGGTGCCAGGGATGGCCGACCACAGGCTGGCCGGTGCTTGGCAGGTGGACATCAGGCAGTGACACTCTGCCATCTATTACTGCCATGCTGTGGTGCACGGGGCTGGGAGGGGGGGAGGCGAGGGAGGAAGCCCTCGTCCTCTCCCTGGGGACCCCAGAGGCTGTGGACGTGGTGAGGGAGGTGCAGGACCTTCCCAGCACGCACATGGCGTGGAAACCCAGGGCCTTTCGTCCTCCCTGGCTGTGGTTTGGTCCCCGAGGGAAGGGGGATCACAGCAGCCGCTCTGTGATCACCTTTAAATCTTCTCAGCAGCCCCTCTGGCCAGGGGCCTGTCCTGGTGAATAATTCACCGTGTGCCGGCAGGGAGAGTTTTACTCCACTAATTTTGTTTCCATAGAAACTCGTGCGGTCTGTGCTCCAGAGCTTCGGGTGAATCAATACAGGATTTTTCCTTTGCACAGTGAGTGCCGGCCCTTAAACCCTGACGGCAGGAGAGCGGCCACCAGAGATGCTGGAGGCTGGGCCTGCCCTGCACCGCCTGTCCCTGCCCATCCCTGCCTGTCCCTGCCTTTGGGGGATGCCCAGGGCCAAATCTCTGCACCAGCCTGGGGCAGGGTCAGCCCAGTCTAATCCCAGTCCATTCCAGTATGTTCCTGCTATGCAGAGAGATGGAGGGGAAGGGATTGCCTCCACTCAGGCTCTTTCTCCCTTTTTCCCTCCCATCCTTTAATTTCTGTGACCCTTGACCTATAATGGCAAATTAGCAATTGGAATCAGCCACACTAATTATCTGGGGAGCAGGGTCGGCCCTGCCCCCAGCCTGGGTTCACGTTCCCCCACTCCCCTTTATCACTCACTGCCCAAACCTAACCCAAAAATCGCCTGGCAGCGCGTCCTCCACACGCCCTGCCCTGAGCCCAGTCCCCGGGGAATGCCACACACCTTTGTCTCCGCAGGAATTTTTATTTTCTTTCACTCCCAGCTGCTTCCCAGCGCTTTTGTGCCGAGCCGGGAGCACAAAGGGAGAAGAGGGATAAGCAGTTAAAGATGGGTTTGTGTGACATATGGCGCGAGGGCTTTGCGGGGCGGCTGCGGCCGGCGCCAGGGGGACGCCAGCGGGCACAGGGGTGCCTGGGCTTCCCTCCTGCCAGCCCTGGGATGGGTAAACTGAGGCAGGAAGTTTGGCATGGGCTGTCCCACGGGACGGAGGCAGCGCTGGCTCCCGGCCGTGCCGCGGTCGCGTGCGCCGTGCCAAAGCTCTGAGCCGATCCTTCGGCTGGGCCGTGTGTGTTTGATGTCGGCGGTGAAAGCCAGGGGAGGAAAGGTCACCGACACCAGCCACCTCCTGGAATAATCTTATACCGGCCTCTCTGCTTTGGGCAACCTCTTGGATCTAATTTATTACACGTTGATGCAAGATAGAGTTGAACAGAGTCGGAGTTAAACCGTACAAAGGGATGCCGGGTCACTTTAATCGCTCACACTTGCTTGACCTATTTTTTTTTAATCCCTTCCTGGAAACCTTATTTCATGTTTGAATTCCCTCAACTATTTTAGGAATGTCGTCCTACCAAGCTCAAATTACCTTCAATGAAACCAGTGCAAGGCGGCCTCGCAAGGCAGGCGACTTTCGGATGAGGATCCAGTGCTCCCTCATTAATGTGGGCTTAGTTTGGGGCGGGGGCTGTGGTCCTGCCTGGAAAACGTGTGAAAGCCGGGGATTAGCGCTGCACAATGCCGAGGGGCAGGGGGGTGGCTCTGCCGCGCTTGGCACGGAGGGCTGGGGGCACCAGGAGCCCCGGCAGCCCTGCGGACCCCGCTGCATCCCGGCACTGGCGGGGGGAAGGTGGGTGCTCCGGGTGCTGCGCGAGGGGTCCCCACTGCAGCCCTGCCTGGCTCTGCGGGCCCAGCTGAGGGTGTCCCCCTGGGTTTATCGGGGTGTTGTTGGTTTAGGAGCCAGCTGGGTGCTGTGGAGGGCCGACATCTGGTCAGCTCACAAAGGGCTCCCAGAAATCTGTCCGGGAGGAGGGCAAGGCCAGCCGTGGTGGGAGAGCAGTGGGTGCCCCGAGGCGGCAGCGGCCGCTGCATCTCTGAAACGTGGATGTTGAGTGTTCAGAGTGCTGCAGTGCCCGTGGGCTCCCCAGTAAAGCCACAGTGAGACCACCTGGGCAGGAATGCTGACAGTGCATTGTCATTGGGATCGCTCCATGGCTCTCCCGGTTCCTCTGCACTTGCTCTCGGAGCCAAGAGGGGAATTCCTGTTGCAGAGAGGTACGTGCTGCACAGGTTCCCAAGCAGGGCTTACTTGTGCTCGCCTCCTTGATTGCTTTTGCTTTTGAAAAGGGCTTAAACCCAGCCATTTTAATACACGGCAGAACAAGTATTAGAGGAGATCCTCAGGTGCTTATTTGTTTCCATGAAAAAGGATTTGCTCGGAGCAATTTTCCCAGGCTGCAGGCCCAGGAGGGGTGCACAGCATCCCCTGAGGCAGAGGAAGGTGACAAGGGGATTTAGGAGAGACTGGTAGGGGCCCATCCTGCACATCCTTGGCATGTTTGGTGGTAGAGAATAACATAATTTCTGTTCCTGATCATTTACTTTTCATCCCAATTTCAGTCCTATTATAGTCACACCTGCAGCTGCCGAGCAGTCACGTTCCCAGACTTCTCCTTCCCACGTTGAGCAATCCCTTTGCAGGGGCCTGGCTGCAGCAGAACTCAGCACATCTGCTCTGGACAGAGCCGTTCTTTCTGCTTTAACATCCCTAAGTTTTGAGAGTTCTTCCAAGAGTCTTCCCTCCAGGAACTGGGGGGGCTGTCAGCCGTTCTCTCCAAATAATCCCGTGCATGGAAATGCTCCTGCACATCTGCTCTGCATCCCCAGCTGAGGCACCACGGGCCTGGGCTTGCAGCCACCACGGGACGAGTGGCCTGAGGGTTGGGGAGTGCAGGGCTGGGGGGACCCGGCAGTCGGTGGTGTCACCCCCATCCTGGCTGCAGAGGGGGTCCCGGCTCCAGCGTGTTTTCAGGGGTGATCTGCGAACAGAGCGTGGCAAGAGAAGGGGAGAAAGGGCTGGGCAGTGTGTGAGCAATCCCATCTGCTGTCTGAGCTGCAGCACACACTGGGGAAGGGAATATTCTCGCTTGCACTTGGTGCCAAGGCTCTCCCCTGAGCAGAGAGGGCTGCGAGTGATCAGCCCCAGTGCTTTTCCAGCTGCTGGCTCCTCCGGCCGGGCTCTGCTCCTCGCAGGGCCGAGCAACTGCTGCTTCCAGCACGACATCACCGGTCTGACCGACCCCCGGGATTATCCAGCTGCTCCTCCCGGGCAGCTGAGGGCCAGCAGCCTCCTCTTCACGCCGTGCCCGCTCCCAGAGCTTCTCCTCGGGCCGTCCCTCCGTGGGAAGAGCCCATTTCTGCGAGGAACAGAGTGCCTGCCCAGGGGCTGGGTGAGAGCAGGATGCCGGGGCCATGGGAGGATGTGCCTCCCAGGCTGTGAGCATTGTCCCTCCCCAGGAGCCTGACTGAAGCCTTCTCCTGGCTCTGGTCTCGTTCTTGGCTCTGGCGAGGGTGGATCCGAATTGTGCAAGTCATTGGCAGCTTGGGTGGGAGAAGAGCAGGGTGAACCCCTGGGCTGGCAGAGGGGACCCACCCCCCAAAGCCAGCTTGTGTTTGGTTGTATTTTATGGTTTCACGTGGTGAGCTAAGGGCAGGAGCTGCAGCCAAAGGTGTGCCCATGCCTGAGCACAGCGTGCAGTGAGACAGCAGTTGTGGAGGTGTGTGGGAAGGTGTCCTGTGCTGTCCTGGCTGCGCAGTGACACCAAAACGCAGCATTTTCAGTGCCAGCCCCGTCCCAGAGCGTGGAAGCACCTGGATAAAAGCTGGTGTGGATGTGGCATCGTGGCAGCCCTTCCTAACCCAGTGCTGGCTCTGTGCCTGGCCCCAGCCTGGCACTGGGATGTCACGTGGCACTTTCTCTGTGGCACAGGTCAGTGCCAGGACAGCCACCACTGCTGGAGGTGGCTCAGCTGGGGTGAGCCAGGACCAGGCACTGCCAGGACAGGAGGATTTGTCCTGTGCTGCCAGGGCTGGTGGGGCACGGGGACAGTGCCAGCCACACCAGTGTCCCCGCTGCCGACTGGCCGCTCTCTGCAACCTGTGGGATGGGGACACGTAGACCAGGAGCCCGCAAAGCCTTTAAGCTCCTCCTGTGATGGGCGCAACAGAAGGGCAAAGGATTATGTCTGTGCCTGGGTTTGGTGGATGAATAACAGCATTCAGGGTCCTTTTTGGGGCATAACAGGGTGGGAGCTATTGTCAGGCAGGGAGAAAGTTGATCAGGCAGCAGCCAAACGAGTCTTCACAGCCTCATTCTGCAAATGGGGCACGAGGGGAAGAGGAGCCCAGCCCGTGCCCCAAGTGCGCCCGTGCCCGTGCGGGGGCTGCGGTCAGACACCAACTTCTTCTTTCCTTTTTGGGAAATCCAAAGGATTTTGCTTTTCCTGGCGTCTTCCCAGGCCCTCACTGACATCACAGAAATAAGGGCTGGGAACATGCTGAGCCCCTTCCCCAGCTGTCACCGGGGTCTGGCTGCCCTCCCCACCGCTCACCTGGAGACGCTGCTGCAGACGTGCAGGAGCTGGGGAGGATCCTCGGGACACAGCTACCTGTTGATCTTTTAAATCAACTCCTGCCAACGGGGCCACTTGCTTTTCCCTGGGTTTTAACTCATGCTGATGTAGTGATTTGCACTTCTCTGGATTAGCAGCAGGACTTTGAAAAAAATAGGTTTAAAAGCCTTCAGGGCATGTGCACTGCCCTGGTCTGTGGCCCTGGCCCACGGCACCGGCTGCACCTTCAGCTGCACCTCTGCAGCAGCCCCTGCCAGCCCCGAATTCCTGGGGTGTATCTCAGGGCAGGGAACGTCCCAACACATTCCCTTGGGACTGTTTGAAGCCAGGTGTGCAGCGGAGCCTTTCTGGTGTATAAATGCCTTGTCCCCATCCCTAATTCTGTTCATCTTCTGACCAGAAGATTTCTGTGGCTCGGCACATTGCTGTGCTCAGTCACGCTATCCAGCACTTCCAGACTCTCGTGCAGTGTTGACTGACACCTCCCCAGAGCTGGTGTTGGCAACAGGAGCCCAAAGGGCTGGCAGGGGGATTGCCAGTGCCTGGCACAGCCATGGCCCTCATGGTTACAGGGAAGACTTTAAATACACACTCAAAGGTCAAATGCTGGGAGACAAAGATTCCCCAGCCACAGGTACTTTGGTTACTTTATAGAGATCTGGGCATTTCCAGCCTGAATTTGGGGGCTGATTTTGCTATTTGAGGTTTATGGGCTGGCACAGCATTGCTCAGCCAATGGTTCTCCACAGAAACTCTCATCTCCCTACGTGGATCGTGTGTGTGTTTGCAGTGTATCCTGTGTGAGCTGTGTTCCCGTGGGTGTCCAGGCTCATTCCCCATCCTCTTGGAGTAGCCAAATCTTGTAAGGAGGTGTGTACCCTGTGAATGTGTTACAACTCAATTGAATACGTGACTAAACCAGCCATGCAATATTGCAATTAAAGTATAATTCCAGAGGTGTGAACAATGCCGGCTCTTTGCTGGGAGTGAGTCAGGGGAGCGGAGGAGGAACCGAGCAGCAGTGTTTTATTAATTGACTCCAGTGGATTTATTTGTCCTCAGTGAATAGCCGGGCAGAGCTGTCGGAATTGTTCCTGCCCCGCTCGCACAGCGCTGCTCCATGCCCGGCTCCTGGCAAGCTGGAGCAGGTCCTGGGGACTGACAATGACTGGGATGGAGACAGTGCCTGGCTGAGTGACCAGTTAAATGGATATTATCAGTGTGCAGGAGCGAGCTGGGGGCTCCTGGTGCTGTTTGGAAATGGCCCCCTGTGCCCGACAGTGATTCTCCTGCTGCTTTTCCACGGGTCCTGTCCTGCCTGGGAGCAAATGCCACGGGAAGGTGGCACTGGATGCCCCCTGGCACCGTGCTCAGCCCCGGGACCGAGGTGCAGCGACTGGTTGGGTGCTGGTGTTTGCACGGGGCTGCTGTTCTGGTGCATCCAAATGCAAATGCTTCCAGGATTACAAAGAAGGCAGGGAAGGAGAGCAGAGTGTGCCTGGAGCAGGAATCATCCCCATGATTCCTCTGGTACCGAGCCAGAGCAGCGCTGTCCCTGGGGATGAAGGTGGGGGTTAAGCAGCGTGGCAAAAAGTGAACTTCTTCCCGAGTTCCCGCTGAGTTCCCCATGTTTTACAAGTGTGTTTCGCTCTCAGCAGCTTCTGGAAGCCCCTGGAAACCCCCTGGAGCAGCTCAGGGCCGTGGGCTGGCACAGGGGCTGAGCACTGGGGACATGGCTGTCACACACGGGCAGGGGAGAGCCCGGGTGACCTTCAGAGGTGACTGCTCCTCTTAATGGCTTGGAATCTGATTATACCATTTCGCTAAGAAATGTGCTTGGCACGTTCTTCTGCATTAAATACCATTTAGGGACAGTTATCCTGAACTCTCTGCCTGCTGCTTAGGAAAAAGCCTTTGAAAATGATATTATGGATCAAAAGTGTTCCTGGGGTAATTCTGTTTCAAACAGTGGAGTTAATCCAGAACTGAATTTGGCCCTGCATTTTCAAACGAGAAGCAGTAGCTGTATAATCTGTTTATGGTTTTAAAGTGAATGTTAATCTTGGATTTGGTGGCTTTTCCCAAGGGTCGATTTGCCGTGCTGCAGAGCATTTTAGCCCCCTGCTCTGACACTCGCTGAGCCGACTCCATGTTTTATTTTAAAGAGTGATTTTACTGTGTTTATAAATACACGTCAAACCTGGAAACGTTAAATCTGGGCAGTCCTCAGCAGTGGAAGTAATGCCATTTTTCTTGCCTTGCATTTTGTTGGTGCGGCTCCCGGCACGGCACATCCGCGCTCCGGCGCGCCGGGCACGCTGCAGGGATGGCCCAGTCCCACAGGGACGGGTGGGACGGGTGGGATGGAGCCGAATGTCCCCTGGTGAGGAGCCTCGGGGTGCTGCCCCGTGGGTGACTTTGTCCCGCGTCCCCTCCGCAGGTGCG
>VWZW01003161.1:3497-24124 GCA_013397115.1 Edolisoma coerulescens
TCTGCTGGTTTCTGGATACTTTTGAGTAAATCCAAGATTTATTTTCCGTTTTTGATTGAGGTGCCTTGAGATGTCAAAAGGCCTCTTTCTTTCCAGATGGCCCCGTGGGCATGTACTACTCCAAAGGCATATTTTGAACCAGTCCAAATGTTAACTCATTTTCCTTTACTCAATTCCAAAGCTCAAGTGAGCGCAATTAGTTCTGCTTTCTGGGCTGAAACGGTGGAGGGGAGCGCCCCCAATTCGATTACCTCATGGTATGTAGTCACTGCATGTCCAGATAGTCATTTTCCATTCTGGACAAAGCTGCTCCCATCGGTAAACAATTCCAAATCAGGTCTTTCCAAGGGTCTGTCTCCCAAGTCAGGTCTGCTGGAATACACTTCTTCTATAGTCTGTAAGCAATCATGCTTGGGGGTTCCTTCTACTTGTTGGGCAGATAAGAACATAGCAAGGTTAACAAGAGAAGTTGTTTTGAGTGTCACATCATCTTGCTTCAGCAAGACTACATGGTATTTTAGCATCTGGCTAGGAGATCACCAGTGGCCCCCTTTTTGCTCAAGTACTGACTGCACCATATGTGGTACATAAATGACAATGCTTTGTCCCAAAGTCAGTTTTCGAGCTTCCTGGATCAAGAGAACAGTAGCTGTTACTGCCCTCAGACAACTAGTCTAGCCTTGGCTGACAGTATCTAGTTGCTTTGAAAAGTAGGCCACAGCCCTCCTCTGCTCCCCAAGGAACAGCGACAGCACTCCCCATGCTGTGTTTTGTCTTTCATAGGTAAATAGTTCAAACAGATGCATGGGATCTGGGAGCCCCAAAGCAGGGGCCTGCATAAGGGCTCGCTTGAGTTGTAGAAAGGCAGCACATGAATCATCAGTCCAGACTATAAAGTCCTTCTGAGCTGTGTTACGAATGGAGAGGAGAGAGCTTGGACAAGTCCCTGCCTCTGCCCAGGCCTCTGGCAGTAGACAGTAGCTTTATTGAGGAGGCTAGCACCCCAAAACCACTCTTGCTCGCAAGTTCTTAATAATGGCCAATTAGGTCTATTACAAAATGAATTATGTATTTAATAGACACAAATTTAACAAACATAAGACTTTAACAGATTACTTACTACACAGGATAAACAAANTCTGCTCCCCAAGGAACAGCGACAGCACTCCCAGTGCTATGTTTTGTCTTTCATAGATAAATAGTTCAACAGGCACATGGGGTCTGGGGGCCCCAAAGCAGGGCCTGCATAAGGGCTTGCTTGAGTTGTAAAAAGGCAGCCCATGAATCATCAGTCCAGACTATAAAGTCCTTCTGAGCTGTCTCCAAGAGCTCATACAGTGGCTTTACGAGCAGCCCACAACTGCTGATCCACAGGAGACACCATCCCAGTATCCCAAGAAATGTACGTAATTCTCTTACTGTTCGTGGCAGTGGGAGTTGGCAAATTGCTTCTTTTCATTCCTGTCCCAGCCTCCTTTGTCCTTGGAGAATTTCAGATCCCAAGCAGGTTACTGTGGCGTGGGACATGTGTGCTTTGTCTTTGGATCCTCTATATCCACTTAGTCCCAGAAAATTCAACAATGCCACAGTCTGATCCCAACATTGCTGTTTAGTTTCAGTGGCTATCAGAATGTCATCTACATACTGTAACAAGACTCCAAGAGGATTCTGATTTTTCTATTCCTCCAGTTCATTTGCCAATTGACTTCTGAATATGGTGGGGCTATTTTTAAACCCCTGTGGTAGGACCCTCCAAGTCAGTTGGATTCTTCTCCCTGTGTTTGGATTTTCCCATTCAAAAGCAAAAAGCTCTTGACTTTCAGTACTCAAAGAGATAAAGGCATCTTTCAAATTTAATACCGTAAACCATTTTAATTTTTCACTCAAGGCTGTTAGCAAGGTATAAGATTTGCTACTACTGAGTGTATATCTTCTCCTATCTTATTTATGGCACTAAGGTCCTGTACCAGCCAGTAATCCTTTCCATTTGCCTTCTTAAATGGCAAAATAGGGGTATTAAATTTGAATTCACATTCCTTCAATAGGCCATATTTTATAAATTTTTCCACAAGGGGTAATAACCCCTTACAACTTCCTATTTTCAAAGGGTATTGCTTTTGCCTTACTGGTCCTGCTCCAAGTTTCAATTTAATTCTTACAGGATCTACTCTTATGGATCGCCTGGGCACCTCTCCACGCCCGGGTACCTCTCCAGCCCAGACTATTGGAATCACTGCATCCTCAAGTGATACTGGCAGATGGATCATGTCCGATTTCAAAGACTTTAGTGCAAAAAGAGAGGCTTCCACATAATTAGGTTCTTGAATAAAAACCTGTATTTTGCCATCTTAAAGTTTGATTTCAGCATTTAATTTTTTTCAATAAATCTCTCCCAAAGAGAGGCTTTGGCGAATTGGGTAGATACAAAAACTGGCGAGTCATCCATTGCTTTTCTAATTTGAAATCAATGGGCTTGAAAAATGGCCCAGTTTCACGATTCCCTGTTGCACCAAGGATTGTTATAGAATCATTACTCAAGTTTCCTTTTACTGTATTTAGCACAGAGTAGCTAGCTCCTTTATCTACTAAAAATTCTACCTCCTCATTTACCTCACATTCCCCAGCTTAGCTGTAACCAGAGGTTCTGGTGGGTAAGAATCCTCTGGTCCCCCTCAGTCATCATCGATGACGGCCATGAGGTGGGGCGCTTTTATGTTTCAACTGTGGACAATCCTTTTTCCAATGCCCGTTTTTCTTACAGTATGTGCATTGATTAATACCAAGTCTCCTGTGGGGACTTCGAGGTAGGTTGTCCACATGCTCATCCTCTTCCTTTCTCCGGGGGCACCATTCCTTTGAAAATTCCTTCCATAACCACAACTGTTTTTTTTTTTAATTTTTTTTTTTGAGGTTTTGAAGGTAAGTGCCAGTNGCACTTTTACTGTGATTGGACTGTCTGCACCTACCGCCTGATGGAGGGGAGCTACTATCACATCTCTGTGTTTAGCTCTAGTTCTCCCTGCAATCGGACTAAAACCCTCTGCTCCTCGATACATCTTCCCTATCCTCTCGATCCTCTCCTCTAGTTGTGCTAAATCCGCCTCTTTATGCACCAGTTCCCTCATAATATCAGTCTTGGCAGCCTGATTATCTGCTCCCCCATCCAACCTCCAATTAGGACTGACCATAAGATCTAAATCGTCTTCCTTATCAGGGAGATGTTTAGAACAAATTTGTTCTATGCTGCACATAGAACATTTTAACCATTTTCCTTGACTCTCCTTTTCAAAAGCCAGCACAAAAGGGTCTGAGGGAGCTGGATTCAAGCCACGATTTTTCTGCCATTCTGNTACAATCTTTCTGCCATTCTGGATGATTCTGCAAAGTGAAAAACATATCAGCATACCTAACCTCATCCCATTTCTGTTTCCATCCTAAAAAACAATATTAAGTGGAACAATGTATTCAAGGTTCCATTTTGTGGCCACTTTTCTCCAGAGTCTAGTTTGTCCAATGGCCACCATTGATTACAATACTTAATCAAATTCTCCCGGCTTGCTGTTCCCCATGGGGGCCTGCCAATCATTCTCCAGTGTTGCAAAATGCAACCAAGTGGGGATTTTTTCAGAATGCCCCCTTTAGATTGTCCACTACCCATTTCCAAATAGTAGACCCAAAATATTATAGTACAAATACAAGAGAATTNCTAACCTCATCCCATTTCTGTTTCCATCCTAAAAAACAATATTAAGTGGAACAATGTATTCAAGGTTCCATTTTGTGGCCACTTTTCTCCAGAGTCTAGTTTGTCCAATGGCCACCATTGATTACAATACTTAATCAAATTCTCCCGGCTTGCTGTTCCCCATGGGGGCCTGCCAATCATTCTCCAGTGTTGCAAAATGCAACCAAGTGGGGATTTTTTCAGAATGCCCCCTTTAGATTGTCCACTACCCATTTCCAAATAGTAGACCCAAAATATTATAGTACAAATACAAGAGAATTATCAATCGATAAAACCAAGTCAAATACCAAATTACAGAATACCAAATAACTCACCCACTGTGCTGGAAGATCCACACATCTTATATGGATAGGATTCCCAAAAGAATGCCTTATTATCAAAATGGGCTCTTACCTGTGTCCCAAGTGAATCCAGGGGGAACTATGGTCTTCTCCAGGAAAGTCCTGGTACCAGCATGAAGATCCAAAGACCCCTCAAATCCATGGGAGTTCAGGCAGTGTCCCATCTGGAGTTGTCAAAAAATGATACCAAAATCGGCCAGATAGAAACTTTCTAACACAGTTTTGAGTTTTAGAAAGTAGGCATTCTTTATTGCAGCATGCTGATGACTCAGAGAATCGTTCCTCTAATCGAGTGCGCTGAGCATCAGGTAAACAGAGTTTTTATCACACACACTGATTACATATTCATTAGCTATCCCTGCTTACTTGATGTGTATGTATTACTTTATTTTACATAGTTGCAACCCTTATCAGAAGTCCTTATATGCTTCTTTGGTAGTCTTCAATGTCCGGTGTCCTTCTTAGGTGGCTGTTCCTTGAGCTCTGTTTTTGAGTAAGCACAATATCGTTGTTTTGCATAACTTCTGCTTTGTCAGCCTTGCAGAGCTGAGCTGGCATCCTGCTTGCATTTTGCATGACTTTTATTTGCCTAAGTTACATCCTTTATCTATTTCTCCAAGGCTATGCCGTTCTGTTCTACTATCCTTATCAGAGTAAAATGCTGTTCTGTTCTAATGTCCTTATCATCAGCTGTTGGAATAACTCTTAATTCACCCATTAAGTAATAAAAGACTGATACTCCTCATTATGATGAGATCCTTTTAAAATTATCCAAGTAGCTAGGATCTGGGCAGCCTAATAAACTCTATGCTAAACATTTTACAATTACTAATATAACTGTAGTGCAGTATTGAGACTCATTTATTTCTCCATAACAAACCAAGTTTAACCATTCATTTTTTTTAATTCATGCTTATTTATACCTTCCTTGATGTATTTTGTGTAAGTAGGATTTTGTTGCTGTCAGATGCTGAAAAATTTTATAAATCCTTTTTTCCTGTCACTTTGATTCTTTCTGTGGTCTGTTTAATCTCATGCTTTGTATTTTGCATGTTAGATAACTTGGATGACTTGCAAATTCATTCTCAAGTGTATTTGATTATATGTAGTGTCTTTCTGTTTGTAATGTTTGGTTTGTTCAGTCATTTGGACTGCTTTAGTGGTAAGACAATAGATAATGACCATCTGAGTTGAGTTTGGGGGAGAAGAGGGCTAAAGAAATTGTATAAAACTGCTTTATTATTGATTGCCCTCATGTTGGCAATAGCTGTTCAACATGCAAAATACAGTGAGTGATTCTTTTATGCAGTGTAGTAAAGTTTAAATTTTCATGGTGAAAATGGCATATGCACGTTGCATATCAAAAAATTTAAATTTATTTGGATTTTAGTAATACTGAGAAATTCAAGTCATTACAAACTTGAAAAAATAACTAATCTTCCTGTGAACATTTTTAACTTAATGAATATACACTAGTTCATAGCTTTAGAAGAATGAAATAGAGAAAAAGCAAATATATTTATTTCTATTGTTTTAGTTACATGTATTTTATGATTGTTTTTATGATCATTTTTATAGTATCCTATATTTTTCCTTTTGATAAAATTTTATCCACTTGTAATAGGCCAAAGATCTATCATGTGTGCCTTTTTGATTACATTTGCACACACAGCTAACAGTCTATGTGAAATGAGAAAACACATAATGTGTTTTTGTTCTCTTCTGAATTACTTCTTTATCATCAGGTTTGTATTTCATATATGAATGTTTCGTCTGTGTTGATGTTAACTTCTCTTTCTTACAATGTAACTTTCAATAACTGCAAAAATAAGAGCAATTCAAAGATATGTTGAATTTTAGATTGTGTCTGTCACTACTTCTTTCCTGATCCTTCAAAATAGAATTTAAACCTGACTTTGGTAATTAGAATGTAAGCTTACCCATAAAGGCATGTTACTGACTGGGTATTTAATTTAATATGATGGTTCAGTGATTTGAAGTACAATCTGCATAATCCATGTTACAAAACTTTTTTTATTTCCCATTCCTGTCTTCCTAGAAAGAACTTGATTTCCACAGTTTGAAATATCTTCCATTCCCCTTCCCTAGTTACTCTAGGACTTTGAAAATTATTACGATAAAATAGCAATTTTCAGCCTGGTTGGATGTGGAATGTGGAAAAGGTAGTGTACTCATTTGGCATTGTGGTGGGTTGACCTTGTCTGGTTGCCATGTGCCCACCAAGATGCCTTCTCACCCCCCAGCCCCCTCAGTGGGAATGGGAGAAAAATAAGGTGAAAAACTTGTGGGTCAAGATAAAGGCAGTTTAACAAAGAAAAGTAAAGGCTGCACATGGAAGCAAAGGAAAACCAAGATTTTTTTTCTCTTCTTCCCATGAGCAAGTGATGTCCATATACTTGCTGGGAAGTATGGCCTCAGTATGCATAGTGGTTGCTTTGGAAGACAAATGCCTTAATAATGAATGCCCCCCCCCCTCCTCCCCCTTGTCTTAGCTTTTGTTGCTGAGCACGTCATAGAGTATGGGATATCCCTTTGGTCGGGTTGGGTCAGCTCTCCTGGCTATGTCCCCTCCAAAGCTCTTGCCCACCCCCAGCCTACTGGCTTTTGTGGAATGGGGTTGGAGAAAGCCTTGATGCTGTGGGAGCACTGCTCAGCAGTAGCCAAAACTGGTTGTTTATCAACATCTTTCTAAGTAAAAATACAAAGCACAGCACTGTGAGGACTGCTGTGGGGAAAGTCAACTCCATCCCAGACAATACATGCATTTTCAATAACTGATTGAAAATATTCTGTGAAGTTTAAATAAATACAGTTCTGTGAATTTTCTTGACTTCAATGTATCAGTAGATTGTCATTACTGCAAATGAGATTATGATGTTTAACACTTGATTTTTATTATAAATTTGTGAGGAAATGTAGTGTGATTGCATGTCTCATACAGAGGAAAAGCTAATTGATTTAACATTTTAAATCTTATTTTTCTTATTTGAACAGTATTGCTGAGATCATTGAACATTATAGAAAAGAACAGATTGTTGAAGGATATTACCTTAAAGATCCTGTTCCAATGCAGGTAAAACTTCATCTCTGAGTGCTTGTTATTGAAGGTATTGACTTAATCCTCAAATATTTATAATATAGGAACTGAATTACTGCAGAGGTATCCATTGTAGTTAAACGGCATCATCCTCTCCTGAATTTTTGTTTTGAGTTTGTGTGTTTCTTTCATTTTATTTTCATATGCATTTGTTTATCTAAGGTTGGCTTGTAGTAAACATAAGTTATGATAAGCTTTGTCTGTGCTCTGGGGTGTAAATGCTCCATCTTGTGCCCCTAACTCTGGTCCCTGAACTAGGCTGCTCTCTATTCTTCTGTGTCTAGTATCTTTCTTCCCTCAGAGAAAATCTATATGAACAGAAAAGCTTCAGAGATGATCAAGGGGCCGGGATTATAGGGTGTGTTCAAGAACATCGTTGCCCTGTAGCATTAATTCATCCTAAGAGGCCACTGATAATAAACAAACCATATTGTCTAGTTTTTCATAAAGTTATAACTAGTTCAAAAGTATATTTTTATCCTTTCTCCCTATCTATTCTTCAACTTTCCTGTTTTGATGGTTAGAAATTTGGTTTTAATTTCTAACCTAAATAGTTACCCCTTTGTTAGATCTATTATATTAATTCAAGAGCATTTTTTGTATCCTTCTTTAGTCAGCCCACTAAGATGAGCATACCAAAATCTGGTTTTTGTCTCTTCATAAGATTCTTGTAGTTGCCCTACTACCACTGATTCCAGTGTGAGTTTGTGTTTCTTGAATGTAACTGACCAGAACAGCTCAGAATGCGATGTCATTAGTAATTCCTTTTTTCTGCGAGTGTTTACCAGATTGCAGAAGGTTATCTGTGTCATATCCTAGAACATTATCTGTGTCATTACCATACCCACATTGTATTATATTGTTTACTATTGGTAAGTATCAACGAGAGCAAATTTTATCTTGTATTATTAGACTTATACCTTATTATTCTGATTGGTTTTTTGGATTTTTTTGCTGATTGGCTTGTCATCAATGCTTCCCAGTTTTCTGCTACTATTAACTCATGCTCTTCAATGTGTTTGAGACAAATGTGATTAAACTTGAATTCAGAGACATCCTTGAAAAGCTTCACCCAATAGCTTTCCTTGTTCTTCATCATTCTTTTTGGATTATGACAATCATCTTCCTTTTGGCACTTTGTCTATCCAATTATGGTTCCTGTATAAATAACTTTCTCCGTGTTGACTAATTTTCCATGTGAGACTGCATCAAATTATTTTAAGTTATTCAGATATATTTGTGACTTTCCTTTGTTTAAACAAAAAAGATATTGGTGGTGTAATTACCACATACTGTCATGCTCTGTTTTTGAAGAAAAAAATCAAATGTCTTGCATGCTGTTTGCTTCAATCTAATAGACTTCCTGTTTCTAATTTTGAAATTTACTTTAAAACATTTTTCACTAGATGTGTTGTTTCTTATGTTATTTCTTTCATAGATATGTTATGGAGATCATATTGAGTTAGTAAAAACTTGGATATTGCTTCTATTGTCAGCCCTGTAATTCCTATTACTGAAATGTTTTTCATCTTGCCTTTGTCATGTTGTTCAAAACCATGATTCTTATGGAATAGAGGAGAGAAAAGTAAAGTATTTAGTATGGAGCTAGTGCATATCACTTCATCTTGATACTGTTCTCACTGCTTGATAGTCTTGCTTTTCATGTTTTCTTATGGCTAAAGAACTTTTGCTGATCAGCTGACTTGGTAAGGTCGAACTTGGCTTGGCTTTTGGCCATTCTAGCTGGGTAACTACATTTCCAGATCTTTGTTTTATATGTGAATTTATCCTTTTTCGATGTCCTGTTTCTACTTTTTCCTATTGCTTTTTGTTAGAATTATAGTCATTTAGGATATGAGTGCTAATAAGATTAGTGAGGAACTCTGAATTAGCTGTGTGTTAATAATTCAGTTTTTATTGTGATCTATACCATTTTTGTTTGTTCAGAGTTTATCCTTAATTACTCAGTCCCAAAATCCGTGGTAGAAGACAGTTAGAAGCTAAATAACCTTTAAAGATCTGTGTAAATTTTGCATAAATCGCTGAAAGATGCTGCTTTTTATTTAGTATTAAAACAATAAATACAGATGTTACTTTTTGAAAGTTGGTCTGTACTTAAACCTTGTTTTTCTTCTCATATTATAATCGTGGCCTAATCATTCCACAAGAAATAGTTATATTACATTTCTGCCAAAGGTATTGTATTAAATTATATTGGTTTGTTAAGATAGATGAGAGAATAAAGAATTGGTAGCATTCAATAAAAGTTCGATTGCAGCTGGATAGTATGCAATTGTTTCAGTTATTTCTGAGCTTAAAAAAATGTTGATTTCTTCCTTGTTTACCAGCATCAAGAACAAGTGTTTAATGATACAGTGGATGGAAAAGAAATCTACAATACAATTCGTCGGAAAACAAAGGATGCTTTTTATAAAAATATTGTCAAAAAAGGATATCTTCTGAAAAAAAGTGAGTTCTGTTTGATTTTATAAAATGTATTTTTTTCTAAAAAATGCAGATATGTATGCATATTTTGTATAGTAGTGATACTAGTGGAGGCAAAATTGAAGTGAGCTAAAAGGTTGTTTATGAAGGGCTGTGGTGGCTCTATGATGATTGAGATGAAAATTAAGGCTGGATGTTTTTCCAAAATGTACTGTGGTTTATGTATGACTTAGTTGCAGAACCTTATCAGTTTTATTCAGTGGACATTAAACAATGAGTGATTTATTTTTGTTTTAGTCAGTGCCTAAATCCACATTTTACTGGTACATCTAATTTGTCTTCCAACAAATCTCGACATATAAATCTCCAGGTATTAACATTTTTTTATTAATGATTTTTTTCTTTTCTTGTTGTTTTTTTTTTTCTGAAATGTGAAACTGGTCAATTTTTTATATATATATGTGTTTGGGGCATGGTTCTGATCCAGATTTGCATATACTGTATTCCCATTTCTGGTTTTTAGTCATTTTGATTTAAGATATTGTGATGCAATTTGTTATGCTGATCAGTTGGTAAGAGTTTAGGAATAGTTTGCTCATGTAAAGAGAACTCTGTTTCTTACTTAAAATAGCCATAATAAATTAGATTCCTTACAGCATCATACATTATTTGCAAACTGTATAGATGTAGTCTTCTCACTGATATGAACGGAGCTCACACGCACTTGTTTAATCCTGTTGAGATTAATGAAAATGTTTAGTGAACCATCTAAAATTGTACTTTAATCTGTGAAGAGGATCTAGTTTTAGCTACATGCTGAAAAAATTGGATATGCATACTGATATTATTGCTTAAACATAATTCACTGTACGTTTTTCTTCTGTTTGTGTACATTGTTCTTCTGTTTATATTTTGACAAAAACCTTACTGCTCTCTTTTTTCTTCATTTACAAAATTTACATTTTCTTTAAAACAATATTGTAATTTCTTACTTGCTTTCCTTACAGGTAAAGGAAAGAGATGGAAAAACTTGTACTTTATATTAGAGGGAAATGATGCCCAGCTTATTTATTTTGAAAGTGAAAAACGAGCCACAAAACCTAAAGGATTAATAGACCTTAGTGTGTGTTCGGTCTATGGAGTACACGACAGTTTATTTGGCAGGTAGGGCACTGGCTTTTAATTCTTGTACATGCAGCAGGACAGTTAACTACTAGTTTGAGGCATATACAAGATACAAACAATTTGTCACTGATGAGCAAGTTGGCCTGGCACAATAAACTTGGGTTTTGACACCTGAGCCCTGGTTACTGTCCATATGTGGGGGTTTTTTTTGGTTGGTTGTTGTTTTGTTTTTTTTTTTTAGCTTTTGCTGAGTGTAAAATGCAAGTATTGTGACTCTTGGTTCACATTGAATTTTATTCCATAGTTGGTGTAGATTGCAAGTGCATATGTAGACAAATTTAACTGATTAATGGAAACTTAAGCCATGGCAACTTGGTTGCTAGTAACTGTTCATAAACAGCTTCTAGTAAGAAATTTTAGAATTTAAGATTTTCTCATGTAATATGATGTGATAATAATTTGGCCTTTTGCACTGTCATTTTTCAATATTGTGTATGAATTGTTCTACATGTATTAAAAAGATTGTGAAGCAACTGTATTGAGTGTTTTAATACTATTGAACCAAGAATTGATAAGATCAAGAATTTTGTCAGTTCCAAAAGATCTACATTCTTTTGTTGATAGGTTTTAGAAAGCTAAATTAGGTAGATAATGTGTCAGTGCTTTTCTATTTAGGAATCAATAAGAATCAGATTAGACCAACCAACGTTAGAGGAACAAGTTAGTTCATATAAGCAAATATTTTAAAAACTATTTTTGGAAGTGAGCATTTTCACAGTTTCATTTACTGTGCTAAATATGTCAACTGCAAGTGATTTGATTATTGGCAAAGACATTGAGAATCAAACCACTTCCTGATATCGTTGGTAACTAAGATGAAAGATCACACTTTTTTTCATTGTTAATTACAAAAAAATATGCAGTCCTGTGAGATATAGAAGAAAAAGATGCATTTACTCCTGCAAATGTTGTTATTTTTTCATAACAGATAAAAAACCACATTAAACAGCAGCTCTGGTTATTCCATGCATCTTAATATTTATTAAGAGTATTTAATCATCTTTAAGTCTTTTCACATAGATAATGTGAAGATGTTTAAAATTAGTGGCATTTCTTAAGCTGCAAAGATCTCGTGTTCTTGTAGCATCTGATTTTTATACATTTCTCAATCATTTTGAAAAATCTGCACAACTATTGCAATAAGGAGCCATAGATATGAGAGTACCATTTAAAAAAACACTGAAATATTCCTCATGAAAGTTGGCAGTTATACATGAAACTTTGTGGAGACTAAACAAGGAGTGTTTTGGTTAATGGTGACTGTTGAGCAGCTTCTAAGAAACACTGTACTGTGGGTTAAAATATATTTGGATAATAAGTAACACTGAAAGTGTGGATAGAAGGAGATGTATTGGTTGCACCTGCTTGGGAAAGCTGTTGATGAAGAACTGTAGTTGAGACAAAATTCCTCTTATTTTTACCACCTACTTAAAATATCTTTCCCCTTTTCTCAGAAGTACAGTGAGAGCTGTAGCTTTGCATGTCTTTGACAATAATTTAAGTAGCCCCTGACCCAGCTACTTTTTGTTCCCCTCCTCAATCCTCCTGTGTGCATGGCCACAAAATGCCATGCCAGTATTTACTTAAACAATGGATGGGGGGAAGGGAAGACCGAAATATCATATGCAAGTGAAGTAAGATCCTTCGTGTAACTCTGTGATTGGGAGAGCCAAATTACCTTGAAGGTAATGTGGAAGACTCAGTGTATTTGTACTGTGCAACTTCTAATGTAACAGTACAAAATATTTTTTTTATTTCTTGACAAATGAGTGTACATACATAAAACAGAGAAGATGTTATCATCACATTTAAAGCTTTAAAAGTTTCTATGACACATATTTGATCATGATCCAGTACACATTTTATTGGTTGTGAGAGCTGTGGAACACATTCAGATAAAGAATTCCTTACATTAATATAGTTTCCTGAACTCCTAAAACAACAAATCCATAATGCATGATTAAGTGCTTGGGATGTAATGCTGAACCTGTGCATGATTTAAAATGGTTGTGGTGAATAGTCCTCATAAAAGACTTGTTAATCCTATCAGATGCATTTTGCCTCAAGTGTAAGTCACTGTACATGTATATTCAATACAAATGGTTCCAAGTTTCTTAAATATTCTGAAACAAACTAGTTGAACTACAGTGCAGTTTTCTTGAAATTACATCATTCATTCCAACCAAAATGCACTTTTGAAGCATGTAGAGACTTTTCTTGTTGGGTTTTTTTCCGACATTTTTGTTTTGTTTGATTTTAAGGCCAAACTGTTTTCAGATAGTAGTTCAGCACTTCAGTGAAGAGCATTACATCTTTTACTTTGCAGGAGAAACTCAAGAGCAAGTACAGGTGAGAGCTTTTGTTGGTAAATATAATTTTAAAAGCAATTTTTTGTTTTGTAGTGTTTAATGATATTATCCTTCTCTAATAGAAAGCAAGTGTACAACGTATGGTGGCTATGTCTACATTAGCAAATATTACCATGCAATAATAGCAGATCTGTAAGGGATATAGTTGGTGATGATAATCCAGCACCTACATTACCTATGCTTTAGGGATTCTACTTTGGAGAAGTTCTAGTCTGGTCCCATGGACTGAACTTCCATTAGTTTCCATTAGATATTTCTGGAGAATTTATTTTGGAATAGTTCAGTGCAAAAAAAAAGTTCGCTTTCCAGCACTCTTCCAACTAATGAACCAGAGCATGGTAAGTGGGAGTTTTGCTTCAAGAGCACATTCCTGATAAGAACTAAAATGCTAATGCAGGTATGCCCACCAATCAAAATCTGTCAAGCCATTTACAGTTATTCATCCTGTCTTAGGCCCTGATCTTGCACAAAATAAAGGGGGTTTTGTGTTTTACATTGGTATCATTTAGTTATTAACTCTCTAACAGTTAATGTTTGCTGATTAAGAAATGTAGGAATGGAGTTTAATTCTCTAAAAGTCACTCACTAATAGGAGAGCATATGGAGGATGTGACTATGTTCTTATTCATCAAGTTGTTTTGGTATTCCAGAGCTCTGAAATAGACATTTTGTGTCAGAAGTTAAGCTATGCATTTGATTTTATTTAAGAATGTGTAGTAGGCAGAATATCCTGTCAGGACATGCAGAATATCCTGTCCTGTTTTCTGAACATTTGGTATAATCTGCTTTTGGTTTAGATTTGCTTAACACTTAAGATGTTCACTGCATTTATACAGAATACTGGGATTTCTTTTATAAAATGATTCTGGTTCAGGTAAATCAGATGTTTTACTGATGCTTGTGTTCTCAGAAGTTACAGCTGTCTGTACTTTGTAACATTTCACAGAAGAATAGTTTTGTTGGCATACTAAGGAAAATTTGATGGTTTTCATATAATGTGGTAAATATCAAAGCAGCTGTCCAATGGATTGCATGTTGTCTGAGGTTTGTACAAACCATTAAGTGAATGTAATGTAATGTAGTGTTAGCCTCATGACATAGCTAGTGTCATTGTGCATACTATGGTGCATTGTTCCTACTTGCTGTTGTAAACTGTGACATTTAAGGGGATAGATTTTCCTGTTAGAAGGGAGAATAAAGATGACTGTATCTAGGAAATATTTAGATTATTTTAGAGTGTTTAGTAAGTTCTGTGGTTCTTTATTTGCTTTTTCTTATTTGAATAAGAAAGCAAGCTAATAAAAATTTGATGCATAGTTGACAGTTCCTCATTTTGTGGAAGGTTTTGAAAGCTTAAACTTCACTCCCAAAGTGGTTTACTTGAGAATAGCTGCAATATTGAATGTACCTGTATTTTAAAAATTATTAAATTGCACTTTGAGAGTAGCTAGCAGATCTTTGACCTACATCTTTATGAATGTTAGTCAAAGCCTAAATTTTGTGCTTCACAAGAACTTACAAAATTTGAGGGTGTGGGATGTGAAAACATGAGAAATGAGGCTATAGCATATCTTACACCTTCCCAAGTATCTACTCTGCTTTATGTATTTGTGAGCAGAGAGAATGGGGGTAAAGGTTATATTTTTCAGTGTTTTTCTGTTAATGCTGCTTTGTTTTTTGTTTGAAGCACATAGAGTAAACAACTGCATATAAAAATAGGAGAGAATGATCAGAACAGTTTGACTTGTTATCTGTTATTTTCTCAGAAGCAATCAAGTCTTGCTTCATTTTATATACCATTTTTTATTTAATTCAGTATGCCTAATCTGGAAAATTGATAAAGGTCACACTGTATATCCATTAGTAATGCTTGATATTTCTAAAAGAGAAACTCAAATTTACAAATGTCTTTTTAGATTTACTGAGAAATATATGAATTTTGCTTTACTATTCAAATTTTCATACTCTGAGTTGTATACAAGTTGGCTCTTTTTAAGCTAAAGAAACAACTTCAGATACTTTTTGATATGTCAGTTCTATTGCAAGAAGCTGTATCTGACTTTTTGTTACACTGTTTTGTGCCTTTATCTTTTAGGACTGGATGAAGGCTCTGCAGATGTTTTGCAGTTTAAGGAAAAACAGTCCAGGGANGGGGGGGAGAGATTGCCTCCTTGTTGCAAAATGATGATATATGTCAGAACTTTCCTTTCAACAATAGTAAATCCTGCATGTACTTTCTTTTCCTTGGAGTTATACAGTACCTTTGTTAAACCAACGGGAATGACTTCCACTCTATTATAATATCTATATACACAAAGATCTAAATGGTGTTTAGGTAATTGACAGATGCTTTGCTAGGTATTAATTTCTGATCACATTTGAGTAAAAGTGTCAACAATTCAGCATTTGTATTGTCTTAACTCTTACAGTTCACCAGATTTGACAGACTTATGCCACATGTAACCAAAATAATAGTATAATTAATATTATTCATTTTTCAGAGACAAATACATGCTTAACTGTGATTATGGTGTATATTCTTTTGGTTTCTTGAGAGTACTGTTGTGGCCAGAATTTCTTTCCGAGGTAGAGGACAGATAATCATAAATGACTACATAAGTGATGATTGAAGAATAATGGGAATCAAGAATCCCTGGTATCTTTGAATGCTATGAATATTGGAAGTAGCTGTTTTACCAATCTATAGGAAAAGGAATACATTTTATGGGTGTTTTTTTTTTTTAGGAAATGCAGAATTATTCTGTGGTCAACATTAAAGATGATTGAATACTTATGAAGAAGTAAACTAAATTAGGTCAATTGATATATGAAGTGGCAGAAGAAATTTGGAGCCAAAAAACTGAAGCACCTACAGAGTGATCATCTGAAATAATTCTGTACTTGCAAACACAAAGCAAATGTTAGGCTGCATGAAGGAATAATATAGAAGATAGATACTATTTAATATTTATGGTATTCTCATTTAGGATACAGTTAGTTTTGATCATCTTATATCAAATGTATAAAGAAAATGAGAAAACTGTAGGCTGGAATGAGTAAAAGAATTTCCAGGTAAATAAGTGTGGGAAGTATTAGACTATTTAGAGAGGTGAAAAGTATAAAAAGCATGAATGATCAAGGTAGATGAAGTGTATAAAGATCAAAAATCATACTTCCATGACTGCCTTACAGAAGTTATATCAGTTTCAGGGTTTCTCAAACTGTCCTTTGAAATTTCTGGTACTGAATATTTGCATTTAAATGAAATTTTGACCGGATCAAGTATGATATTTCCTGTATTTGACTAAATTGACTTCAGTTGATATCAGTAGATATTTGATTAAGCTATGAATTGCATGCAATTCAGAAGTTTGTAAAATAGTAGACTGTTTAAAATTTATTTAATGTAAATGAGTTCAGTGTTCACTTCTCATTTTTTGGAAATTGAGTTTCCAAGTGCTCTTATTTTAAGAATCTATGGTACAGACTAATATCTTCCTTATAACAGGGAGAAAACACTGTCGTGTGTTAAACAAGGGAATTTTATGTAATCTACTGGTTTTTAGAATAGAATAGAATATTTCAGTTGAAAGGGACCTACAACAATCACCTAGTCCAACACCCTGATCAATTCAGGGCTGACCAAAAGTTAAAGCATAGTATTAAGTAAGGACATTGTCCAAGTACCTCTTAAACACTGATGGGTTTGGGACATCAACTACCTCTCTGGGAAAAGCCTGTTCCACTGTTTGACCACACTCTGGGTAAAGAAATGCTTCCTAATGTCAAGTCTAAACCTCCCCTGGTGCAGCTTTGAACCATTCCCACACATCCTGTCAGTGGATACCAGGGAGAAGAGATCAGTACCTCCCTCTCCACTTCCCCTCCTCAGGAAGTTGTATGTAGAGAACAATGAGGTCACCCCTCAGCCTCCTTCCCTCCAAACTAGACAAACCCAGTGTCCTCAGCTGCTCCTCATAGGACATTAATTCCAACTCCTTCACCAGCTTGGTTGCCCTTCTCTAGATGCATTCAAGGACCTTTACATCCTTCTTAAATGTTGGGGCCCAGAACTGCACACAGTACTTAAGGTGAGGCCTCTCCAATGCTAAATACAGCAGGATAATCATCCCTTTTGACTGGCCAGTTATGCTGTACTTGATGCACCCCAGGATGTGGTCTGCCCTCTTGGCTGCCAGGGCTCACTGCTGACTCCAATTGAGCCTAATCTGTTAGGAAAGCACGAAATGCAGCATTGTGTTTGGATTTGTCCATGGTTCTTATTTAAGATACAAGTCTTTAGCTTCAGCAGAATTTTCTATGCGTAGAAAAGTTAGTAATTGTAAATCTTATCGTGATGGTTTTAAAAGTAAAAAATGAGTTAAAGCTATGGTGCTAGAGGTTTATTTTCAAGTTGTTGCTCTTACTTTGTCCCTGGTGCCTCTTAAAATCTTCTTTCATTATTCCTCTTCCCTGCTCTTTCTATTAGGAAATTATATTTTGTATTTAATATTTATTCCNTTTTAAATTTTTTCCTTAAAACAAAACCCCCCCCTGGGGGGGGGGGGGGGAATTCCATTCTTTCGTAAATAAATAAATAAACTTTGTGTATTTTCTTTAGGTCAGCAGTCTTATCTTGCATGTAGAAGAAGCTCATACACTCCCAGTAAAACATTTTACTAATCCATATTGTAACATCTACCTGAACAGTGTCCAGGTAGCAAAAACACATACCAGGGAAGGGCAGAACCCTGTATGGTCAGAAGAATTTGTCTTTGAGTAAGTCTTAATCTTATTGAATTACTGAATTTCACTTGAAAGTTGCATTGCATTTAAGATTCTTTGCACTGTACTGTTTTGTATCTGCTTTTTAAAAATACTGTATGCATGGTTATACAGGATCCACAAATGGATGGATAGAATTTTATGTATTAATCTAAGTATCTTTGTTAATATGATTGTCTTTGGCTGGTCATGAGAATTCAGGATTGAAA
This sequence comes from Edolisoma coerulescens, assembly GCA_013397115.1. Taxonomy (NCBI): domain Eukaryota; kingdom Metazoa; phylum Chordata; class Aves; order Passeriformes; family Campephagidae; genus Edolisoma; species Edolisoma coerulescens. Next base: position 21,695 of record VWZW01003161.1, read on the forward strand.
TAACTTTAGAATAAATTTAAATGTTGGCCAAGTATAGTATTAATTGAGGCTTTCTGTCTTTTCTCCTAGTGATCTTTCATCTGATATTAATAGATTTGAGATAAGTCTTAGTAACAAAACAAAGAAAAGTAAAGATCCAGATATATGTAAGTATTTTTATGTAAAGGATGCATATATATTGAAACAATGGATCGAGTTTGCATTGCTCTTGTCAAACATTGTCACAAGAGAATTAAGTATATTCTGTGGCTATCATACAGCTATATTGGTATGTTTTAGATGTCTGTTCCTGATTTTACATTAATGTTTTTACAATAAGAACCTGCATGTTTTTTAGTAGTAAAATGCACAGTAATCCAATACTATATATCGGATGGCTTTTCTAGCTCTATTCCAGTATACCTATTGTGTTATACTGTGACCATGTTTATAAAAAAAAAGAGAAGCTGTCAGAATTAATCTCCTTCATAAAATGTTAAGTTTCATTAAGTTAATTTCTTTAATTTTTTTAAGCTCAACTGTGTGAAATTACTTTTGTCCTTCTCAGGCTTTTTTGTTGCTTCCAGTGAGAAAGAGGGAGAAACAGTAGTACTTTCCTCACTTGAAAATAAATAAAAAAACCCTCCAACTTGACAGTCTGTAGAACAAAATTTGCCTCAGTCCTTGTAGCATCTTGTTCTTCCCCCTATTCTATCTCATCTATGTTCCCAAGAATGTACTTTCCTCCTGTTATTTACATAGCTTCTTCAGCTGTTTTGTTTCTATTTTTCTATTCCAGAAAACTACTAACAAGATGGTAAGACGTATCAGCTTTCAAAAAACAAAACAAAACACCCCAAACCCAACCCACCAAAACTAACCCTCCCCAAAAAACCCACACTTGAATTCTGAGCCATACAATGTGATTTTTTGGCTTTCAAGGTATTTTGTTTCCCACCATAATTGTCTTGTAACTTCATCCTTTTGCCTTCTCTCTGTTGCCTGCAGAGCAGACACCCTCTCGCCCAACAGTTGTCCCAAGTACTTTTCTGTTGTGTTCAGACCTGTCCCAAAGCCTAGCACAGTACTGATAATCTGTTGCTGTTGGTTTTGATTTGCATGGTATTGTGTTACTGGCCTGTTATGTTTGCCTCCGTGTCAATTTATTTCTCTTTTTTTCCTCTCAAAGAAGAGATTTGTAGGGAAACTTTGACTAAAGTAGAAGAATTACTTTGAAGACTGAATGCTCTTGCCAAACCTAATTAAATTTCAAAACTGTTGCCCTTTCCTTTAACTACAAAATTTTCTGCATAGCAGAAGGAAAAAAAAGATGTATTTCATTTTACAGACAAAAGGACTTTATGATTGCAGTTGTTATTGTATGGTTCTATGCATTTGAGCTAGAAAATTCTTTATCTTGGCCAAAGCTTTGGTTAGTAAAAGACCCTTTCAAAGGATAATTCATGAATGGGATACTTCAGTAACTTCTTTTAAAGTGTTTTTGTAGCTTCCTTCTCTTTGTCCAGATCAAGGAGATTGTGCTGCTTTTAGATGTATCCAACCGGTGGAAGGTTATAGATCCTTTTCTTACCTAGGTCAAGAGGATTTGCAATGTTTTTTGATCATGGTTGGGTAGACCCTTAGAGCATAACCTAACAGTCCTTTCATTTTGGGATAAGAATTAGACCATATCAACTTGAATTAACGAGCATCTCTACCTACATCCCCATCCCTATGAAATATTTGAAGTATATGGGGAGAAAAACTGACCTCAAAGAGACCATATCAAACTTGCCTGTGTGCAGTGTTGCCTACACCTCCAAAAGCAAGAAAATGGGTTGATTGCCTTTCTGAACATTTCTCCTTTGTAGCCACAGTTTTTAAAAGTGGATTGCTCTGAAGTTGGAGTAATGTGAGGGCTATATTTTTCCAATATTTGTGGTGAGTTGACCTTGTCTGGCTGCCAGGTGCCCACCAAGTGGCACCCTCACTCCCCCTCCTCAGGGAGACAGGAGGAGAAAATAAGATGAAAAACTCATGGGTCAAGATAAAGGCAGTTTAACAAAGAAAAGCAAAGGCTGCACATGGAAGCAAAGGAAAAGATTTATTCTTTATTTCCCATCAGCAAGTGGTGTCCAGCCACTTGCTGGGAAGTAGGGCCTCAGTATGCATAGTGGTTGCTTTGGAAGACAAATGCCTTAATAATGAAGGCCCCCCTCCTTTTTCTTAGCTTAGTATTCTTCTTAGTATTGCTGAGCACAACACCATGTGTTATGGGATATCCCTTTGGTCAGTTTGGGTCAGATGCCCTGGCTATGTCATAGAATCATAAAATGTCTTGGCTTGGGACTTTAAAGATCATCTAGTTCCAACCTGCTGCCAAGGGCAGGGGCACCTTCCACTAGACCAGGTTGCTCAGAGCCCCATCCAAACTGGCCTTGAACACTTCCA
>VWZW01003162.1:1280-51210 GCA_013397115.1 Edolisoma coerulescens
TCCACCTGCAACCCACTGAGGAGCCCACACTGGAACAAGTGGATGCCCAAAGGTGGCTGCAACCCCTTTGGAAGTCCACACTGGAGCAGAGTCCTGGCAGGACCTGTGGCCCCAGGGAGAGAGGATCTCATGTCAGAGAAGGTTTACCAGCAGAACTTGTGACCCCCGAGGGTCCCATGCTAGAGCAGCCTGTGCCTGAAGGACGGCGCCCTGAGGAAGGTAGGCATGGTTTGTAAAGAGCTGCAGCATGTGGGAAGGGCTCACATTGGAGAAGTTCATGAAAGACTGCCTCCTGTGGGAGGGACCTCATGCTGGAGTAGGGGAAGAGGGTGAGGAGTCCTCCCTGTGAGGGGGAAGAAGCAGTCGGGACAANTGAGATGAACTGACGGCAAACCCCTTTCCCCACTCCCCTGTGCTGCTGGAGGGGGGGAGGTAGAGAAGATTAGGAATGAAGTTGAGCCCAGGAAGAAGGGAGGGGCGAGGGAAGGTGGGGTTTTTTAAGATTTGTTTTTAAGTTCTCATTTCCCTAGTCCAGATTGGTAAGAAATTTATTTTCCCCAAGTTGAGTGTGTTTTGTCCATGACATAATGAGTAGATAAGTGATCTCTCCTTGTCCTTCTCTCAACCCAGAAGCCTTTCATTATATTTTTTCTCCCCTGGCCAGCTGAGGAGGGGAGTGACAGAATGGCTTTGGTGGGCAGCTGGCATCCGGCCGGGCTCAACCCAACACAGATGGAAAGGAGTTTGATGGTATTTTTTTAAGAGGGACAAGGACAGTAAGTTTTGTTGCTACTGAGCCTCCTCTTACATGTCTTAACAGAGACTTGGTTAAGTGGAAATGCTTACATATAGCAGGGTTGCTGCTGCCATCTCTGATCGAGGTAAGCGAGACTTGAGTTAGTACATTTTGAAAACAAAGATAATTTAGCAAAGAAATTCCTGGAGCCTGTATCAGTTTCTTGTCTTGAAAAAAAGGTGCTTAAAAATTTACTGAAATTTGACTAGGGGGTTACAAAAAGGCTCAGGAGACTGTGCTGGTTGCATCGGAGAGCGTCTGATTTTTTTGCTCATGGCAGGTCAATAGTTTTTAATGATGCTTTCTGTATTATATGTGGTAAGCAATTTTTAATATGAGCTAATTTGAAAAACTATTGACTGACTTTCCCCTTGCATCTCAAGCATTTGCTTCTAAGACATGTGGGCTTATTTAAAAGACTCTTTCTTGGGCTACAGTTAGAGACTTCTTTGTGATTTAAATTAAAGGCAACAGCTTTTCTATTGCTGAGCCTCTTTTCTATGCCTGAGTTTGTGCTCTGAGATGGAAAGGATGGCAAGTCTAAGGTTTACCCGGGGCAATGACAAGATTAGAGAGTATACAGACATGCTGCAGGTGGCATAATTACCACCATACCAGCTGTTAATGCTACTATATATATAGCCATTATGCTATTAATGTTGTTGTGGCATAACAGCTGGAAAATAAGAATAACTGCGTCTTATACTTTAGAGGTTCAAATCACCATTTATTAGTAAATGTGACAGGAATTGAAAATCACACTTGGAAATAACTACACACAAATATTTCAGCTCTAAACTTCTAGGGACCGTAGGAAGAAGTATGAAAATACAGGCCGTATATGCATTTTTATCTGATGCATGGAATAATTAGCTGTAGATGCATTGCAAGACCTTCCAGATAGCAGAAAGCAGAAGTACTCTTGCTACAGAGATTTGAAGAAGCAGAATGGAAGGCAGCAATTTGCTTTCTCCAAGCAATGTTATGCTTACTTTTTTTTCCCTACAATTGTTTCTTACCTTGGAGTGCAGCAGTGCCAGCTTCTTTATTGCTGTAAGATACCCATAGCAATTAAATTTTATTACTTACTCCTCATTTACTCTAAGATGCTTTCAAGTCCAAAACTTCCTTTCTGTCCCTGAAGTAGTTCTAAGGATTCTTAGTGCAATCAGTGTGTGGCATGGGTGGATTTCTATTTCATTGACTTTAGTGGGACATGTCCATATGCTCAGCTGTCCTGGGCCTGAACTGGTGCATTTATGTGCTTGCATCACTGAGAGATTAACCATATTTTACTCCACTTGTCTTTGAAGGGAAAATTATCAAAAATATCCTTTGTTCCTATGCCAAACTTAACTTCTTCCTCTTGTGTAGAATTCTGTGTGGTACAGGAGATATACAGATGTAGATGTAGATATAGATAGATATAGATAAATAAGGCTGTGTCAAGAAGATGCATCCAAAGTAGTAAAATCATGTACATCACAAAAAAATATTAAAAAAAAAAAAAAAAAGAAAAGAAAAAAAGTTGTTTTGGAAAAGTAATTTCAAGTAATTGAAAAAACAGATGATGCTGTGACTTGAATAGGGATAAGATACAGCTGTTATTGCAAAAAGTTGGAGTCACTTCTCTGACTTTTGTGTTGCTAATAGTATTCTTAAAAATACACTCTTAGTTCCAAGCTGTTGCTCAACTGGGATGTGGATGAATACAATTGGTAAAACTTCATCCCTCTTTGCAGAACAGAGTTGTACCCTGTGAAACCATGAGCAGGCTTTGGTGGTTTGTTTTCTTTCTAAGTCTCAGATTCCAGAATTCTGTAAGGTAGAGCAGAACCAGAAAAGCCTGTGTCTGTTGGCATGCAAGTGACTGGACAAGGCAGCCTCTTGAAGTTTGTAGCTGCCTCCACGAACCAGCCTGGAGCAGGAATCAGCCCACTCAGCCAGCAGAGCAAGCATTGTCTCTGTTTCATTTCATTAGAGCACATCAGCATTATCATTTTCCAGACCAGCCAGCTAATTGTATTATCTGTGTTGTTTTTATTGGCTGAAGAATCATGGCATTCTCTCTTATGGCTTTCTTAAATTAGGATTTGTTTAAAGTCTCTGTACATAGATCTTTGGAGCAGACACAGTATGTCTTCTATTACAGTATGCCTTGTCCTCATTTGAAACCAAGGCAGCCAAATCAGGTTCTGCAGTAATAAAACCGTAGAGCTGAAGACATGAAAAACTGAGTCATCCTAAAATTGAGTAGCTGTAGCATTTTACTTCTCTGCAGTCATTGAGGGGATAATTTTACATTCAGTTTCAGAAATCTGAGACACTTAATAAAGCAGGATACCAAGAAGAGTAGATATTAAAGAAAAATTTACCCGGACCACTTACCTGAAAGTTTTTTTTTCAGTCTGTGTGAAGTCATATGCTTCCATTTCCGTTGTTGGACGGATGTGCACACCACAGAGCTGCTGCTGGCACTGTGGCACTGTCACCAGTTTCCCCAGTGCCTCAGAGGCTGCGCTCTCCCCCGTTGAGGCACTGCTCACTGCAGTCACTAAGCAAGGGGGCAGAAGAGGTGGCCTCTGTCCCACCATTCCAGAAGTCACCCTTTGGGCAGTGATCCTACCTAGTAGTGTTTCAAGGCCATTGGAGTAGACAAACATGACAGATGAACTCCAGTATTGCAACTTGGGGAAAGAGAGGAGACAAGGGGTGGGCTGCATGGGTCCCAACAAGAAAAAACACTTAGGCATGAAGACATGTTCCCTTCAGATGACCAGATACAGGAAGTGGAGGTTTGGGTTGTGATAAAATGATTAAGTGCACTCTGAAAGCCAGTTTAACCTGCAGCTCATTTGCTTAGCCCAAGAGTATTTGGCCACCACTTCATCAAAAGAGTTTTTTCTGCTGTCATATTTCTACTATTTGTGTTTGCTTGGAGTTTTTGACAGACTTATTTTTTCAAATCTGTTTCAAATTTTTCACCAACTGAACTCTTGAATTCTGCATGATATTCAAGTCCAGCTGACGGGTAGAGTGACATGATTTGACAATGTCTTCAGCTGCCTTTCCATAGACTTTCCATATTTTCCAGGTTAGCTGATGGTAGCATGAAGTTTAGGTATTGTTCACAGAGAGTTTAAAATTAAATTGAAATGTTTTCTGTTAAACAAGTAGCACTTTGCATAGTGTCTGAGAGAGATGGCTGTGAATATCCACTGTCCTGGTGGCTGGTGCCTTCTCCTTCAGCAGAGGCGTGATGAGCCTTTGTGCTCCAATAAACCACAGGGATTTCTGGCCTGTGAGGGCCAAAGACCTGCGTTCTCTTTTGGGTGCTGTTAACTGAGATCAGTGTCCAAGACTGGGTTAGCTGGCAAGACTGGTGATAAGATCATGTCTGTCCACACAGTCAAGTCACAGGAATGTGAGAGGTGCCTGCTCAGACAGTTCAGTTAGTATTTGGCTGTTTTTTGCATGGAGTCAAAAAGTGATGCCATCCTGGAGTGGCGTCACTCAAAGGGTAGGGCACCCGGGAGCTTCTCTTGTCTCCAAGGCTGGGATGGGGGTATGTTTGAAGACTGGAATGCCAAACCAGGGTGAGTTGTGTAGCTGCTGGGTCTATCCCTGCGTGGTTACTTTGCTTCACAACAAACTGGTCCAGCAGTCTTTCTAACAGTGGATTAATTCTCCTCTCCTCTGGCTGCTGGGTAAATGCTGCTGCAATATCCCTTTATTTCTGTTTTCTTTCAAATCTGTTGTTGTGATCAGCCATTTGTCCTTTTGCATGATGTGTACAGAAAAGCAATTCCATAAACAACTCCTTGCTGAGGAGTCCTGGAAGGCACAACTGGGCCATTGTTCAGCGCTGCAGTTGACCCTTCTGATGCGAATGAACCATGTGCTGAATGTTTAATGGAAACTGAGTTATGGATGAGTGACTTGACCATATAAAAGTAAAATAACACCCAGAGGGAAGGGAAAGCAGCCAAAAAGAAATTATGTCAGTGCTTCTGATAAATGGAAATACCTGCCTTTTTTTAACCCCAAGCGACTTGATCTTGGACCATAATGAAGAAAATGAACACATCAGCTACTACATATTGCTTAATCTAGCAGGCAGAAATATAATGGAGGTCTAGTGGTTGGACCACGATGCCAGATATTCCAAATAAAATTAAAATTATAACTCTTTTTCAGCAAAGGAATTTGCCTTTGGAAAAAATTGTCAAGGAGTATGTTTGGTTCTTTGTCATGTGAAGGTATTAGTAGTTTAGCAGTAATTTCAAGGCTTGAAATGGGAATTGCTCTGATTTTTCATGGTCTGTACTATACAGAAGACAGGCTACATTTGCTCAAGGCTGCGGACAGAACCATAGAATCAGCTTGGGAAAAAAAATACAGCTGAACTCAAGTGGGAGTGGGAGTTGCTCATATCCAGCATTATGAACATAAAGGGCCCTTGCCTTAATTAGCCCCAGTGATGGTGGTCTACACTTAAAAGTGATTAGCTTTATTTTTTCTGCTCTTGTTCAATCAGCTGAAACCATATTAGTAGGAGACGCTGCACCTGTTTAGCGGTGTAGTTTATCCTTATGTAGTTTAATCTTTGTTAGGAAGGAGAATAAACAGTAAAAAGGATGATCATCTGTACAGCACATACAAAAGCAGCTACATCAGTAACAAGTCGTAAGCCTAATCAAGGATATTAGACCAATACAGGCACTTCAATGTGAAGGTCAGAAGACCTGAGATCCAGTAATCCAGCTGGTAACAGTGGCCCTGGGACTTCTAAGTACTGTCAGTCACAGCTAATGGTGCTCCTGGGTTGGGTATGGGGGAAACGTGTGCACTGGCACTTGTGATTGCTGCTCCTGCAGCAGTAGAGTGCTGCTTGTGAGATTTTATGCTACATCCTTCTGTACTAATACACCTACTCAGAGTGTCGGCCTACAGGCTAAAGGAAAGCCACCAGCTAGTGATGCAAACCCAGTCTAAAAGCCAAGCTGAAGTTTTTGAAGTCATGTGCTACTGAAAAAAACACCTCTAACTGAAGTTAATAAAGAGGTACTGTTGCTGCACAGTCATACTTTGATTCCTCCTTGGTGTAAGGTAATTACTTTCTATCCCAGCACAATCCCGCTTCAGACTTCAAAGTGTTGCTCTCGGCTGTTTGTTGCCTCCGCAAGGATCCCCTTCCTGCCACCAGCTTGCCTTAAAAACTATGAATGAGGCTTACTCAAAGGCTTCTCAGGAAGCCTTGAGAGTCACCAAGCAATTTTTCCGGTTCCAGAAATTTTTCTTCCATTTCCTAAAACAGAGTTTAAAACTTCAGTTTTCCAGACTCTGGAGAGGGGGGGCCCTCAGAGAAAGATTACAGTTTAACTAAATATTAGGAGGAAAGAGAAATGGCATAAATGAGCCACAGAAGTAAAATGTAATTTCTTCCTGTAATTCAGGCTGCCATTTCAGGAGTGTGCTCCAAGGGACTGATGTCTTCCTGCTGTGGCTGCAGCAGCTCAGCCTGTTTTTTCACTTGTTTTCCAGTTTCAGGAATGGCTTCCATAGCAAATCAGTTTTACACTCCTGCTGAAAAAGTCTTAAATTTAATGACTCTGAAATGGTTGTTGATGTGTCAGGGCAAAGGGAGTGTTCATAAGTGGACAATGATCCTGCAGCTGCATTGGACCGATCAACTGGCTTTTCCCCATGGGCAGTCTGCATTACCCTACATTTATGAAATGTTTATTTCGTAATCAAATTGGTTAAAAAATGATTCTGTTTGTAGATACTACTCTAAGAGCAGGACTTCTTTATGAAAGCATGAGTTTCTCCTGGGGCTGGTGGCATAGCTGAAGGACTTGCTGCTGCAGGGGGGTGGCAGGAGGCAGGCAGGGAGGCATGGCTGTGCCACAACCAAGGAGAGAGAGAGCTCTGCAGTCCTCCCCCCCTGCTGGGAGAGGAGGGAACTCTCTGAGGCCAGGCAAGGAGGCTGAGGGCTGCACGGGATGCTGTGGGAGAAAGATGAAGGCTGGGGAGAGGAGAGAAGGGTGTGTCTTTATGAAGACAGTATATTTATTCTCCTTGTGTAGAATAGGTAAGATCTGGATGGTATGAAGGCTCTTCTTCCCCGCCCCCACAATACGCATTTTGTTGTTTTAACTTCTGTCAGTATTTTTCCATTATTACTTTTATTGCTTTGAAAAATGCAGGTTATCTAACATGACATCCAGTTTAAGACAGTGGCCAATATCTTAATCACATACCTGGGATCTTACCTTCTTCCTGGATCTATATGTAAAGAAATAGCAATTTTTGAGGGCCTGAATATAGCCAAAGTAGTGCTAATGTTTATATGCTGTTTTTATTGTGCTCAAGTGAGCCATCATTTAAGTGGAATTTGTTTTGTCTCTGTACCCTCCCATGTCTGTACAAAGGTATAAATACAGGCAGTCCCTGAATTTTGTAGTTTTGACATTGCAAGTAACCAGATATGAGAGCAAAGCATGAAAAAGAAGAGTCAAGACAGCACAGGTGCAGAATATCTCTGAAAAGAAAGCATTGAAAAGTACAAAGAAATTCGTTTTGTTTGGCTTCTGCTATGACAAATCCATTTAAATAACATCAGTTGGATGATAGTTATAGTTAGATTTGAACCAAAACTCTGAGCTTGATATTAAATTATATGAGGTTTCAAGGAAGTTACCAGTGAACTTGTCAGAAGATAACTGCTGAAACTGCTGTTCTACAGAATTCTGGACTTTTGATAAAATTATTTCCTCTGCAACCATATTGACTTTCTTTTAGAAAAAAGTTACGTTTTGAAGTTTACCCTGGGCTTTATTGTTTCTTGAATGTGAAAAACTCAGGTTTCCAGGTGAAACATTTTCCCAGTTTCTCAGTGAAAATACTACTGGATGCTGTGACATTACAATAGGAATTGTGCTATTGGAAGTGAATCTGTTTGCAAAATGTGTTGAAGAACAGAAGTGTTAATGAAAATTATGCAAACAAATCTCCAGACATGTTTGACCAAATATTAATAACTTGATGGCATGTATATACTCTGAAAATCCTCTCCGAAATATATTTATTTTTCTGCAGGCCCCTTTTTCACATCTTTCCCTCCTGGTTTGTCCTTTATGGCACTTCTTTCTGCATTTGTGGCTGAGTGAATGCTGCTCTGCAGCCTGTCTGCGATACCAGTTGTCCAGATAAACTCAAGAAGAATGAATTACTGAGGCGTATATTGCCTTTGACTGGGGAAAAGAAAACCTATTTTTCATGTATTTCACGTATGTGGCGTAAAATAAGCAAGAAAGCAGTATGAACAGGAGCTAAGACTTTGGACTTGGCCACCCAAAGAGCATTCACAGAACTGGAGTGTTTAGAATAGGTACTGAATGGAGATGTCACCATTAAAAGTGCAAATGGCTCTTGCAAAGCAAGTCAGCAGTAAATAATAAACGTGTGGTACCTCTGTTAGGATGTGAGCCTCTGCAAACACCCTGTGGCTCTGTGTGTGTGTGTGCGTGTCCTTGTTGCCTTGCTGCCATGAATAAACATTTGACTCACTACTTGGCAAATAGATTTTCAATCAGGCCATGTACGGTGAATAATGCAACAGTTACCAATGTGATATGTATTTCTAGATGCTGAAAGTTGGTTTTGGTTCAGTAATTTATGAAAATTAATCATGCTGTCTCCATCAGCTTTGGGAATGTCTGCAGCATACATCAGCCCAGAAGGTCACTCTGAGGATTTTTTTATTTCTTGCTTCGTATTGGCTTCCTCCCACAGTACGAAAGAAAAAATGTCGCTGCTCAGTATATTCTGACAGTTAATGTAGATGAGTATAAATAGATGGACATGTATATGTTTTCACTGCCATCTCACAGACACTGATTAGGGGCTTCATGTCCTTATTTGACCTGTCAATTGTTTAATTTGTGTTTCTTTCCTTTCTAGCCTACCTGATTGTCTTGCAGTCACCTAGAAACTTACAGAGCAGTTCTTGTGCTGCTTGTGGGGACACAGCAGCTGACCAGCAGACTTCAGTAACGCTGAGCTTGGCTAGAACAAACATGATTTTATGCTTCAGAATCTGGAGCCAGCAGGAAATGCACGTAAGAGAGCAAATGCAATAAATCCTGCTGCAACTGCACTGCCCAGGCAGACCCTAGAGGCTGCCTTTAGAGAACTAACAAAGTTATGGCCAAAGCAGTTTCCTAATAGAAATTTGTGTATTATCTGTCTGTATTAGCTAACATTCACCTTACTCATGTGCCCTTCTTAAAGTTATCCATGGCTTTATAGGGTAGAAAGCACAATTGCTTCTCTTGTCACAAAGGATGTGGTTATTGTTTGAGGAGCCCGTTCAGTTCTCCTGCAGACGTGTGCTGTAATGAGAGGGGACTGTCACCCTTCTGCTTATAAGCCAGGTGTGCCATATATTCCTTTAGACAGCCATCTAGTTCAAGTAGTGACGCTGGTTGCTGGGTGAGGGAGCAGTGTAACTGAGCTGAAAATGAATCTTGGAAAAATTACAGCATCAAATGCAGGCAAAGTGATAAGAATAAACAGTAAGGAGAAGTGAAAAATACTAGAAAGTTTTAATTCCTGAAAATCACTGGTCTGAGTTTTGTGTATGAAGCTCCTGTGAATTTCACATGAGGGGCTAGCTGTGGCAGACAGCATTCAGGGCAGTTTGCCTAACCACAGGCTGCAAACAGCAGAATTTGCAGGAAGGGGGAGAAAAACCCCAATTCAGTTGGTTTGCCATCTCATGTAGGACAAATGTATTATGTAGCAGGTTACTGACTTACCAGGCCTAATGCTTCACTTCACTTTTCATTTTAGACAGCCCAGATAGGAAAAGCTATTAGGAAAACTCACTGAAAAACAATGTGTCACATTTTGTACTGAACCACTTGAGGAAAAGGTACTTACTGTGCCTTTCTGAAACACATGGTAATGACCTGAAAGAGCCAGTGAAAGATTGGTTTAGTCTTGGCCTTATCTCAAAGAAGACAAATAAGGAAGGTCATTTATGCACTCCGTGTCATGGGGATGATTTTGCTCTTTGATAGTTCATGAGAGCCCTCATGAACCGTCTGGAAGGAGCTTTGATACATAAATCTCATCTAGTCATCTCTTGAAAATAGTGACCTTCAAAACAGTGAGTCAGCCAGTGATGGAAGCAATGCAGAAACACATTTAACAAAATTGCTGCCTTTGCTTTTGTCAGTGCTTCAAGAGGATGGAAAACCATGGTGGTCACCCAAGGCACCACTTCCAAGCAGTGAGTGTGATTTGCAGAAAGCATCCATGTGGTTTTGCAAGTGCAAAGCTTGGCACAGCTTCCCCACCAGATGTGTGCGTGTGTGTCTGTGTATATTTAAAGGTGGCCATGTGCATGCCAGTCACCATGGTGCTTTGTATTGTGTTGTCCTTTGGTGTTTTTTTTTAACAAAATTAACATTCTGCCACTTGGGCTGTGGTTTCCTTGTGCTGTATGTGACTCAGATTGGTCATCAGGGCTGCCTTGAGGAAAATTTTATGGCTCACTTGAAATATTAGTGTATGTATCAATGTACAGTAATGTAACCCACTACTCATCCAACTACTCAGACCTGCACTTAAAGGGTGTTGTCAAATGGAGAAAAAGGTGTCTCTGCTTGTCCAAGCTTCTCAGATTTTGAGAGTTCCTTGTGCCAGGCCCTGTGCCACACTGCTATGGGTCTGACTCACTGTGGGTTTGCTCTGGCTGGGCCAGGCCCTGGGAGAGGTCAATCTGATGCCACGGCAGGTCTCCTTCTCCTCTCTCCAGGTGGAAAGTCTCTTCTGTACTCTGCCTCAGTGGATTTGAGCCTTTGCACTTTCGCTTCCTACAGAAGCTCAGAGTAACCCACTCAGCCCACAGCAGACTTCCTCAGCCACAAGAAGAATGTGCCGAAGCAAAGTATAAAAAATTACTGCAGGGACAAGAGTATAATTCAGATGAAGTTAGATTGCTCCTTTTCTGCCACAGTTAGAGCATTAAGCTCAACTTTTCCTAATTTTCTGTTCTCTGGAGTTTACATTAGGGCTTACCATGTGCTCCCACGTGAAAAAGAAATGAGATCCTCAATGAGCATAAGGGCTAATGTCTTTGATTTCTCATCTGAACAGCTTTGATGCATCTTCTTTGGTAGGAGAGATGTGCAACATCTCACAGGAAAGAGGTGTGACCTACTGAAGTTCCAGCCATGACTGTGGTATTTGGTTATTCCTAGGAGAAATTTGGATCAAATAGTGATACGGCATAAGACTTACTCTCCAGGGGGAAATGGTTCAGGGGAGACTTGTGCAGCCTGCCTTAGTCAGTGAGAAAAATCACTGTGATAGCAGATGTTTTGTGTAGGCAAGCCCTAGAAGCTGGGAGCGAGATGTGATGCCATTTGCACTATCCATTGCACAAACATTAATCTCCAGGTTTTAATACCAATTTAGTTTATGCAAAAGCTATTAAGATATTGTGTAATGTTTTCAGGACACTTATTTGCAGGGATTACTAGTGACCTGGGAAATCTTCCCGTTCTGCGTAATACAACCCCTGGTAATTAGGACTTTAAAAAAATGAACCAGAAATTATGATTAATATAATGAAAAATTACATTAAAATTAGAACATGTTGCTGTAATATGGGTCAGCTAGTCATGCACGTTTATAATCACTAAGAGGATTTATATTAAACGACACGAGGATTTAATTCTATACATTTGCAGCAACTCCTCTCCTCTTTCCCAAACCAGAAACCCATTCACTGGTTGAGGATGAATGATACTACATGTTTTTCACAGAGATAGCTCTTAAAAGCAATCTGGTGTCCTGTTTCCTGTGATTGTCTGGTGGTGACGGTAAATGACATGCTGTGTGATGCACTCAACGGAAAGTGTGATGACTAGTGATAGAGAAAAGGCCAGGAAGGTCCTGCCTGGATAAACTAACCATAACCCATTAACACTGGCCCATTAAGAGCAATACAAATGATGAGAAATAAGGCTGAGTTTAACTAGAAACCAGAGAAATATGAAGAAGAATTTGTAGCTGGGAGATGGGAGTGAGATTCAATCAAATCACTATCTGCAAGAAAGTGAATGGAAGTTCAGAACACAGAAGACTTGTGCTGGAAGGACAGTCAAAAGTAGCAGAAAATAGGCAAACTGGCAAAAGAAATGGGTAGAGGTAGGATGAAGCTGAAGAAAAGGGCAGTGCTATCTGGGTTGCATGCACATGAGGAACTTGTCAGAGAATGATTGATGACTCTGTAGAAATTAAGGAAGTCCACTTTTCCGTTATACAGTTGAGTTAATTTGGATTTTCCAAAATAAATTGGTATCCAACAGCCTGTGGTTTTGTCTCTTGTAAGCCTGAGCAATGAGTCATGTTTGTTGCTACCCAGAAACCTGATTTGCTGGTAAGGGTTTCCTCCTTTGTACTGAAGACCATTGTGTTTGCTTCTGGAAAGTGGAAGAGAAGATCATGTTTTAGTGGGCACTCATTCACTGTTCCCTGATGAAAGGGTCTCGGTCTCTGCAAGGTGCCTGCGAACATCATGAGCCCAGAACTGCAGGCAAATCCTTGAGGTTTTGGCAGGAAGCGGTCTTTCTCATGGGTGGCTGAAAAAATGCTATAGAACAAGTAGCAGACTGTTCCACTGTAAAACTTACAGGCAGGTTTTTTTCTAATACTCACAGAAAGGTACCATTGTCTGGACCAGGGGATTGACTCGGGAGAAAAAAAGAAGCTCAGTGTGTTTTTCTCAGTGATCAAAGCACTTCCTTTTTTTCGATGTGTTTTATAACTCCTTCATCTGACAAATTTGGCTCTAAATAGAGGTAATGATCTGTAGGAGCCACAGCATGGAGACAGGCAGGGCGATGTTGGTGGTAATGATGCTGTCCTCTGGAGGGGTGTGTCTGCTTCCAGTAATGGATTCTGGAGCAAGTGCCATCGAAGTGCTGCTCCTCTGAGGACAATGGGAGGTGGCATAGACACTGCAAACCTGCAGAGTGATGGGGCTGCTTCTGCATACACCCCCATGAGACTTCAGGTTGTTCAGCTCTTCATTGTGTTGCTGATTTCTCTCAGTTTTAAATACTGCACTCTGAATACTCTAAACAGGTGAAGGTGCTCAGAAGCTCAGCAGCAGCAGCTGCAGTATTGCAGGATGTCGCTAGCTGTGCTTGGCTGCTGTGTGTCCTGGTAGATGGGTGTGAGTTTTGCTTGAAGCTCAGAGCTGAAATGTGTTTTACAGTGTGAAGAGTGCTTTTTAAGACAGTAAAAAAAATAAATTAGAAGAGGCCATAGAAGGGCTTTGATTTGAAGCTGGTGTTAATTTTACTGCAGACATTTAAGTGTTACATACATGAGAAAGTGATAAAAAAACTTAGAGCCTGGGCAGTTAAATCAGCAGAGATCCTGAGCATGTGTTGCTAGGGGTGCCCACTCTTCTCAGCTGTGTGCATAGCACCACGGAGACTTAAGGATGGTGAAGAGATGCTGTTGTTGGCAGGTAAAAGTCCTTTGTTTTTAAACCATGTTCAGGTGGATGCACATGACTGAAAACTGTATCCTTTGGGCTCTGCAGGCAATGGGGCTGCTCCTGAGCTGTGAGTGACAGGGTCATAGGCTGCATACTGAGAAGTGGAAGGCTGTTTGAGTCTCTGGACAAGCTCCAAGGATGCTGCAAGCTTAAAGGCTAAAATCTGAAGAGAGAGATGAGAACAAGTCTTAGTGATGCAGTCAGAGGAGGAATAATTAATAAAAAACTCAGGTATGTTTCCAAAGAAATTCCCAAATGGAAAAGTCCCTTGCATTTTCAGAATTAATATCCTCCAGGGAAAAATAAAGTTTGAAAAAGCTAGCTTTTTGCAGTGTCCATTAAATGGAAGAGCACACCTGGCATGCTCTGTGTGGAGAATAGGAGGGAGGCTGCAAGAATCATGACAAGTTGCCTCTCCTGTTTCCTTCTGGTGATATTTTTAAATACTGTTGCTTCTGTACTACTGAGAATGCTCTCTGAGGAAGTCTGCTCTAAGAGTTTTGGGGAAAACAAGAAACTCTCTCTTCGTGAGCAAGCTCTTTCACATGGCAGAAAGTTCTGCTACTCTCCGTGGCTTGGCGGGCTCTGTCACTTGGCAAGCTGTCACCAGCATGTGGTGAGCAGGGCAGCAGGGGCTCCTCTGTGCCAGCTACTGTAAGGAGATACTCGGGTTTCTGCACCAGCCCACACTGGGTTCAAAGCAAGTTATTTTTCTGAAGCAAGACTTTTTGCACCCATTCACTCACTGGAGGTAGAATTTAGTGGAGCTGTCTCTGTTTACTTGCTGTGCCAGAGACAGCAAACACGGCATCCCTGTGCTTGCATGTCTATGTGCATAATTATAAATATATATTTCTGTGTGTATTTATGGAGATGTATAAATACACACTTTCATGTAAATAGAGACATAAAATATATATTCTAAAAGAAAGGCTTTGTCTTTGCTTTCCTGAATCACGGATAATTATGCTGTTGCAACTTTCCAAATGAAAGCATGTACAATTTGTGTCTTTCTCTTTGACCTCTGCTTAAGCACTTTCTTGTTGCTTTCTCTACTTAGGTAGGAGTTTTCATGAGTAAAAAATGCATATTAATGACTTCTGGTCAATTTCTTCCCATTTTATTGGCATGGTTATTAGACCATTTAATGGTATTTTGTTCAGATAAGAATGAACTCAACTTTTCCACTTTTTCCTTACCCCAACTGGCTTTATTGTGACGTTGCTTTGATTTAATTTTTGGGATCTCCTTTTGACACTTGTCGTGGCTCTCCCTGGGAATTTTTGAAAGCATGTGTTAAAAGAGAAGAGTGGGGACTGTTGATTCACTCATATTACCCTGACTCTAACAGCAGCATTTGGCCCAGTCACTAAGCAGGGTGTATAACTCCTTGTCCTTTTGCGTTGTTCCGGTCCAGCACAGCCTGGTCCAGCAGGGAGAGTGCAGGACTTTTTCTGCTCTCCCATCCATTCTTTCAGGATTCAAAAATATCCCCATGCAGGTCTAGCACATGGACATAACATAGGCTGCATAAAATGTGGGGAGGTTTCCTGGCAGCTGGGAGATCGGCATTTGGGGTCTGCTCCTTTGTGCTTTTGCTAGTCCTGCATGATCTGCATCCAGAGTGCTTTGCTCCTGTTCCTTTTTGCTTTGCTCTGCTCTAGAGTGTCAAAACATTCAATTACTTCTCCCCTTTCTTTCTTCACACCAGCTTTCACTGTGTCCCACATAGCAGAGACCTCCTTCCTTGTGTCTTTAAAATAAAACATTTTTTCATGAAGTCCTGATCTTCTCTTCTGATGATAAAAGTAAATCTCCCGCCACCTTCAAAAGGTTGTCATTACCTGGCACAGTATCTGTAAGCTGCTGTTGCTGACTATATCTTCTGTTCCTAGCAAGTGCTTTCCTGACACAGTGTTTGTTCCTGCCACTCAGTCAACGATAGTTTAACGTAAAGTCTTGTGGGTTTTGCAGATGTGAGAAGTCTTTATGTGTGACTTAGCTGAAGAGAAATTTGTGATTCAGATTGCAAGTTACAGCCAAAAATCTACAGTAGCTTTTCCCACACTGTTGGATCTGCTGGTTTCATAGTGCTGGAGATAAGAACCTGGCCAAAAGGAGTTAATTATTCTGAAAATGTTTGGAGAAGCACAAAATGTGACCATTGGATTTTAAGTTCATTGATGCATAAATACCTACAAAATACCTTGGAAATTCAACATCTCTTTATGAGTACCAATAGGCAAAAAATCACAAAGCACCCTTTTCAGTTCTTTGAACAGATTGGTCGTTAGGAGTCTGTGAGTGTGTACATTTGGGTAGTATTAATATTAGGAACTAAGCAGAATCAAGAAGAAACTGTCTGGTCATAATGATACTACATATGAGAAAATGTAGAAGGGGAAAATCAATATATTAGATTATCACTGAGGCATTTGTAGATCATGTCCTATTAAAAGCCCAGGCTATTTGACAGAACATGAAACTTAAGCCTCGGTATGAATGTGAGTAGTTCTGTCCATGGAGATGTAACTACAGGTTGCAATCGATCTGCTGTGAATACAGCAGATAAATGATTTTTCAGGCAAATGTTTCACAGACCTGTGTGGAATGCTGCATGGGGAAAAAATTTTCCATAGTTGTCCTCATTTTTCTAGAATTATCAGTATAGAATTATCAGTAATATTAAGGGTTTGGAGCCCTAATTTTGGAGCAGTCTTTGCTGTTAGAATTTATGTCAGCTCTTTGCAAGGCCCAAGAGAATACTGGAACAAAGCACAGAGGTAAAAAATTAGGATATATAAATTTTCAGCCCCCAGAACTTGCGTATCTGTCTGATTGCAGAGTCATAAACTTCTAAAATGTATTTTGAGTCTTTACAGGAACAAAGTTCACTATCGTATCATTCTCAGGCAACTTCCAATAGGGAAAATACTAGTTACTTGCAATACTTGAATATACTGAGTTTTTTATTAAGGGCTGCAGTTGCAGCAACCTCCATGCTCAAATGAGTTCTGCATTTAGCAGCCTCCCTGAGGTGCTGTCTGACCTCTACTGAAAGCTGTCATACTGACATTAATTAGTGAAAGAACAAGTACAACAAAATCTTCCTCACTCAGTGACTATTCAGTGAGAGGCCATTGAAGTGAGCTGCATGTGCCCCTTTGCTGGCTGACCTCTCCAGTGAGGATCACCTTGATTCATATTTATCATGGTTTTGTAACAAGCACACAGGAGGTGTGTCCGAGGAAATCGGACAGAAAGAGGAGAAAGGATTTACCACACTTCAGCTTGTGGCTCAGGGCACACACAATGACAAAATCAGTCAGACGAAGCAGCAGTGCAACTCTGGATATTGTGGAGCAGCACCTGCATCGCCAGCCCAGGCCTAGGAGAAAACGAGGCAAGCTGTAGCCAAGTCAGAGAATGAAAGGGATCAGGGCAGGAAAATGGCATGGCCTCCTTTTAGCCTGTTCCAGGTATCTGGGAAGCTGAGCTGGGCGGGCACTTCTGCCCAGAAAAGGGATTGAGCTGTGCAGAGCTTGCACTATGCAAGTGGCAACACATCTTTTCCCAAAATCTCCCACAGCTGATGGTAAAGGAACATGAAGAGTAACTCTCCACAATCCCTTCTTATCATTTCTTCCTTTCCAGGGTGCACAACAATATGACCTTGGTCCAGCCCTGGCCCTTGTTTCTGATGTCTCCAGAGAAGCCTCAAGTCAGCTCTGCAGCAAAAATGCACAGCTGAATCTGCAGCTGGTTCTCCCAGGCATGGGATGGGGAACATTTGTGTTCTCTGAAGGGAAAAAAAGAAGTGAAATACATGTCTTGTGCTCAGACACAACATGGAGTAATTTTGAGACTCTTCTTTCTATTCTGATTCAGAATAGAATCTTTCTATTCTGTTCCTATGTGACTGCTGGTCAGAGGAGATGAAGATACCTTTACAGTTCCTAGGCCATTTAGTTAAAGAGAAAGCTTAAATCTGCCTATTATTATGAGTATTTTGTTTTGCTGAAGTATCCAAAGCATGTGGCCCTATCTTCTGCAATTCAGCCCCACTGGCATTAGGACAGTAGGCTCAATAAAAATCTGTAGCCGAAGAGATGGCTGCATCCAGGAGAACTGACCTATATTTGCCTTCAGACTTTTTGGAGATAGCCTGTATTGCACTGTGATGTGAAACAGGGCAGTGAGCTCTGCCGCTGCCAACAAATACAACCCACCCACTAAATCGGGATGCACTTGGCTCAGTGACCAAATAAGCCAAATCAAAACACTTGGGATTACTGGATCCTATTTAGGCAGCTAGCCTCAGGCAGGCTGGTCTGTGTATTCTTTCTCAGGAACATAGGCATTAATTTTAGGAAGATGGCTTTCCAGCTTACTTAGAGTTAAGGTGTGACTTCAGTGTTTCAGTCAAACAGAGTGAAGTGTACCCTGGAATCCAACAAAAAGTTGGTTTCTTCTGGCCAGTGGCCAGATTAAAGTGTGTTTGATGAAGCTTCGGTACTGACTTGGGGATAAGACAGTGCTCACTAACAACCAGGAAGAAAAGGAAATGAGGAGGAGACAGCAGCCTGGGATGTTTGTTTTTACTGACAGAGATGTCCTGGATACAAATTACGTTCCTAATCAAATAATTTCTAAGTAACCTTATTGTACTTGCCCTTGGGTGCGAATTGCATGCTCTGCAACACTGTGGACTGGTGTTATCACAACTTTGTCATCTACAAATAGGTGTGGTCCCTTTTCATCAGATTATGTCCAAACCTAATGCTCAGCAAGTGTCAGGAGGGTTTCTCCACCTCTAACGCTTTGCCCTCCTCATTCTTTTCTTCTTTTTTTACAGTAGTTCAAGACACAGAAATGTCTGTCTTGATCTGTTTCTCAGTAGTTTATGCACTGATGCCAGTGAAGCAATATCATTATATGACATATATAAATATATATATATTATTTGTGTGATATATGTTGTATGTTATATGTTAAAGGTTATGTGTTATATATATATATGATAGATAGAGATACTGAGATATATAGATATGTGTGTGTGATGGTCTCAGTGAAGAGGGCAGCATCTCCTCTGGTGAGAGTTATGTTATGATGATACTTCATTGCTTTTTGTTTTTTTTTTTAATTTTCCTGCTCACTGCTGAGCAGGATATGGTAACATATCATAAAACTAGGGTGTGGGCAAAGTGGTTCAGAAGAGGTGGGAACAGAAAGCAGATAGAACATGTGCAGGGCAGAAATTGCTGTTGTGGGTTTGGGGTTTTTTTTTGTAATTAGGGCATTAAATTTCTTTGACTCTAGCTACAAAAGCCACAAAGCTAGATTACACATGAAAAGGTTTCACACCATGTAAAACACTGAAACTCAGAATTTTTCTGGGCATCAGGTCAACCATATGGCCACATCAGGAGAGAGCATAAAATGCTCTACAGCTTTCCTGCTTTACTGCTGAGTCTGTGGGCAAACATTAGACAACATGTAACTTGATTAGGGAAGCAAGCTTCACATTTCTGGAGCACACAGACAAAACCATACCAAATCAAACCACTACCCATATTCACACTCAGTTTTTGCCTCTTGAAGAAGGAGCTGTGTATCCCTGAGGGCAGCAATGTTAAAAGGAAGGAATTTTCATCATTCATCAGGTTTCTTCTCTTCAGAAACTGGTTGGTCAGGTCTCTTTTTCTCCCAGGTCTCTCCCAGCCCTAGAGGAGACATTGCCCTATGGATGTGTGGGGTTTATGTGGTATGCTTTGGGATTGACAAACAAAGCTCATTAACCCTGTTGTAATCTATAAATCCCATGCAGCTCAGCAGAACAGAACAAAGCTGGTGACTCTCCTGGACTGATGTATTTGGCAGACAAGCAGGGCAGTCAACACCAAGCCCGTTTGGGGTTTTTGTCTCTTGCTGTTATAGTCTGTTGAGTCTAACAATCTGATCAGACAAACATTCTCATTAGCTACTGCTAAAAGAAAAAACAGGAGTCGAGCCTGACATGGCAAGCAGCCAATGTAGTTTGTAAAGAAGCAGCTCATTTGGAAGATGAAAGCTTTTCCAGCAGTATTTTTTTCCTAAGGGGGAAAATACTCGAAGACATTCACACTTAATCGATGTTCACTTTTTCTAAAAAGACAGCAGGACAAGGCAAAACCATGTTTTATCAGTTATTTTCTTTTTCTCTCTGGTTTCTGTGTCCCTCATCATCAGGAGACTGGCACAGAGTTTTCCCAATGCCAAGTATCTGTGTAAATCTCGCTTTTTTTTCTCCTCTCTCTGGGTAGGGATCTGGGAAACAGATCATGAACTTAAATTACTGTTATTTTATATATGTTACTTGATCTCTGTGTGCATCTAGTCTAACTACTTCTATGACTGAATGAAATGAAAAATAATTTTTCTCATAAAATACATCTCCTTACCTTCTTTTCTAACTAACTCTTTGCCTGCAGTAAAGTGAAGCAGCTGGAATATTATCAGCTTGAAAAGGCAGACATCTATCACTTGCACTAAAAAGGGGGTCCATTAGCTGTGAGTAGCAGGGTGCAATAGCTGCTGAGATCAGGCAAGACAGAGACACAAGATCAAACCCAAAGCTGGAACACAGCACTTTGCAATCAGAAATGTGGTGGTGGTTGTGAGAGTTGTGAAGCAGCCCTGTTGAGTTCAGGGAAGAGGCCTTCAATGAACTTTATGGAAACAAGATCTAGACAGCAAGGGCAAGAAGCAGGCAGTAGTACAAAAGTGGTTAAAATCAGCTTTAAAATGTGTATGAAACTGATGAAATCAAAATTTCCTCCGATTTATTTGCTCCTTAATGACAGGACTGTGAGGTTTGGTGGCCCCACCATGGCAGAGAGCAGCATCTGTGTGCTCTGCAGCAGCACCCCCAGCCCCGTTCCTGTGCAGGCAGCGCCCGTGGGTGCCTTGCCCTGGCGCGCCGTCAGCACGGGCAGCCACGGGGCTGGCACTGCGCCACCGGCTGCACCAGCCCCAGCTGGCAAGGCACTCCAGACACCTGGCTGCAGAGCTCCTCTACCCCCCACCTCATTTCAAGTAGCATTTCTTTATAAAGAGCAGACAGAGACAGAACTGCATCCGTGGAGAAATTGCCTCTCAGTGTGGATAGAGACTCTTCCCTCAGCTCAGCACTGCATGAGTTTGGGACGGGGATGGTGCTGATGCCAGGCAAGCCAGGGCTTGAGGCAGAGTGATAGGCTAAGGCTGTGCTTCTCGTGGGGTGCAGTGCACTACACATGCACAAAGCCATTTATTGTTTGTGTATAAGGACTTGCATCTGAATTGAAGAAATGATCAATGATTTAAATGATTTCAATGGGATATTGTCAATATTGCCTTTCCAAGGAATGTTTGTGTTCTACTGAGACTTTGCCAAAGCATGTTTCAAGCTCCACTGCAGACTTCTGCTTTGTTAAGTTACTGTCTATATGCACAAGTTATTTTGATATTAGAACTTAAATGTACTTCTCTTTGAAAGGCATAAATGTACTGAGGTGCTGCAGCTCATCACAGTTGGTTGGAAAATTCTCTCTAATCTAGATGAAACACCTTTCCACTTTTTCCATTTAAGGTGATATTCACCTGGCACTTCTCAGCTCTAGGCTGGGAGTTTTTGTTTCAAATTCCAAATATGAAACCTCAAATTCACAGTTTAGAAGGTCAAAGTCAACTGGCTGGATAATTTAACATTTAGTTTTATTGGTGAAACAGTAGTCACTGGATAGCCCTCTGGGAGGGATTGGGTGTAGGGAAAGGTGAAACCAAAGTCTGGAAGACAGTATTAATGATAGGAGGTGGCTAGCAAAGGAAACTGGAGAAGGGTTGGTACGAAGTCATAATGGGAGATATGGACAAAACTTTGTGGTCTACATATACTGCTTTTGCTCTTAGAAACATGAATGGGAAGTGTCCTAATGCCGGTTTTTAATGCAAATGAAAGTAGACAAAGATGGTGCTTGTGAATCTGTGAATTGCCTTACCCTATGACTGTTGGGTTTTTAAAAAACTCTAACCTTGCAGCGTTCTTGTGGTTTAACCCCAGCCAAAATTCTTTTTCTGTGAAGAACATTAAGACTACCCCAAACAAAACCAGTACAAATGTGCTGTGCTTCATATTACCAGACCTTTTTTGTGTTACTCCAGCTATGATCCTTTCAGTCTGGGAGCTACTATTTTTCTATTTGCTGCAAAGCCATTTCTCTTATTCACAAACTCTGTGTTTTCTTTGCTCACATGTTCTGGGTTCCTCTGAAATGAAGAAAAACTTGACATGCTGGAAAACTGCTCCTGCTGTGGATAGTAAAGCATGCCCATACAGACTAAGCACACAGTTGGGGCACTGCTTTCTGCTCTGTGTCTCTTATATCACACAGGTCTCCTCCCCATCCCAAAGCACACATGTGACATTCGTCAGTGCTATTGGAACCTGCTGTTCTATCCCAGAGCTGACTGCTTGTGACTGCCATTTTTCCTGTAGGGGCAAAATAATGCAAGTTTATTCAGCTGGATATTTTTTCCCTCATTCATCTCTATCTCCCATGCCATGTGCCTGACATGACCAGAAGTAGATGAGAGGAATTACTTTACAATTATATAGCATGTTGTAAAAGAAATGCATATAGTCCTTTTGAGGGGTTTGCTCTCTTACATAACACTGTGCTGTGTATTGGAAATACATAGATTGGTTTGACCTTATTAGTAGCTTAGTTTTGTGTTCAGACAAATCAAATCCTTCTTAAGCATCTGCAAAAGCAATGCATAAATTGTTAAATATTTGGGTCTCCAACTGTCTTTCCAAATGTACTGAATATTTCAACTGTCTTGTCACATTATTGCAATTTGCCTTTCATTGGGCTCAGCAGAACATATCTGGTCCAAACTTACAGCAGCTTAATATTAAAGCATCTTTGTGCCAATGCTGTGATTTGCTGACTTTATAAATTATTAAGGCATCTGGGTGCAGGAATATATTTCAGAGACAGCTTTGCAAGCCTTTGGCATTAGCAATATTATGACAAAATAATCTGGGAGCTTTGGTACCTTGAGGAACAGAGCTTGCTTGGGGAACCCAAATGTGTCCATTATGTGAACTGCAGTGAAGCCCTGAAGGACACACAGGAGTCAGGTATGGAAATGCTGTGAGGTTTCCGGATTCGTGCACCAATAGTTGCAGAGTGCTAATGGGGAGGCGTTCATGAAACCTTTAGGAGAGAGAGTTGCTACCTCCAGCCCCTTGGCCCCTGGGGGTGACAGGTTCACCCAAGCCTGCTGCTCTGCCCAGCTGCTCCCCAGCGCTAAGGGGAGCTGAGAGCCTCCAGACCCTGACAAGATGAGGCAGTGCTCCCGAAGTGTGGAGACATGCAAGATAAGGAAGGAGACACAGCAGCATCCAGGGAAAAGGACATAGAAGGCAGCTCCCTAGCTGGGGGTCACTGGGCTTCCATCACTTCTGGGGTGGTACAAGGTCCTCTGATATTTAAACTGCTGTTTGCAGCAGATGTCTGTGCAAGATTGAGTCATTGGCAGCATCCAAGCAGGAGTAAGATTTCTCAACAGAGCAGAGCTGTTCTGAGGAGATTTGGATTTAAATCAGCACAGAGCAGCTCATGCCAGGCAGCAACCTGCTGCTGGCTTGGCAGCAGTTTTGCTTTGCAGTGTCTCCCAAGCCAATTTTCAGCCACAGGGGGCCTGTGCCAGGTGTTGTAAATGCCAAAAGAGACCCAGCAGCCCATCTTCATCTGGGCTGTGGCCAAGCCTTCCTGTAGTTTAAAACTGTTTTGTCTGTTAAGGTGTATGAAGGGAATTATAAACACCTTAGCAAAAACTGATAGAGATCCTGAGAGACAAACTCTGAGGTGGAAAATATTAAATGTTCTATTTTCTGTTTCATATTTTGAAACATGATTCCATTAGTATACTGATTAAATGCCACATTAGATATTCAATTCCAATATTAAAATTTTAATTTTATCTAGATTAACTATGGAAGCTATTTAATTTCTATATTTAGTATCTCTTCTCTGTCACACAACCCAGAAGGGATTGTAGATGTGATGTGCAAGTTGAATTTCCATCTTGCTCTCTTACAATTGGACTACGTTTTGGAATGATGCATGTAGTCAAGAAATAAATTAGTGCAATGGAAAGGGAATAGATTTTTCCCTTTTATATTTAAAAAAATAATGAAGTTAGATGAGATTTTAATAAAAGAAGCTTGGAAAAGAATATGACAGTGAGAGTGTGTCTGTTCACTGCAGGGCTAGGAAAATGGAGTGCAAGTGAGAGATGATATGCAATCAGACAAAAAAATCCCCCAGAAAACAGAAAGCCAGTCAGATGCAGAAAGCATATTTTGTACTTTGGAGAGAAACGTCTCAATTTAAGTACTAGCCAGAGAGTTATGGAAATCCCTCTGAATTGTGTAGTGTGGCAGGTTTGCCACTTATAGTAAGAGACTTGTGCCTTTTTGTAGTAAGACTATTTAGTATATTCTTACTGTTTCTGATTTCCTCAGAGGTGATACTGGAAGACACTTCACTACTCAGCTGTCCAAACAAATGCTCTACTTGTTCTGTGTCCAGAAGGCAACAACTGGCTCAGTGTAGATCATCACTAATGTTAAGAGGTGTATTTGGTGGCTAACACTAAAAGGTAAAGTTCCTGGGTCTGTTCTCATTTTCTTTATGACTTGAACTAAAGCCTGTTGAAGTCACAGAGGTCCTATAACATCAGTAGAAATAAAAACTACAGGTCAGTTAACCTTCCCTTGATTCCTGGGACGGTGAGGGAACAGATAGCCCTGGAAACCATTTTCAAGCACATGAAGAACAAGAAAATCATAAGGAGTGCTCAGAATGGATTCACCAAGGGAGTATTTACAAACTGAAACACATGGTATTCTGTCTGAATGTTAGGAAACATTTTCGCTGTGAAAGTGACTGAGCACTGCCACAGGTTGCCCAGAAAGGTTGTGGAGTCTTCATTCTTGGAGATACTGAAGAGCCATCTGGATGTGGTCCTGAGCTCCTGGCTGTAGGTGGCCCTGTTTGAGCAGAGTGGCTGGACAAGATGACCTCAAAAGGGCCCTCTCAATCCCAGCCATGCTGTCATCCTGTAAACCATGGTACGATCCATCATAGGCAAATCCCAGCATGTCAGTGTCTTAACATATTTATTTTTAAAATAAACATGTTAGCCACTTTGCAGAAGTACTACAGGTGCACTGGTGGGGTGTTGGGAGATTAGGAGTACCAAGATGCTGATAATCTATTCTGTGAGCTTTATTAGCATTAAACCAAGATGTCAGTGTGAGACTAAGCCCTGTTGAGTTTTACACGACTATACTCCTGTTCCTTTTGGGTCATCTTTGACAAGTTTTAGGCAGTGTCTAGAACTTTCTGGGAATGGGCATAGTGGATGTCTGATAGGTGTAGTTCCTCTGAGTGAATTGCCTCATAAATGTGCTCATGTGTGGCTGGCTCTGACAGTGTCCTCTGATCTTACGTTCTTCTGTGATCTCCCTGAAGAGGGAGGAGGACCCTTGTACCCTTCCCTCCCAATACATTCATATCTCAGGTCAATGTCCTCCACTGAAAAAGTGACATGCCCCTTCTAGGAAACACATCCATAGATGTGATTGCCAGACAGAATGGGACAATAGGGGACAGATATCTTTTAGAATCCAGTATTTCACCATTCTTCCATAGGATAGGAGGAAGTGGTAGGTAGTCAGCCTTCAAAAATGAGTCAGAAACAAGGAACTGGCTATCAGGAGCTGGACACTACATACTTGAATATGTCTGGGGACTCATTGTTGACCTGACATTTGCTGATGTTCTGATTCACTGGCCCACTATTTCAGACATGGAGAAAGTGCATGCATGGAGACATCAGAAACATTTGGAGGATTTGTCGTCAGAACATAAGGTTTTCTGGAAGTAGTAGGGCTTCTGTCTCTAAAATTTTCATATGGCTTTAAAATTCAGTCCTGAAAGCTGTAAATGGCCAGGGTAAAAGGAATTAGCTCCTTGGCAGTTGTATTAGAAAGCCTGCAACTGTGCCACTAAGAAGGAAAAACTACATCAATTTTCTAGATGTTTCTCCTCTGTTTGTTTCCTAGATTATTTTCATTCATTCAATTTCTCTTCATCAAAAGTATGTGCAGAAGTGGTTCTTGCACAGACAGCACAGCTGGGCTTCCTGAGCCTGGATACATCCAATGTGATCACAATGACCTTTAAACCACAATTTAACCGAATAAGCTTCATAAAGAGGTAAGTCATAATAAAATTTTAGGTCCATTTGAAATAGAGTTAATACTCAATTATTGCAAAATATTTAACAGAAGCCTTCCTTCTGTAGTCCTTGGAAATGAACAATTTTCACTATCTCGTAAGAACTATTATTTAGACACTGGGACAGGCTGACCTCTATTGACTAATTACTCAAATTTTGAGTACCTTAAAAAATTAATTTTGAAACTGCAGAGAGGCAGAAAATTAGTCACATGCCTTTAAAGATCCTATGCCAGGTTTCTAGGGAAATGAACTCTTGTCATAAGGAGGTTTTATGTGTTGTTTAGTTAAAAAATGCAGTAAAGACCTGTAATGCAAGTCATGTGATAGAAAATAGATTGTCATAATCAAACTTGTCTATCAATTAGAGCAGGGTGAGAGTTTAACAGCCAACTCATAACAAGGGCTGAAAGTGACTGTCAAAGAAATTCTAGGAAGGAGGGGAGCAAAGATGAGGGAGGACTGATGGCTTACTCTTACATGTTAGTACAATTAACTGTTTGAACAACCTAATGTCATCCTTTTCTCTCCCCATGGAATTTTTTTATGCCCATCTGTGAGGTTCAAACTGAGAAGAGAAATGTTTTGAAAAATATGCTATAATTTAATGAGGAATTTTTGTGTTGCTAGCGATTTGTGGAATCTTCTATAATAGAAGAGACCATATAATAATTTTTGAATCTGTGCTTTTGATTTAAGTTTAGGATAAGAGTTTTAAAAACATAAGTCTCTTTTATCCTGTGTCTTGCACAGAAGTTTTGCCATGAAGGTAAAAGACAAAGATTAATTTTTTTAAAGAACTTGTCTATTGAGAGTTTGGATGGCTTTCAGACATTAGATGATGTTGGTGTGAGAAGCGACACAGAGTCCCCAGGCAGGTGCAAAAGGGAGCTCATTTATTCCAAAATCTAGGCCTTTTTAAGCAGTTAGGCCTTCATCAGTAACATTCCATTAAAGCACAACAATCATAATTCAACCAACCACCATAAACCACAATGTGAACATGTGATAGTTACATAACTTGTTTTCTATGATTACGTAACTTGGTTTCGACCTCTATTTCAGCTGAGTCATCACCCAGAGTCCTTTTCCACTGAGCCAAAGTAACAGAAGTGAACCATGATTTTACGAGGGTAACAAGGCCTTCATTTTATAAGGTTTAATCTATCCGCAACAAGATGAGAAGACAGGACATTTCAGATTAAATTTTGGAAGCAGATGCAGAGGAAAATACAGAAAAAAGAATGCATGAACCATTGTGAGGAGGCTGACTGTATCTAGTATGTTCATGGGAGAGTTTTTCTGTCAATTTTCTTCTGTGTAAGAAAATCAAAGCCTAAAGGAAAGCGTATCTGGGCTTTACACTCTCTTTATATGCTAATATATCTTGAGATATTCCACTTAATAATTTAAACATTTTTCTAACACTTTAAGACTTTTCTAGTACCGTTTGTAGTAAATTTACTATAAAGAAATAGAGGTAAATGAAATAGGTAACCCCAAAGTTAACTTGAAGAAAAGTTGAGGTAGGATGAATTTTGCTTGGAAAATCATTATATTTAGGATTGAGTCTTTTACTATAATGAAGGTCATTCTCTTTATTGATTTTTTAAGAGCAAGGCTTAATGGTTGGCTCTCATGTACAGTAAAATCTTCAGCACCACAACAAAAGAATGATGCTCCATTGATCAGATGAGACTGGTTGCTAGGAACTTCTTGGAGCATCTTAGCTATAGATCATGATGTTCACAGCAAAGCTAGATTAATCCTGAGCGATTCAAAATTCTGTAGTGTTCAGATGTGGAGAGTTAGTCAAGCATTAGGGATTTCCTCTAGGGTCTGTCTTCCAGGAACTTGCTTGTCTTAAGAGGAAAAGCTCTCAGCATAAATATCTTGAAAAAACAGGAAGAATGCTGCCAATGTGCCATCATGTTCATCGTTGTCTTAAGTTTGCAGGAGAGCCTGAGGTCTTGTGTTCTGTAGGAGGAGCATAGGCTAGAGTTTTCTAAAGCCCTTGGTTTCCTTTTCATACCAGTGCCTCCATTCCACCTCCCCCCTTGCCTCCCAATATCTCAGTGCATATATGATCCCCTCACTTCCTTTAGATGTCTCTCATACCCTTCTTGTATCCTCCTCTCATGTGTATGTGGTGTATCCAGTTGCTGATTGTGTCTGTAGGGTTAGATTTTGTAGATCAAGAGAAGAACTTCGTGTGCTGGTGTTCATGTTGCAGCCTTCACATCTGAATTCCCATTGCCTCTTCCAAATATAGTGAATTAGAGCTGCCTAATATCCTTGGAGCTAGGACGTCTTCTTGTGCCTATTTTCTGGAGTGTCAGGAATTTTATTTCAGATCTCTTTTCTGTGGCATCTGATGTTGCTGCACATTGGAGCAGCTGGAAAGACATCTAGAAGAAACAAAACAAAGAAATAACATTCTCTTCCATCAGTCTGTGTCTGTGTGGCATAAACAATGGTAATTTCTGTGACCTTAGTAGTGATCAAACAAAATAATGTAAAAATGGTGCAGGTGGTTTTTGTGTAGTTGAACTTAATGCATTTGTATCTCCAGGTGCCCAAATATCTCTAAGAACCCTGGAAAGTTGGTTAGTCTCTTCAAGGATTGCCTAACAACTTTTCAGATAGTTGTACTTGTATAAAGTAATTCCATGAGCGGAGGAATTAGAGAAGATTTCTGTCCCTTTTCCTCTCCAGCCTTCCTCACATCCCAAGTACCTTACTGCCAGAGCAGTGTAGATCCTTTCCATACTCCTAGACTTCACCACTCCCAGCACCTTCAGTTCCTCCAAGACCAGCTTCTTCCTCTCCTTCCACTGCACCCTGCTGTCATGCCTTCATTTTCTTCTCATGTTTCTTTCTGATCTGCCTGTGGCTAATCTGGAAACTGGTGCACAAGTAGGCACTACCTACACAGATGACTGATCAACCAGTGTTTTTTCTGTTTCTGTTGATTTTGTGTATGTGAGTAAAACTTTTATAGCCCCAGATGAAATTAGCATATAGATTTAGAATACAGTTAGAAGAGACATTAAGGGGGCACTGAGGCACGTGGACTATATGGTGTGGAGGTTTTCAAAAGCACAAGGAAATTTAGGAACATTCCCTCTTTTTGGGGAACTATACCCAAAAAGTCCATACTTCTATGAGGTGGAAATATTGGCTAGGGGGATTATTTTACTTCATCTTTACTCATGTTTATTGCAGTGAAAGCAAGTTGCATGGATGCTCTTAGAAGAATAAAAGTCTTGCCCATACAATTTCTTTGACTGAGAAACAGTACTGACCCAAGCAATTTTTTGGCAATATTTTGCCATATACTTTTTTTTCAGCTGGAGAGCCTACCTATCTCTACACTAGCAAATCTTATCTACTTTCAGTGTTCCTAGATAAATCTCTGTCCTTGTTTTTGGTATCACTTTGTGCCTCTGTGAAAACATCAAAGATCAGTTGCTGTGGCATCTAAGTTTCATTTCCAAGATCAAACATTTCACTGAGATAAGCCTTGTGTTATATGTAATGATGAGTTTGCAGCAGCAGCTCTCACACAGGTGTGGGGGATTTATAAATATCAAATTATTGGGGAGCTGCTGGGGCTGGAGCAAGGGAGATGGCCACAAAAATCACAGAGTCATAGAATGGTTTGGATTGGAAGACACCTTAAAGCTCACCTAATTCCAACCCCCCTGCCATGGGCAGGGACACTTTCTACTTGACAAGGTTGCTCAGAGCTCCATCCAGTCTGAACACTGCCAGGGATGGGTCATCCACAGCTTCTCTGGGTAAACTGTGCAAAGGCCTCATCACCCTTACAGTAAAGAATTTCTTTCCTAATATCTGATCTCGACCTGTTTCTTTTCAGTTTGAAGCCATTTCCCCTTGTCCTGACACTGGTTTCATCTGGCTGAGGTTAAACTGCCACATAATCTCGCTGCAAGCTCTTGTAAAAAGTTCTGCTCCATTTTGCTTCTAGTCTTCCTCCAGGTACTGGAAGTCTGCAATTAAGTCCCTTCAAATCCTTCTCTTCTCCAGGCTGAACAATCCCAGTTGCTTTATCCTTTCCACACAAGATGGATGGTCCATCCCTTGAATCAGCTTGGTGGCCTCCTCTGGACTCACTCCAACATCTCGATGTCAGAATAGCCAAGCTGTAGTTCTTGTACCTGTCAACTCCCTGCCTTCAAAAATGTCTTTAATATCAGCATCGTATTAGGATTTTAGCAGAGGTTCCCTACTCATTACCACCTGTCTTGTAAGGTTAAGTTCATACTGTATAACTAGGATTATAAGAAAAGTAGGTTTTTTTAACATATTCCATGTAAAATTTAAGATTTCATTTCGATTACATATAAGTATGCACTCTGTATAAAAATTTTCCAAGAATTTTTGAAGTGTCATTAATTTAAACTGATAGCAAAAGTGGTCATTTACTGCTGTCCTGATTGAAGCCCCAGAGGCGTGGAACCTCCTCACTTGTGTGGGAGGACTTGAAATACCAAAGGTCAAGGGCCCCTGGATCAGAAAGCAGGCCTAAATATTCATTTTCTTATTGTTTTATATCAGAATTTATTTAAGCCATTCTTCTTCTGACCAGGAGGAACCAGGTATGCCTTTAGTCTTGAACCTGTTGGTGGGCAAAAGAGCTTGGTGTTTATTTGCTCTGTTTGCTGACATGTTTGAATGCTGCCTGGTGGGCATCCTCCGCTGTGCTGTTCACCAGGAGTCCCCTGCTCAGACTGGGCAGCTAAATTTCCTTGATAAAAGAGAAGCATTCCAGACCAGACCATCCCTCTTCCTCCATTTTGTACAGTACCTCTTCACAGGGACTAAATGAATGGCCAGCCAGTCTAATGGAAAACAGTAAAAGCTATTAGATTGCAAGCCAATATCTGATAACAGGAGCAGCAATAGATTATTTATCGTCTGTTGGTTTCAGACTATGTTTGTGCTATTGTCTTGGCACAGACCTTAGTATGAAGTTGCAAAATGCATTAGCAAAGCCCCCATTGTTTAAATATTCATTGCAGGGAAATGAAACATTTCATCAATTAATGCGAGCCTTGGTCAACACATGTCTTTGGAAAGAGCCTTGAACAGCCCCAAACCAACTCCTTTCTGGAAGAAGGGACCTGGACAGCAGCGGGCAGATAGGTTTGCATTAGCTGGAGAATGAGAGCTCAGAGCATAACACCACCCTCTGACTGCACTTGTGCCATGTCTCTTGGAGCTGCATTTACCAACATGTGTGACCTTTTTAGGTTTTCTGCTCTGATGGATAAAAATGCATCTCAGTTGTGAACACAGAATCAGGTAACCTGCTGAAAATTTTTATCACGCGATTATGACCTCCCGTGTCTTCCTCCAAAACAGCATGAGACAACTGAATAGTTTAGAAGAACAGCTCTCCTAAAAAACCCTTCTGTCCACAAACATCTTTAGATCATTCTGTTTAATGCCACTAAAAATTATCACACTCTCTGGATAGTGTTGATTTATTTTCAGAAAATCCAACTCTAGCTCCCATGTCTGGGAATTCACACATTAATTTATTTTACACTAATTAATTTACACTAATTTGTCTCTTTCTGTAGAGGTGGTTTGTGAGAAAAAATTTTGTATTTGCTAAAATTAAGCACAGTTACTTTTTCAAGTTATTTTTGTAAAGGTTTGTCACATTCATTATTGCATATTTATTGCAGTATCTTAAACAATTTTTAGTTATACCACCCAAATAACTAAATTTGATGGGCAGCTCCCTGACAAAATGAGAGGTATCTTAGTCCAAAGAGATACAACAATGTATTTGGATTTGCAATCTCTTTGCTTGTTATACTAAATATTTTTTATTGTATGCCGTAATAGTAGAATTTCTCCTGTCCCCTGGTGGCTAGTTCATTTTCTGAGTTCAGTACATTCATTACCATTTCTGTCATCCTATCAGAAATTATAAACTGGCTTGTGGTTTGATTTATATCAGAGAGTGCAGACAAAAAAAATCACCTAAAAATATTTTCCTCTGTAAAACATGACCGCTTAATAGGAGTCCTATGAAATTCTGAGCAGTTGTAGTTGTTTAGCTCTAACGTTTCAGGAACGTGCCAGAGGCTGTGGTGCCCTTCCACACAAGCTTGCAGTGAAAGATGAACGCAATGAAACATGGAAACAGCTAGAAAAGCAGATTTAGTTTTTATTGAAGTAAATAGTTGATATTTTGACACAGTGCTGAATTTGCTCAACTTGTTAAGAAAGTGAGATACAACAGACATAGTTCTGAGAGGGCAGGAGTGGCACAGAGTCTTCCCTGCATCCTGATGTCAGACTGAGCTTGTGCACTGAGACCCCACCACCTGCTGGTTTAAAGCCATTTCTGCACCAGCAAAGCTGAACAGAACAGCATTGCCTGCTGTGCAGCCTGAATAACTTCATGAGGTGAGATTAAAAGGAGTTTAATGAGTGAACCTCATATGATATTACTGGTCTGAATGAGAGCAAAGCTCTGCCCAGCTTCAGTAGGCTAGAGATGGGGATAACGTGTGAAGTTTGTAAAGTAACTGCAGAACAGAAATGGTTGCTGAAATGTAGTTCATACATTAAAAGTCACTGCTTGTGTAGTATGACCAAATCTTTCTACAAAACTCTACAGAATGAACAAATCCAAGAAGAGCATCATGTGGTCCTTCTGTCTCAGCTTGTTTTATCTCCATCAGTTAACTACAAGGATAAAGAATACTCCATTGCTTAAAGAATTTTTGATACTTCTACCCTACATAAGCATGTTTTGAGAGTCCTCAAACATGTATCAGGGATTCTGGCCTCCAGAGAGCATCCATAATTCTCTGCTACACTTCCTCCAGTCATGGAATAGTTTGCATGACTTGATATGAGCTGTGTTGGAGCTTCAGTTGATGGGAGGAATAGTCTTATGGCAACTTTTTGTATTAAGCTTAAGGAGCCTGGAGCCAGCAGCACAGGTCTCTTGGGTGCTCTGCTCTGGGAAGGTTCAAGTGCAGTCAGAGTTGTCAAACCTCAGCATTTCACTGCAAGCTGACAATATCTACTGCTTTTCACTAAGCCTTTGCCTCCTTGCATAACTTCACATTCGAGTGCTGACCATCACAGGAAAGTGCTGGCACCCATACCTGTGGAGCAAAGGGATTAGGGGCAGGGGTGGCTCCACCTTGACAAGGACTGACCCGTTGTTTGGGTTTTAGGAGTTACCCTTTTGTTTTCCTTTTCTCTTAAAGAATTTTTCCCACATTGGCAGCTAGGAGACAAATCACTTAGTACTTAAGAGAGACAAAAGGACCTGGCCACAGGAAGGCAGGGTCTGNCCCCCGGACAGGAGAGCTGCCATCACCGCGTGTTCCCCGAGCTCGCTCCGGAGCCCCCCTGCAGCCGTGGGAGAACCATCGCACCCACCCTGCGCACCGGGAGCCACCAACACCCCTGCCTGCTGTGAGCGTCACTGCGCGGAAGGGGAAGGTGCCTGCGGCCGAGAGAGGCTGGCACTGGGTTACTGCTTCTGTTTTGTTGTTACTGCCACAGTTATTGTTGTTGGTTGCCTTGTTGTTTATATATATATATATATATACACAAGTAAAGAACTGTTATTCCTATTCCTCATATTTTTGCCTGAAAGCCCTTAATTCCAAAATTATAATAATTTGGAGGGAAAGGGGGTTTCATTCTCCATTCCAAGGGAGGCTCCTGCCTTCCTTAGCAGACACCTGTCTTTCAAACCGAGACACCCGTGCCAAGGCAGACTGACAGGACTTTGAGTGCCTTGGGAGAGCACTTTCTTCCAGGCCATGAAAAGACTGTGAGCTCAGACTCAGCACTAGTCAGAATGTCTATGTTTGGTTTTGAGTCTCTATGTGCAAACCTGACTTAAGGAGCTAATAGACAGGATGCTGTCAGGACACGATAAAGATTAACGATTAAAAATACAGCTATTTTTGGAACAGCTTGGCTGGCTCTGCTTTAATTCAGGTGCACAAGTATTCGGCCTATCCTCAGGTTAGAGGAGTAGTGTATTTCTTGAATGGAGCTTTTTTGGTATCTATTTTCTTGTATGCAAATCTGCAGTTTATCAAACTATTTCCACTATCAGTGGAAAAATCTTAGTTGAAATTTTCAAAGGAACTTAATTATATTGAAATTCAGTGGAAGATGCACCTGAATCTCTGGGAATCTTCAGTGAAAACAGGGCCAGTTTTGCAAAGATATTCTAGCCTAAAGGATAGTACCTGGCATAAAGAGGAGATGTCTTGAGATCTCCCACATCAGTGGATACAGTTATTTTAATAGAAGTCCTATGTAGTTATTAAACCAATACATAAATTGGTGTAAACTGGCAGAAAATTCCCAGTCAGAAGGGAGGAAGTAGGGGCCATAACCTGGGCAGGCACTGTGCCTTTCCTGTACCTCCACACTGTCCAGGGGCAGAGTGACCTGAGAAGTTTGTGCAGGTGCAGCTGTTCCCTCTAGTCTTGTGCATTACAACACTGGAGCTGTAATGCTTGCATGTGAATGTTACATATAAGTTTTAACAGATGTCTGCTGCAAAATTTATTTTTCAAATACCATTCTCATTTTTGCAGAGGTTCTTTGATAGAGACACTAGTTAATTTTTTTTTACTACTTCTTAGTACCAAAAATGGACTTCATGCAGGGTGGCTACAATGTTTTCCATCTGCTAACTACACCAATAATAAACAACAAACTCATTTGTTCTTTGATTTCCCCATACCAGCATGGAAAAAAAGCCCCAAAAGCTTTGCTCATTTATCCATTTATCTGTTGTTGATACACAGCCAAATGCAGTCCTTATCTTTAAGTCAATGGAGCAACTATGTGGACAAATTTATGCATATTGAACAAATTACACAAAACAATTTCTTATTTTGTTTGCACATGCACAAATGGTGTAAGGAGTCATGAAACAGCATCACATATGCTTCTGTATGCTTTTGTTTTTCAGTAAGTCCTTCAGCTGAGCAGGGAAACTATTCTTTTACAAGACTAAAACAAAATGTAGCTAATATATTCATAATGGATTCTTATGATCCACTCTTTATCCCCAATGACTCATTTTCAGAGCTTAATGCAATACTCCAAAAGCTGAAAAATGTAATTCAGAGCAGCTCCCTGGTCTAAAATATTGATTCACTAATTCACTGTTTATAGTTTCTTGCTGCAGACTTTCCTGCTAAGTAAAACACAAACCAACTGAATATCCCAATTCTTTCACTGAAATCATCAGGGAAGTGTTTGATCACAACTCCAACAAGCCTCAAATATATTTTAAAACTGGAGTGTGTGCTTAAATGTTTTCCCAGAGCAAAGAAGCTTTTCTAAACTTTTACCAAAACCAGAAGGGTTTGTCTACCTAGAAACCAAAGAAGACAAATTACACACCTTAACTAAAATATATTTAACTCTTCAGTGTGGTTTTATAATTAGGGGAACAGAAGCCAAGAATTTCTCTTGCACATTCAAAAAAGCAGTAGCAAAAAATGTAGTGAATATAAGAAAAAAGAGATGGAACATTACTCAAGCATGTCTTGCAACCCTAGGATAAACATTCCTTTCCTTTTTACGGCTGAAAGACCAAGTGTCTGAGAGATCAGAAGATTTAGGCAGTACTGTCCAAAGTCTGCCTGCCCCCTTGTCTGCTGTCTGAGTCTCCCAGTGTCTGAAATTTTGAAATTGAAATTCATTTGATGCCTGAAGGACTTCTCCCCGGTACCTCGGGAGGCTCTTTGTTCCTGCTACTGCATGGATGATCTTGCAGCTGAAGATTAAGCCTGTCAAGATTCACAAACCTGCTGATCCCTCACTCAGCCTTTTTAAAGGACCATTTGTCATGTGTGCCCAGAGACCTGCTTCACTGGCCTTCACATAAAATGCAGATTCCTCCTTCTGGAGCAATGGGTGTGGCAAGATCTTTGTGTTCTTCATGGCTTGAGTCAGGAGGCTTGACCTCACTTTCCCCATGTGCCTGGCAGATTTGCTCTAACCATCAGGACAAAGGTTCATTGATTTGAAGAACAAGCTGGGGAAAATGACCGAGGTCTCCACATGAAGCCATGCTGCTAGCAAAAATAAATAAGATGTAGAGTGACAGCCAAATGGTTTGGGATCTTTGGGAATGGGCATCCATGCTCCAAATCGTACCTGTGCTATTTTGTTAACTGAGTCACCAATTTCCAGCTGATTTCCCTAACCTTTAGTTTTAGTTTCTCTCACAACTCTTGCTTGGCTTATAACAGAATACAAAAACAGCTTTTCTCCTGAAAAACAGACTTGTAGGTGTCTAGAACACTTTCTGGAGACACGTGTGGTTTAGCATTGTCAGGCAAAAGTGAGAATAGGAGCTGTCTCTTCTGTAGCCTGTAACTCATCTGAGCAGTAGCCATTTGGCAAAGGGGGGGCATCCTGGTCCCAGGAGCTTAGTTGGAAGCACAAAAGAGACCTATAGCACAGTGTGGTGGTGAAGGCTTAATGTGGACAAGGCTTTGAGAGGCACTCTTCACATTGGCATCACCTTTTCAGGCTATTTTCAGCAACTCCCTTCTCTTTGCTGCCTGTTATGGTTTCTAGTTCAAAGCCATTCATTCCCACTGGCATTTGTTTGGAAACTAAATGGGGGCCTGAGGAAGGAGTTCTCTGCAGAGGTGATGCTGTGAGACTGAATGGCTGACTCACGTTACAGATCTGGGCTTAAATTTCTTGTTTAGAATAAGACATGAGGGTTTGATTCTCGAAAAGAAAAACCCCAGAGGCTCATACCCTTAAGACTCCCTTTCTGGTGGAGACTCATTCCCTCCATGTAGGTGCAGGAAGCCTCCTCCATCCCCTGGCTGACGGCACAGGGCATTTCTTGGGGGGATTTCAGCAGTATACACCCTTCAACATGCAATTCAGGAACCAAATCAAATTCGTGGTTATTTTAATTATAAAAGATACAAACCCAGAGCTTAGCAGGGAAAGGATGGTGATCCTCTGCGTTTTTTCCCTAGGAGGCAAAGGCTCAAGCAAAAGGCTTGAGAATAGCACCATCTCCTGGAAATGCCTCATATGGCTTGACTTTTCTAAGTTGTCTGAATGCACTTTTTCCCTGAAACTACTGTCATTTAAACTGGTACCATGGTTAACATAGTCCCTACTGCTACCAAATTATTGCTTCATCAGTAACTGAATACCACCCATGCACGTTTTTTCATGTATCCCATGTTAACCATGAACCAAATATGACACATGCATAGGGGAAGTTTTGTCAGTGTAAAATTTGTGGGTACACTATGTTCACCACAGGGACATGTCAGCATGCCTCAGAAGGCCAGCTGAAATCCTTTGGGATAGTAGCCTGCAACCCAAGCTAAACTAATTTTACATTTTCTCTGAAGCCTTCATCTGAAACCTGATCTTTCTTAAAGGTAACAAAGAAAGGAAAAGAAAAATCAAAGTGTATTGGTTTTGCAAGGCAAGACTTGATAGCAGGGGGCTGCCAGGGTGACCTACATGAGATGCTGCCAGAAGCTTCCCCTGTATCTGGCAGAGCCAGT
Organism: Edolisoma coerulescens; assembly: GCA_013397115.1. Lineage (NCBI taxonomy): Eukaryota > Metazoa > Chordata > Aves > Passeriformes > Campephagidae > Edolisoma > Edolisoma coerulescens. The sequence goes on from VWZW01003162.1 coordinate 38,577, forward strand.
TTCAGAGAGCTCCACGGTGAATCTGCCACTGTCCAAGGCCAAGCCCATCAGCGATGGTGGTAGCATCCCTGGTGTAACGTATTTGATAAGGGGGAAAACATTACTGGACAAGAGTGACTGCAGCCAAAAAGAGGAGTGAGAATATGCTCCATGAACATGCCCATCTTGTATCACAGTAAGTTTTTTCTTAAGAACAGCAGTGTCATCTCACTTGAACACATGCAAGTAGATAGCAACTAGATAATCACATGATTTAGATTTAAGCCTTTGACAAACTTTGCCACACCAGTGAGTTATTACATTTAAATTATCAATCAAACACATACAAACCTCCTAAAAATTAGCTGATGACCAGTTAATTATTAAACCTGAGGCGATAACTTGAATAATGAAATTAGAAATGTTGTATTTGGCATTATGTAGAATTTTAATGTTGGAATCTAGACTTGCCTATTTTGTTCTTGTCAAGTGTTGCATTCTGCCTTTTGTATTTATACCACCTTAATTGAGGGCTAGCTAAATTTGCTCACTGCTAGAGTGATTTTCCTGGTAGTGAAATGATTTGCTATGCTCTTTTATTTTGCAGTTATATTAATCTTTTAATTTAACATTTTTTGCCCATGCTCTGATTTGAAGACCACTCCTTATACTACCCGCTAGATTTTTTAATGCTTGAGGCATGACTGAATTTTTTTCTCTCCAGATGAAACCTAGCTTGAAGATTAAGCTGACTGCAGTAACAGGACAAGACACTCTGCTTTCTTAGCTGTAACTCAACAACCAAGCTGTGTTTCAAGAATTAAGTCACACAGATCTCCATGGGGACATTGCTTGGCCTTAAAATAGTATCTTGAGAAAACCAGATAATCCTTCTGTATGTTAAGGTTTATCACTAAATACTGTCAGCTCTTTGCTTCTTTTACAACAAGTGAGAGGATAGTGTGTAATTCCCTATATAACTTCTTTTCCCTGGAAGTCATTATGGGAAACCATAATTATTGCTGTGTATCAACTCATTTGGAATCTCAGCTAATACACACATCTAGCTTTCAAGTCTGTTCTTTGATACTGCATCTTTCTTTTTCTTTTTCTTCTGTGACTTTCACCCTGACCCTTCACAGAAGACTTTTATGTGCATTCTGTTCCCTTGCATCTCTTCCACAAAATGTTACATTGCTGAAGATAAACAAGGGACTTGAAACAAAACTTGCGTTTGTTTTCATTCAGGGACAGGAGAAGCAATTTGGTTTAACACTCCAATCAGCATCATCCTTTTATTTTTTTTTCTCCCCATTTCCAGTCTAAACTATCTATCTTTGTTAAATCTGGTTAAAAGTAAACTCAGGGTCAGTCTGACTTCAACTAATGCTTTCACTGCTGTCATTCATGTGTGCTACGCTTGCTTCAGCTAATAAACCATGGCTTATAGAATTAAGAATAGATTGCCTAATAAAACAATACCCTTTATGTTCCACTGGTGATGGAATATAATCTTACCTTTCACAATATACAAATGCATTGTGGATTGAACGTGGACTTCAGACAGGATAAGAGAATGGAGCTCAGTTTTGCTGTAGGTGAAGCAAAAACATTTTAAAGGAAACATATCTAATTGCTATGCCCAACCCAAAGATTTTCTGGAAATAACTGCACTTTCTTAGGCGGCTCGATGTAGAGTTACTAAGTAAACAAATATTTTTATTAAAAGCAAGAGAATAATTCAGTGGCTGCCTGGCTGCAGAGCAGAGCAGTTGTTAAGCAGCAGAACAGTGTAGCACACTTGAGTGTGACCTCTGTGCCCTGCACCCAGATGACAAAATGGTCCCTGTGACAGTGTCTGTTCTGCATGTCTTCCTGTGAGGCATTTGTCATTCTCCTGCTCAAGCATCCTGATGGCAGTGTGTTCATGCCAGGCTTAGAGAAACCTGAAATGGGAGCACTAGTCCCATCAATACATATCAAGATATTCAGGGAGATAACAAGCACTATTATGTGCTGCCTTTTATTGGTAACTTCTTTCATTATTTTCCATTAGCAGCCACTCAGACTGTCTCTTCTCAGTTAGGGGTCTTTCAGTGTGAGTGATGGTGCATGGAGTACAGTGCAGTACAGAAGAAACTACTAGAAGACAAGCAAGCAGAAGAGTGTGATTAGCAATTCTGTTAAGGTTTCTAGCTTCAGGAATTCTGTTACAAGGTATGCATGACCTGCTTGCTCTGAAATGGGAGAAGCTGTGAGAAAAGCAGAATGAAGGTTGCAGCTACCTCCTTCTTGCATGCACTTAGCAAGTTTATCTAAGGAAACTGAGCAAGACATAGACAAGGCCTCTCAGTGAGCTCCCTGCTGCCCCAGACAATGGAGGGAGGTGGAAGGTGATTGCTATTCAGACCAGTGCAAAAAATGATCCTCTCGGTATCAGATGGCAAACAGCCAAGCTTGCCTCTTGGGTAGTGAAAGGCACTCCCAGAGGAAAGTACTATGTAACACATATCCAGGTACAGTGGTAAAGCTGGTGGTATAAATGGGAATAGTGCTTTCTGTGTGATGGCTGATCTGCAGACTCTGAAGCCACAAGGCTGATGAGTGAGAAACATGAGTTGAACAGATGTGTATTCAGAGCCCTGCTGGGGATAGGAAGGAGCACTGAGCAGAAGAAATGTGAAAAAATAATTTCCTCCTTTTGGTGTCACTTTTAATTTCTCTCTCCCTCCCTACACGATTCTCTATATACAGTGTAAAGTGACCTATACAATCCTGGAGGGCTTTCACAATTCACTGTGTTTTTATTTTGGTTTTGGTGCTGATGACCATAATGGACCACTGTTGCCTTTTCAAGACATTAACAATTTCAGCTGTCAAACTGGTGAGATTTACATTCATGATTCTTCCCCTCTGCCAGCCAAACTACTTTAGTGAAAGTCATTGCAGGAGTCAGCTGGGAGATGCAGAACTGAGTCTCTGGCTGCGGGGCATAGTGTGAGATCCAGCATAAATGTGAACAAACTTGGATAGATTTGCTCTGGTTAAGAAGGGAGTGACCAGTGAGCTGTGCCGCAGGAAACTCCCCTGCTTTCATATAACATTATCACACTACAGGCATTGCTGTATCCTGAAGCTCTGGGAATTTCTTGGGAGCACAGCTGAGGTCAGGAATGATCAGCGAAATACTGAAATCAACAAAAACTCTGTGCAGGTATTATGTCAGACTTATTCATGTGTATTTGAAAGCCTATGTTTAGATCTCAATTGGTAGTGTTAAAACCACATTACATTCAATCATAAATAATCGTGAATCATAAATAAGGTGTCAATACACATGATATGGACCACCTTAAAAAGATCATATTTGGTCATGGAGTTAAACAAGAACAGTATTTTTTATTAATACTTACCTTTCACTTTTTGAATTTGAGGATTAATTTTGGTCTATGTTGAACTTTCCAAGTTAAATTTAAGCTTATCACAGAATTTATCACTTATCAGGTTGTAGAGATCTGATTTGTAACATACTTTAATTGAGGAAATTGTGATTATCTTCTTGAATAAGTCTCTTTAGACAGCCCACCGTGACTTTAGGATGAGCTCTAGATGCAGAGATTAAATGGTAAACTAAAATTGTTAACTACTCTATTTTATGCCTGAATTCATTGTAAATTATGTGCAGTACCTCAGAAAACTAAAATTGTCCTCAGAAAAGTCTAAAGTCTACAAGCAGAAGTAAAGTTCAACTTTTTTTGACAACCTTTACAAAAGGTTTTTAGACGTCTCTGGATCTTCCCTGGGAAGAAAAAAAAAAAAAAAGCGGGCTGGGATTTTTTGTTCTGGTCCACTCTAATACTCGTCTGGATGGCTGATTCTGCCTATTTAAATTCTGCCCCACAATTTCAGCTGGGTAGGACACGAGACATTTCTTGTCGTAAACTGCTGGTTGTGTTCCCAGTGGCCTAATCCTCCAACTCCAGCAGCACCAGGAGGATACTGGGCATCCCACTGTGTATCAATGCCCATTAAACAGGAATACAATACTGGAGCAGTCTGCTCCTCATTTATTATAGTACACAAGGGGTGTTGTAAGAGAAGAAATTTTCACTGGGACTAATGAGCAGAGTTTTAATTGCAGTGGAACTAGGACAACAGCTTTTCAATTGCAGCAGGACTGATTGAGGTAAAATGAGGGTATTCTCCTCAGGTCATCCTGGGCCTTTTGAAATGATTGTCTATGTAGATATCAGTACTTGATAACTATACCATGGAATTGTTTGCTCAGTTCAGTCTATGGCAATTCTTTTTTTTATTTCAAATACAGCCTCACAAGTATATACTAATGCAAAATTTCTAGTAATTTGTTTACCCTTTCTGGAATTGCCAGAGACTCTCAGAAATACAAGTGATGAGGAATTATTTTTCCCCATTAAAAATTCTGTATTTGGGATTCTTGTTCTTTTAATTTGAAACAAGAAGCCAAACTCTCTCCTAGTCAAAGCAATTTGAGCTGGGGGTAAGATTTTGTTATTATAAACAAAATAAAAACTCTTTGCAATGAGATTGTGTTCATATGACATCAAAAGCTCATAAGGGAGAGGGCATATAATAGGTATTGTTGGACAACAAAGGGAAAACCATTGCAGCTCCACACTGCAAGGTTCATCCAGGACTACATCTCCAGATACTCGTAAACAATACACACATGGATTATGCACATACGTATGCACATAGCTGGCCATGTTGATGGACTCAGACACAAAAATGCACCACTCACACAAACTGCACCAATGTCCTTGCACTGTTGCCTTCTCTGGCTCATCAGGATGAAGGTCAGTTGGTGGGAAACATATCTATATGTTTAAACAAAATTGGATTGCTCCAGTAACTGAGACCATCCCCAGCTGGTCCTGGATCCTTAGTTTACATGGTTGCTAACACCTCTGCACACACGCTCCCAGTGCCTGCAGCCTTACTTGTGGACATAAGCACACTGGCTCACCAGTGTCACCTGGAACCTCTAGTCCCAGTTGTCTCACACAGATGACACAGACGCAGACACAGACACACACACACACACAGAAACAGGTCTTTCAGCTGACCCCATCCCTTATTCTCTGGCCTGGACTGCCAATGCCTCCAGTAGCTGCCTGCACATCGGCACTCATGCCAGTCCCTGGCACCGTGGATGGAAGGACTCCTGTGACACGTGGTCCCTGCTCCATCCTGAGGCGCCAGAGAAGGGAACAGTGCAAGGCCATTGATGCAGCTGGCACTCAGACACCCATGCCCACATGTTCATGCAGAATAGACAGTCCTTCACCCAGGAAATTGCTTAGGAATGGATTTTAGTGGGAAGAGAGAACACCACCTGACTGTGGTGACCAGGCACATGGCATGGCCAGAGAAACAAGCAGAGCAGCAATGAAAATGTTAAAATGTCACTATCCCTTTTATCCTCTTATCCCTCTATTTCCCATACTTGTTCCTCCCCAAGACATCTTGATCCCTTGCTTTCTCCCCTAACCAGCCCTCATTAAGTCCTAAATAATCCCCAAAAGCTCTTCCCAGTATCTCTGTCATGGTTTATGGTTTTTCTGCAGCAGGCAGATGAGCCTGACACAGCTGCTCACTCACATGCCACCCTCCTCCTCCACTCCTTCTGATGCAGGATCAGAAGGGTACAAAAACCTACGGATGTAGGTAAGGACAACTTATTAGGCAAAGCAAAAGCCATATGTCCAAACAAAGCAAAACAAGAAATTATTACTTTTCTATCTGGATAATGTAGCTTTCATTCTGTCATTTATACAAAGAGTATAACGTCAAAAATTAAAAGAAATATAGCTCCTGGTCCTGCCAGAACATACACAAGTACTTAATTTCTTAACAGTATTCACTCTGAACAAGCAGAATGCTAAACACAGGTAGTAAATCTGTACTTACTTCTCATAATCAAGAAAGAAGTTGATTTTTTGGGGGGGTTTTTTAATGAAGGTTGACTACAGAACAGGTATCACTAGAGATTATCCTTGTTTTAAGGAAAAATCCTTAATTCCTTTGCCTATAGACAAATTGAGGTTAAGGGCTCCTGATCACAATTGCTTCAAAGAAGAACAGTTCTTGCAGATCACTCCTCTCAGAAACCTGAAAAATTTTCCTTGGCAGGTGTTGAGATCTGCCTTTTTCCAGGTGAGGAGGTTCTATTCAAACTTCCTTAAGTGTTTATCCTTTAAAAATGAAGACCTGAATTAAGGTTACAGGTATTGTAGCATTTTAAGGTAAGACATGATAAGAGTCACTTACCCGACAGTTTCATTTTATTCTACATTTACATTTGCTCATCCTCTTGAATGTTTGATTTTGCAGGATAAAAATCTCAGACTTGTGTTTGGAAATGTCAAAGGATGTGTGTAATTTGAAGAGAATGGAACATGAAGGTACATTTGGGACTGGAGTTCAAGTGTCACCTTCAAGACTAGATCACTGAGCCCATAGCTCCCACCTATCTGTGAAGACTGCTTCTCAGGAAACTCCACAAGACACCTGAGGCTGAAGTATCCCTCTTCCTCACACAGAGTGCTAGTTGATAGCGACTGCAAGAACTAAGACTTGAAATTTGTGTTCATTCACTTCAGAAGCACGCAGCAGAAGCTGCTCTTCTCACATGGACATCCCCTCTGGAGAGTGAGGTGTAGGCACAGCCACACAGCAGTGAGAGCCAATGTCACCATTGTCCTGTGCATCAGGATGAACAGACACACCCTCTGCAGCAACGTGGGAATCAATGTATAGAATGTGGTGCACAGGGAGAGCTGCAAGCAAATTTTAAAAGTAATTTTTTGCTGTAGATTTGGGGAGTAAAAAAGGTAGAAAATTTTTTTTTTCCTGACAAAGTAGGTAAGGTCACTGAAGTGCTAAGTAAGCAAATTTGTGTTTTGTAGTAATATATCTACATAGATAACCTGAAGGTGAAATAAAGGGTTTGCTGTTTTCCAGCTGTTTGATATTAAAAGTGTGCTCAGTTAGAGCAATTGTTTTCACTCTTTCCCACATTGCAGACTTCTATATTGCAATGCCTACTTCTATATGGTAAAATTAAGTATAATGACAGCAACTTGCCTTTTATTTAGTTATTCTTCAAAGTTATTTTTAAAATTTTCACAAACCCACTCACAAACTTATGCATGTTAAAAATCACCATATTAGATGAGTGAAAAGATGAGGTTGTGAGACATTTTTATCTTCAAAAGCACAATGTAAGCCACATTCCTGTCACATGCACAACAACCTACAGTTCTTCTGGTTCTGTTGAAGCTATGGGATGAAATCCTGGCTTCAGGGTTACCATTTGTCTGTGGTAATCTGTGTGTGGTATTTTAGGGCAAAGGCCATCCTTTGTTTTTCTTCTCTACCATAAAATGTTAATTCTGTCGTAAGTTAATCTTATCTATGACCAGAAGATGGTTTCTGTTTAAAAATTGACAGTCTCATGATACGAAAGGAAATACAAGGGTTTATGGGCTGACAGAAGAAGCATGAGGCAACAGAGACACAACAGTGACCAGTCTGACAAGGAGTGGTCAAGCCTATGAGTTGTCTGCCTCTACGCATCTCCTATCAGGTGTTTGCAGCTACCACAGACAAAAATATGCATTAAGAAAGAACTTGAAGAGAACCATGGTGAACTACTTTGGTATTTATGAAAAAATCATTTAAGTACAAGGGAAGTGTGCATATTTCTGCCAGCAGTTAGGGTAACAGCACAGCAGTTTGTTGGGGGTTTTTTTATGAGAAGGGTAACCTACTTACAGTCACCTTATTCAAACCTGGGTAAAAGTATTTTCATAGGTAGTTTCTATAGATTTATTTATATATTTAAACCCACATGAAGAATTGTTTCAGACCAACTTGCTCCTGTCTCAGTCACAGAATACTCTGAGTTGGAAGGTGCCCACAAGGATCATGGAGTCCCAGTCTAAAACATATGGCCCATACAGGGATTGAACCTTGGTGTTATTAGCACCCTGCTCTAACCCTCTGAGCTAATCTGTTTGTCACTACATATTGAGATAGGTTGACCTCGTTTACCTTAACGCTTTCTGCTCTTCACAATTTAAATAACGTACTGCAAATTTGATCCAAGTTTTTCAGGGCACTTAAACTGCCCATTTTTCATTTTGTGTCTTATCTCTCATTCTTTCCATGTGTGTCCTGCTGAGGGCCTCTCTTAACTCCCAAAGACTGTGACTTCTGAATGCCTTGTTGACTTTCTCCTGCGCAGAGCAGATGGGACTGCCGTATTTCATTTCATACTAGGAAAGCTGTGAGGGGCCATAAGTCTTGCAGCCAGTAGGAGCAGTAAGTCATGAGGCCAGCAAGAGGGCAGGGGCCACAAGGCCAGGTTTTAAATTAAGTGCATAATAAGACCTTTGTACTGGGAGAGTGGGGGAGTAGGGCATATACATCCTGCAGAAGCCAGGCTGCTGATTGCAGGCAGTCCTAATTGGAAGATGTGGAGGGTGAAGAAAAAAATAATGAACCTATATGTTTGAGTAAAAAAAATTCACCAGTCTTAGAATGGTAAAGATGTTTTAAAGCTTTTGTGAAGCATCTTCTCTTGGATTGCTCTATGATAGAGCTCCCCTAGACAACTTTCTACATTGATAATTCCATGTGGCATCTTTCAAAACAGTCACAAGTCTTTGCTTTACTAATGCCCTCTTGCTATGGATAAAAGAGCTGACCTGGTTAAAGGCCTGAACACTGTATGCACATTAATGTGTTTGCCTGTGTGGCAGCCACACATCTCACTGCAACATCAACATGGTGCATGGTGCAAGAGGGAGTCTCTGCTGGTGATTTACAATGCAGTTCCACTTACATGAGGTCAGAAGACCTGCATATGTATGAAGTGACTCCTGAACACAAGGTAAGGTCCAGATTTTATTCTCACCTTCACTTTTTTTTTTTTACAGGAGAAAGCTTTCTATTTGGCTCATTTAGGGAACCTTTGGTTTATGTATAAATGCCCATTCTGTACTTGGGGAATAAGAAGCTTTTGTCACGAAATGGAAGATGCAGACAAAAGTTTATTAAATAATCCCAAAATGCTCCAAAAATTTCACCTCCTGATAAAACTTGTTATGATCATTAAAAAATGTTTTCATACCAGAAGACAGAACATGGAGTCTTTGAGAGAATAGGGGCTAGGAAAATAAGGTCAGATTGGGAAAGCTAAACTCCAACAGTACTTGGAAGGAAAAGGGAGATTTCAGACTATGAAACTGGAGATTGAAAAGAAGTGCTAACTGAGGTGCTGTTACTTCTATTGCATGCGTTGGATAATGAAACTTCCAGTGAGACATAAAAATCCTTTCATGTGTGAAACAAACTGACCAGAAAGGGAGATGTTTCTAGCCTTACTACAAGAATGTAAGAAGAGAGAGACAAACTTTGTAGTATGATGGTGATTGTATTGGGTTTGTGTGGCAAGGATTTGGTAGCAGGAGGTTGCTTCTGTGAGAAGCTGCCAAAAGCCTCCCTCATGTCCAGCTGAGGCAGTTCTAGTTGGCTCCAAGATGTACCCACCAATGGCCAAAGCTGAGCTAAGTGTCAGTGGTGCTCAGCTGTTATCACAGTGCCTCTCTGATAAAGTATTTAAGAAAGAGTAACAGCATGAGAGAAGAGTGAGAAAACGTCAGAGGCTCTGCAGACACTGCAGACAGTGAAGAAGCAGGGGGAGAAGATGCTTCATCTGCTGGAGCTGAGATTCCCCTGCAGCCCGTGATGAAGACAATGGTGAGGTAGGCTGTCCAACTGCAGCCATGGAGGCCCCAGGCAGAACACATATAGACTCGCAGCCTGAGGAGAACCCTAGAAGAGAACATGCTGAAGCAGTTTGTGAAGAAGGACTCACACTGGAGAAGTTTGTGGAGGACTGTTCTCCCATGTGTGGGACTCCATGTTGGAGCAGGGGAAGAGTGTAAGGAGGAAGGAGCAGCAGAGACAATGCATGATAGACTGCCTGCAACTCCCATTCCATGTTCCCCTGTGAGACTCTGGGAGAGAGGGTAGAGAAATTGGGAGTGAAGTTGAGCTTGGGAAGAAGGGAGGGGAAGGGGAAAGGTGTTTTTAAGATTTGTTCTTATTTCTCATTATCCAACTCTGATTTATTTGTCAATAAATTAAACTAAATACCCTTACTTGCGCCTGTTTTGCCTGTGACAGTGGTTGGTGAGTGATCCCTCCCTGTCCTTTTCTCAACTCACAAGATATTATGTTCCCTCTTCCCTGTACAGATGATAAGGAGGAGTGATAGAGTGGCTTGGTGAGTATGTGGCAGCAGCCAAGATCAACCCACCACAGTGGAACATACAGACTTTTGCTAGTAAGTCACATGGATGGAAATATATCATCAATAAAGATGAGGAGGTAACATCACTCCTTCTGGAGTGAACATGTCTGTGCAAAGGATGCCAAGGCTGCATTTGTAGTTGCTGTGGAGGTTGGTGGGGGAGGTTAAAGAAGAGAAAGGAGGATAGCTGGACCTGACATAGCTCCTTGACATGCTCTCAAAGAACCTGTCAGTAAAAGGAAGTTCAAGACATGTGTTTCTTTCTTTAAACCTTTATTTCTTTACACAGAATTTAATAATATCCCTAAGATTGCCATTTTCTGGGGATGAAAGGAAAGAAATACAGTGAAGTGGTCAGTAGCTGTGATTTTGCATGCTTTGTATGCTTGTTTTGTTATGCTTTGGTCTGTTACATAAATCTTGCCAAGAGCAGGGCTGTTCCTTTTTCTACATGAGTTAGGCACTCCTGAGTCATTAGCAATAAAGAACTAACTCTTTGGCTGTTAAATCCTACTGACCCTACCTGTGCCCTTCAACAGGTGTACAGACATCAGAGCCACCCAGCAATATCTGCCATCAATTCTTGCCTGACCCAGTATTTTGCCTGTTAAATTATTGATTTTCTCTATTGAGAAGTCTCATGATCATCAGCTATAATGTCTATTAGTTAATATATTTCTATGATTTTTTTTTTTTTATTGTGAGGGTAGTGAAACACTGGACCAGGTTGCCCAGGGAAGTTATGGATACGCCATCTTCAAAATGCTCAAGGTCAAGGTAGACAGAGCTCTGGTCAATCTGGTCTAGGGGAAGATGTCCCTGCTTAAATCGGGGGCAGTTGAACTAGAAAATCTTTAAAGCTCCCTTCCAACCCCAACAATTTTATGATTCTGTGTTTCCAAGCACCTGTGTCACTTGAATGCATGTTTGGAGTAAAGGTCACAGGAGCTATGCTGAATGCACGTTTGGATGCGTATCTTGTAGCTACATAGCATGCTTTTATTTAGCATGCTACACAGTGTGCTTGCCATTTAGCACAATGCTATTCATGACTATGGCACAATTAGAACTTGCTACCTTTCCTTTTAGTTGTTTTTAGTGGAAAAACCTTAAATCTTGAAGTCCCCCTAGGCAAGCTACAGGCATCTTCCTCACTAGAGGTTTAAGAAAAATCAGCCTAGAAAAACATCTGACAGCCAGATGTGCCAGACAATCTACTGGGGTTTCTTCCAGTTTGACGTTTCTTGGAAAGTATCAGTTGTGCTAAGATACCAGAGACAGAAGACGTGAAAATACAGGGTAAGATGTCAGACCTTCCATGTCTACCTTCTCTCTTTAATGCAAAGGTTTGACAAAAGTATTTAGCTGTGGGAGCATCACCTTTTTCTATATACCACCATGAATGTGATGGCGTATGGTCTTTCAGGTAAAAATTACCATGGCAATCCAAAATGTTGAAAGAGAGCTGAAGTCTCCTTGTGGCAGGTGGGAATGTGTGTGTGTGTGTGTGTGATGCACATATATTCAGAGGATCATCCTAGCACGATGCAGTGTAATTTGTAAGGTCTCCCACTGCACGTATTTAATGTTATTGGTGTGAGTAGTTGTACTAGTAAGGTTGAACATGCTTCTAAAAATTTGCAACATAAGCATGATACAGAAGAGAAGAAGTGGATACACAAACTCACAGTGAGATTAATATGATTACCAGATAAAGCACTAGTCTTAACCAAGAATCTTTGGTCAAGATCTCTGTAACCCTCACAACAGTAGAAAGTGCATATTTATTTGTGGGGATGCGAGGAGATTCTTCCAGGCATAAGAGGTGGCATGATAGAGGTAGTAATAGTTAAAAAAAAATGTACATGCAAATCTGTTTCTAAACAAAATTGGAGGTGACCTAAAAAGGCAGTAATTGATTGGAGGATTTCTGCCTGAATTTATTTTTCTGCCTTAAGATCTTACCTGTGTTTTTCTTTCCTCTCCTAAAAGGTTTTATGAGAGGATTTTAATAGCATGTCCATATCCCAAGCAACTAGGAAGGGAAATACTTTTATTAAATTACGTTGTGCATGTCCAAGTCTCCTTATCTCCTATAAATATCTAGTAATTAACCATGGCCAAAAAGTTTTTCACCAAAAAAGGCCAAAGGTTCTTGGTTCTTCCATGAAACTGTCAGCAACGATGCAGGTAGAAAACTACCACCAATTCCTAGATTCTTTCCTTCATTTGTTGTGAAAGCAAAAAATACAGGAAGCAGAATTCTAGGAATTTCCTGACAGGTTTAGTTTGTAA
>VWZW01003162.1:53027-95919 GCA_013397115.1 Edolisoma coerulescens
CGCCCGCGTCCCCGCCGCCGCCCCCGGGCGCCGCGCTCCCGCCCCGGGGCAGTGCCCGACCCCGCCGCCCACCGCTGCCATCGCGGGTGGGTAGGGCCGCGCCGAGCTCGTGGGCGATGGGCGGAGGCGGCTCGGGCGGGTGGTGAGACTGGGCAGGCTCCCCCGCGGCGGGGGGCGGCCCGGCCGGACCCGATCCCCCCTCTCCTCCCCCGGCCTACGCGGAGCTTGCGCCACGCCGAGTTCGGTGTGAGTTCTGACCCAGGCCCCTCCGTGTTGGCCAGGGCCAGCCATCTTTTGTGAGGTCTTCTATTGTAGCGTTGAAATTTGCGTATTATAGCCACACACACGCGTAAGATCCATTATACACGTCCATACACCTTGACGTATGTGTGAAAATAGTAATTGCAATGCTACAGCTGCTGCCTCCCACAAAGATGGCTCTGTGTGTGTGTACGTGTGCAAACACATGTGGACACGCACAGTCACGCACGCACACACTCTTCTGTTTTCCTACATGTGATGTGTAAGTCTTTTTGAATTTTATTTTGAGGTAGGGTTGATTCATTCGTCTTAAAACATAGGGAAGCATCTTGCCTAAGATATCCATTGACGTAGCATTGCTATCCTGCTTATGAGTGTTAAATGCAGCCTGAGAAAGCGGGTTACACTGAGAGCTAGAGCAAAAGGTTTTACTAGCATTAATGGAAAACAAAATTAACTCACCAATCTTATACATGTATTAATGCTCTATTGAGAGGAAACCATTAAAGAATTATCTTTAAGCTCTTCTGAGCTGTGGAGTTTTCAGTTATTAATAATCAGGAATTTGGAAAACCAGCGTTTGGTGTGCAGACACTGTTCAGCTAATACTTGCTTTTTTGTGTACATATATGCAGGAGCAGGGAACTTTTCTTGTTCTGCGTAACTGCACCTACTCATTTTATGTGTTGGGCTGCACTATTGGTCACAGCCTAATATAGAGCCCAGCAGTTTTTATGGGGAATAAGCGTTGTGTCAGAGTGATCAGTATAATAAAGTCGGTGCTGCCTTACTGGAGGATCTATCAAAGATTGGAGCAGATTAGAGTGATCATGGTCTTCCTCCTTCGTTGAACTCTATAAGAACAGAGTGTGTCTTCTCTCCATTTCCTTAGCCACACTGATACCTTTCTGGTTTAATTGACCTCTGCTTGATTTAGAAGAACTTCTTGCTTTTGTCTTAAGTAATTAATTGTCTTAATGGTGGCTAGTGAAAAAAAAAAAAATTTATCCCCTGTTTCATAGTGGAAAAATGTTGGGGCAGAGAGTGGTTTATACAATTAATGTTCAAACTCAGATGTTACTAATGTCAGTGAGCATCTCAATTTCAACAGTTTTTTGAGCTGCTGATATAGCAGGCAGGTTTTTAAGTCCTTTCCTTGTTTCTCTTTCTCCTGATGTTCCTTATCGTTTTCTTTGTGCAGAATCAAATGTTTTACAGTGTCTTTCTTTCCTGTTGTTCAAGACAAGTAATTAAGATGGGATTCTACTGTACTTTTATAATATCTCTCTAGCAGTGTGTGATCCAGAACTCTTTTTGGAGCATTATGTAACTAGACATTTTACAAAGGGGCATTACTCTGCAAAATTAATTGGAAAATACTTTTAATTTCTTCAGTATGCACATCAAGGTAGATAATATCTCTTTGATTTAATAATCAAAAGGGTGGAGGTTTATATGTGTGGGGGATTTTTTTTTTCTTTTTTAATGTCTGTTAGTGTTGTAAAGATGATATTACTCAAAATTATCTTGAAGCTCTTCTTATCCACACATTGTATAAGCACAATTTGTTTAAAATAATTGTACTTGCATATCTAGTCCAGTGCAGAGTCTTTGCAAGTGAAAGAGGAGGAAGTTCACTTCTGTATTAAGGCTGACACTTATTAATACTTCTCTTTTCATTTTTGATACAAAAATCACTAAAAGATGAACATGGGATTTGATGGTGCTAGAGAAGCTCATCAGAGTAGAAGAGCCCTTCACTTGCTTTACATTCTTAGGTATGATAAGACCTGATATCAATCTCTATTTTCTACCAATCAATGAATATCGAGTAGTAGTGATCATTTAAAGGTGTTACCAATTATGTTTCTAAACTGTAAGTACGAATAGTAGTATTAGAGCTGAAGTAATGTCTACTTAGGCTTATTTTCACATTGGCATTCCTGAAATATTTTTCCATGCAAGATACTAGCTTCTTGTTTCCTCACAGATAAATACCTTCCTCCTGACTCCCAAGGTTGTAACTTATTCATCATGTTGAATCAACTATACATTACAGAAAGCTGCAGTCATCCTTCTGTCTGTGAAGGTTTTGGGGCAGCAGTGGTAGAGGTATGCAGTTTCCTTTGGAGCTGCTTTTGTCAATGAATGTCTCTTGGGTAATAATTTTGTAACCTGTTGGAAAAAAACAACCCTTTTTCTTACAATAGAAATGGGTTAAAAAAAATAAATCAATCAGAATTCAGCCCTGCTCTCAAACTTACACTTCTGTGTGTTGCAGTGTGGATTAAACAAGTCTGAGTGGAAAAGCCTGCTCTAATGTGTTTCCTCTACTGCTTTGTTTTAAATATGATCAAAATGGCATATGCAGTGTCTTGGTAGCTATTCTCTTGCACTCTTGCAGTTTTGTCTGCTATTGCTGTTTTGTTTTTTTTTTTTTCTGAACAATGGGATGTGACAGCATATATTTATTTAATCATTGTAAATTTAGTTGGTGTTCTCCATTGAGTCTGAGATTTCAGAGAAGCTTTTAAATAGCTTGCTAAAATATGCAAAAGAATCCTGTCCCAAAAGAGTCATGAGCTTCCGAATCTTTCCTAAAATCTCAATAAAATTACTGAGGATTATGTCAGGACTAACATATCCGTTTCTTTGTTTTCAAAGTAAACTGGAAAACCTACTACTGTTGTAAATGATGAGTCTGTAAGTTCTAAATGATTCCTTGAATGGAAAATGTAGGAAAATCCGTTTCTCTGAGTTGTATAGTGAACTGTGTGTTGTACAGTTATCCAAAGTAATAGTTTTGATTTTTGATTTGTTTTCAGATCTGTCCCTCTCTTTGTCTTGTACTTTGTTTTGTGTGCATTAACATATTATGTCAGAATACTGTAGGACAGGGGACCTCCATATTCACAGGGCCAGCATCTCTAACTACAGTGTATGATTAGAAATTGTTGTTGACCAGGATGAATTGAATTCATCGTTACCCTTTCTTCTAGGCTTCATCAAAACATGTAAAATAAAGGTGGTGGTTAAATAGGTTTCTTTAATTCTGCGGATTACTGAAGAGAAAGAATTATCAGTAAAGGTGTGGTCTCTGTCGAATCAGTAGCCCCCGAGGCAGTGCTAGAAGAATACACCCAGTTCAGAAGTTCCGGCGTGGCAGTGGCTGTGAGCCTGCAGCTGCACCTGCCTTTCCCCAGCACGGAGAATCGGGAACTTCGAATGGTATGAAATGCTGTCTTCACCCTAACTGGCTTCATGCTTCTAAAACACGAGGTGTAAAAATGTGAAGTGTGCTTAAGTTAGCAAATGTGTTGCTGGAAGACCAGTTTTTTATCCAGCTCTTTTGCAGGCAGCAAATTCTGCAAATAGAAATGTTTTCTAGGTTGAATAATATTTCTCACAGCTGTTGTAGAGTTAGCCAGCAATAACCATAAGTGCAGAATGTGAATAATTTGTGAGTTGATAATGATAAAATAGCTGGGGATTTTAATAATAGCAGTATAAATGTAACTACAGTGCAGCACAGACAACTTTGAAAGATTTTAAAATGTTGGAATAGTTTATTTCTTTTGATACCTCAACACTGAGAGTTTATGTTGTCAACATTCAGTCTGAAGCTGCAGAAAGGAGTTTTTGAAGGAGCAGGAGGTAATAAGCTGATTCCTGGCAACTCAGTCTTAAGCTGAGCACTGATTTAGGGTTAGTATAATGAGTCGGCAGTGCTAATACTGTTCTTTTTGTTGTTGGGGGGTTTTGGTGTTGGTTTGGGGTTTTTGTTTGTTTGTTCGCTTTTTAACAAAGAGCAGTATGGTGGTATGTGCAGAAGTATGAGTAGGTTACTTACCTTGTCCAAACCCACCATTAACAATCAAGTAATGTCTGCATTTCCAGAGAAGACAAGTTATTGAAGGTTTTGAAGCAGTTTGATTGTTTGTTTGTTTTTTCAAAAATTCAAGTACACCCGTAATGGGATAGCCTAGGTACTAGAAGGGGTAGCTTAGAAGTTTGAATATTACGAACATGTAGTACAGTGAGAAGCAGGGGAAATGCAGTATGCTGACAGAAGCTCGTGAGTTCTTGGAATGTCAGGGTGGTTGCTGATGGAGATGAGGACAGATGACACCAGGGCGGAGGTTGTGTGTGAATTCCTTTCTGCTATTAGAGGCATTCTTGCTAAAATTTGCGGACACAGAACTTGAGTCCTGTAGTAACATGTTTACTGATACCTTGTGAATGCACATTAATGGATGGTTTTTTATAACGTGGCTGTTGTGGGTTGAACAAAACCAGTAGTGGCTGTACCCAGACAATTGTGAGAAACAAAAATTAACCATCCACAAGTATGAGACTACTGAAATAAAAGACAAACACAGCTGCTCAGGAATCAGTCTGCTAAGGATTTTGTTGAATATTGGTTTGGATGACAAGGAAGTATGAACACTGGGGAGAAGAGATTCATTTTGAAGAGAAACATAAGTCAGTTGATTCTGTCAGTCTGAACAGATTCTTGATGCTCATTCTGAGCAATCAAATACTCTTGTTGATGTTTTATTCTTCTTTTGTTTGGGGAACGGGATTTCTACACAAACAAATACCAAACCTTCCTAACTTTTTTTTTTCTACTAGCTGGAGCAGCTTACAAGATGCCTGGCTGTTTCCTAGCTTTTTAATCATATTGATACTAGGTTTGCATATTATTTTGTTACTTGCTTATTTTTCAGAGGATGCAGTTTACTTCTAATTTTCTAGTTTTAGTTCATATGTGCCTTTTTTCCATCCTTCTGAAGATGGGATGAGAAAGATAAACATAGTCACTGCTGACTACAGCTGTAAGCTAGACAGGGGTAGTCAGTTTTTGTGGCCTTTGTAAAGGTGAGGAAGTAATAGTGCTGTTTTGCATGGACATATGGGACCACTTACAGCTGCTACTGTATTTGTGAGAATGGTCTCTGTCACCTGGGATGGTAGCTTGTAATAGCTCTTCATAACACGTTTGGGCTCAGACTGGGACTCAGTAATGACTCCTTATCCTGTCTGTGGCCCAAGCATGTTGTCTGAAAGCCTTTGAACAATGTTTTTGATGTGCATGATAATCTTGACATATGACTTTCACCTTACCTTTTCCTTTGAGAAAGGCAAGGTAAAATTCTTTCTAGTTATCTGTGGTCCGTAGTTCTTTTGGAGTGATCCCACACTGTTTTCTTAAGTCCACAAACTACTTTGTGAGTATTCCTGTGAAGTTCGTCATCTTGTCGTATTTCATCATTTGTTGTGCAAAGCAGCTGAAAGAACTTGTTACAGTCAAACACTGTGCACAAGCAGCAGGTAAAATTCAGAATTTGCTCGTAAAAAATGCTGTCTTTTTAGCCATCTGTCATCTTCTGAAGATAATTGTAGTTGGATCAAGAATTTGGAGATAGCGTCCTATTCCCTTTCTGGGAAAAATACAAATTTTTAATCTGTGATGAGGTTTAAATTCTCACTGCTCCAAATGTGTTATACTTACTGTCTTACTGCTTTCAGAATTCTGATCCTCAGGCTGTTGTAAATGGGCCGTAGGGCCATACAGTGAGACTCTGAAGCATCTCAATTCTGTGTGCTTGTTGGTTCACAAGAAAGTTTTATGGTTGGCTGACAGGGATCTCTTGTTGCAGCCTTGTTTATTTGCAATCCTGTGTCCAGCAACATCTCATGTTAATTTCTATTCCCCTTTCTACATTTTCATTTGAACCACCCACAAAACCAAGGCAGTTGCTGCTTTCTTAGTTATACTCTGTTTTCTTAGTTGTAGGTCTCCCACTGCAAATGACATCAAAAACCAGGCAAAACCAGCAAAACCACCTTCAGATAATTTAAACAAGACAAAAAGAGATTGAATTCTGCATAACTGTTGAATTTTTCTAAAGCTCCTCTGCTGAAAGCCAGACTTCATGTGGCATAGTTGTAGTTCAGACAACTGTTTTAGTAACTCCGTGGGTATGGAGACTGATTGCAAAGATCAGTCACCTGCTCCTCACTGTTAGTAGCCATAGACACCATCACTTGAATTTCCATGTGGAATATGCTTGAAGCAGCCACAGAGGGAATTGCTGTTCTTTGGCTGATGAGAAGCAACTCATTAGACTGTGCTAACACGTATCTGTGATTGGCTAATCTAATCTGTGCAGCTTTGACGTCCGCCCCACTTGTGGGGATAGGGGATAGGAGAGTGCAACCAAGCATTTTAAAAATAGATGCAAACGCGTACGTAGGGTTACTGCAACTCCAGTCTCACTGTGATGTTAGGTTAGTTATGTTAGGCTTGATAGTCCACCTGCTGTGTACCCGGATTTGGTGGGTTTGTTGTCCCTTTTACTTTTTTTGTAAGTATGGCAAAAAAAGAGCTTTCTTTTTTGTTCTTATCTCTGAAATCACTAGATGTATTTGTGAGATGGCCGTTGCAAACCAGTGGGATGATGTTAGAGGAGGATGTGAAGGTTTGAAAGTGGAAGAAGTTGCCAAGAAATGTGGGTGCCAAGTGGGAGTAAGAAATGATCTTCTGATAACAAGCAGCAAATTAAGCTTCAGAATATTGCCTTGTTAGATGCCTGGAGAAGCAGGCGGTAAACCTATGGAAATTGGAGAAGATGAGCAGGGGTAAGAGCAGTGTGGCTGTGTATGTCCCAGGTGGCCCATCAACCACCTGTGAAGAGAGGCTGTGTGGGGGCTGTAAGTGCTGAGCTATAGGAAGGTCATTAAGGTCTTTAGGAGCAGATGGTGTAAGGCTTTAAACTGCAGGAGCAAAATTGGAGGGTACTGAGGATGGAGCTGGAGAACTGCACACCAACTGGTTCAAGCTGCTAAGGGCATGGAAGGGGGAAAGAGTAGTGACCAGAGAGGAAAGGTGGGTCATTAGAGGTGTCTGTGTGGGGTTTGGTGATATTTTCTTAGCCCCTAAACAGGTTTCTCATGTAGTGAGGGGAAGTTAGAGGAAAGTGGGAAATTAGACAGAAGAGTGAGTGCTGAGCACTGGAAAGATCAGGTATACATCAGAGAGAGGCAGATTCATGAAGTAATAATCCCACCTGCCTGTATCTTTCCATCTTATACATGTTAATTTTTTTCAAACACAGCTAGAATGGTTTTCGTTTTATGTGTGGATATAGTCACCTTGAATTGGAGTAGTTGAAAGGGAAGGCGTGAAAGGTTTCTTTAAGAAAAACTAATTTTCCAAGTTTATTAATTGTGTTTATTTTGAGCAGTCTCAAAGAGAGAACTTTGATTTAGTATATCTCTGGCACATTTTCATTGTAGGGAACACTTGTGCATATTAGTTTCCAAAACTCCCTGCTGAAGGAAGTGCTCTTCAAAAAACCAGACAATAATCTCATTAAAATGCAAGACTGTAGAAAAATGTAAATAACAGGTTAGTAGTTTGTATACCTAAGAACTTAGTGGTTGATTAAATAAGCTATCTAATATCTAATTTAAATCACTTGAGTAAAATGCCAAGGTGTTACACAGGTTACACAGGTGGCTAATTGGGCATATGCATAAGAATTTTATCTGCCTAAGGTTTGAGAGGAAAGTTGCATGTCTTCTCCTAATGCCACCCTGTCACCTTTAATTGAAAGAAATCAGATGCAAGTACTTTTTCTTTTTTTAGTGTGGAGGACTCTTCCTCTTTCTGTTCTTGTTTATCTTTCATCTGATAAGAGAGTGTTGAAACCCAGTATTTAGAATTTCTGACCATAATTCTTGCTGGTGTGTTGAATGCTTTATGTAGATTTCATAATTCTGTGCTATACATATAAGTTACGTTGTGTGGCTAATTAATGAATGGAAAGGATTAGTTGTTTTTGTTTGTTTGTTTACATTCAAATCAACAGCTTTGATTTGTGTGTCTGACAGAAAACCAGAGTTGCATAAGATGCTTCAAGCAGATTATGGGTAATGTGGCTGGCATATTAATCCAGAAATCTTGGTTGATGTTGACAGCAGTTTCTAGACACTGCCCTGTGTTTCCTTAAGAACTTTCTATTTGTGATTTTGTAGGGTATGAATAGATACTGTTTGGGTTTTTTGTTACTTTAAACAAAGCCGAAACAGACAAACTAACAAAACCCCCTTATTTTTCCTTTTAAGAAAACACACAAAAAAAAGGAAACCAGAGCAAATTTATCTGACCTGTCAAGAACTTGTATTTAGGATTTATTTGCCCATATTCTTGAAAAATGTGAACAAAAACTGTACTGCAGGGAAATAGTATTTACTGCTAAGGTGCAGATAATGGTTTGAAGACCTGTTGTCCAACCCCCAATTTTGCAATTTAAAACCCTAGAAAACCTACTTCTAAATAAGTAGTTATCTGAGTGAGGAGGGCTTTAGTTGTCTATTCAATGTGGCAGATCAGTGTATTATTGTTGCTGCTAAAAGCTTGTACAGTTTTCAAGAAATCCTAATACACATGCTATTGTTTAAAATTTTAACACCTCTTTCCTAAAATGTCTTCCTCTTCCTACAGTCAGTGTACATTACATTACAGATTAAAATTAATAGAGTTTTAATAGATGGGGATGTTTATAAAACACAAAAGCTTTGTTACAATAGTGGTCTGCATAGGTAATTATGGGACAGATTTTCTCTATGTATTTCAATTGTGTTAACTTATGATAAACCAAGTATGTACTCTCTTAAACATATTTAAATGACTTATTATCTTAGCATAGGTTTAAAATTTACTTATTTTTATAATAGAAAATTATGAACTTTTATCTAAGTATTTCAGACTCTATTTTTTATAGAGACAAGAAAAAACTAGTTTAAAAGCAACCTGTCACAGTTTAAAGTATTTGATGTTGAATAAAGGAGAAACAAAACGAAAATGCTGTGTGTAACAGCTGGTAGTAAAAGCAGAGAAACGTTTATGTAATTTGTCTGTTAATAGAATAACTGCTAAGAGAGCTCAACAATTCTAGAAGTGGCAGATGTGATCATTTTGTTTCGTAGTTGAAGCCAGAAAGTTGAAAAGACTACTTCTTAAAAATTTTAAATTTTCTTACAACTTTTATGTAGCTTCACAGCTTTCACCAGGCCAGCAACTGGATGTTGCAAGGTGGGAAACAAACACAGTAAAATGGAAATGATGCTCCTGCTGCTCCGATCAAGGTCGTTGCTGCTTTGGTGCATCATCAGTTGGGCTGGAGCATTACTGGGGACTTCTGCAGTCCTGGCTTGGCTTTCTCTGGAACTGCTGTATGTGTGGGCATATATGTTTAGTTTGTTATTTGTGTCTCTTCTCTTGATGTGAGCCCAGCTGTAGCTCATAGCTAGTCTGGGAGATCATGGTAGGATCATGGATTATATTTTTAAAACAGAACTTGGTTTAAGGTGTGTGGTGATTCATAGGAAATGCACGGCAGTCCTTGAGGGGTTTGGTGATCCAGTACTTCTGCACTTGCTGAAATAGATCAAAGCTTGGGTCAGACATTACTACAGTGTGCTTTTTGTCTGAGTAGGCCAATGCTTCATCACAGGACTGGACCTGTATTTGTATCCTTCAGGCTGGGTCTGGGTTGGTTTTCCTGGTTTAGCAGAAAAGTTTTGCAGGTCATGGCTTGAGCACTGTGGCGCCTGTTCTCTAAACAGCATATCACAGTTAAAAAAAAACCCCAAAGCAACTAATTAAATTGTAATTATTATTAGAAGCAAATTTAGATCTGAAGATTGTTTACCTGCATGGTTATTTGTCCCAGTTATTGTCTTATGTTGAAAAGGCCTTGGATGATTTTTTGTGATTTTATTTTTTTTACTATTTTATTTTTTTTAAGGAAAATGAGCTGTTCAGGTAAGCTGTGCTATGTAAGTAACTGTCTATTTCCAGTATTTGTCAACTTTTGATACAAGCTTTGTTCAAGTATCTCATTATCTCAGTAAAGTATTTCTCACACTGGTCTCTCTGAAGTAGTGATTATTTGTGTTTTGTAGAGAAGTTCAGGCAGATCGAGTAACATGTCTGTGTTTACATGAAGTCTGTGCTACTGCTGGAAATTCCTCTAAGTCCTTGTCTGTCAGCCTAACCACTCAGACTTCACTTCCCCTGAGATAAAGGCACCCAAACCCATTTTAAGCTGTATTTAAGCCCTCTGACATACTGTAAGAAATAACATAGCTTTTGGCTTATTATCTTTCTGCAATTTTGTGTCATTCATTATTGAGGAACTGCAAGGGGATGAATGGATCTCTTGGTTCCTGCTGAAATCCACACGTGAGTTGGAAGCTGTGTGTACTGTGCATCTCTCTTTCACACACATCTGAGATGAAATAGGGGTTGCAGATATAATTTGTAATTAAAGCAATTTGCCATGTTGCTCACTTATTCCATGGTTTTTTTTGGTTTTTTGGTTNTTTTGTAAATAAAGAAGTGCCTGTGCTGCACAGGAATGTGTTCACTCATCCTGTTAAATGTGGTTTTTGTTGGCGTTCCATGAATTGATCTGTTACCCTCTGGTGCTGCAGCTGTTCCTAAAAAAGGATGTGCCCCTTCTCGTGTAATAGCTTGCATAATGCTGACAAGGGAGAAAGTCATACGATTCCACATTAAAGCAAATATTGTTCATGTAAGTTTATTACACAAAACCGGTAATATTATTTTGTGAAATTATAGGGTTTGAAGAGTGTAAGATTTATTTTCTTTCACTTGAAAAATGTAATGCATAAGTTGCCTCATTTGAAAAATAAAATAAATTTTCTTACCCCCCTCTCCAAACACACACTTTTAATATGCTTTTATGTACAAATGGTCATGATGAGTTTGGTTGCTTAGGGCTATGTTGCATGTACTCAGTCAGCCTGACTGTGTGCTAACCAATTGGAATTGTACCCCATGAGCAGAGCATGGACGTGCAGCGTGTGACAAAGATTTGACCTGACAGTTTTACAGTCATGTAGTGCATGGAGGTTTAGAGCAACAAAAAGGGGCATGAGGAACTGCATGGTAGAGACCTGTGCTGTTCCTGCTGCCTCTGCAGCAAAAACATGTTAATGCTCTAGTCAAGAAAACCTGAAAAGCTGTTTTCTCCTGCCCTTTTTCTCCTTCCTGTTTTACTTGAGACTGGCTAGATGTGGAGCCATCTGTATTTTTACTTTGTTTAAAATACTGACAAACCAATTGTGTTTTAGTGGTACTAATTAATTACTGTTGGAAGACATTTCATTTCTCTTTGGTAGGTTATTTTGCATTTCAAATTTGAGATGCTTGTATTTTGTATTGTGAACTTCTTCCTTATGCACTACTGTAGATTGGCATGGAATGTTCTTCTTTCATCACTTGTTTAATGCTTTTATTATAACTTGATAACTTTATGAACAGTTACTGATTTCTTCAGGGATGTAGTGAACTTAAATGTGAACTATTTCTGACATGAACACTGAGACAAAATATATCACACAAGTTTATGAGAGCTTCTAACTTTACATGTCTAATCTACTGTAGGTAAAAGAGATAAATGGTTATTTAGGAGGGGTGCTGAGTAGGTTTTACTTGGTTTAGTCTTGAAAATTTCTCTGTATTGTTTTCTTTTGCATAACATGTTCTCTGTAAATGCTGTAAAAGAAAAAGTCAAAAGTGACTACGGTGAATTGAGAGTAAATAAAATCAAAATGTGCCATGAGAAATTAGGTAGCCCAAATAGCAAACAGAAAAGAGGTCTGTGAATGATTTTGAGGGTAATTTAATGAATGTATTAATTAAATTAGCCTTTTTTGCTTACAAGCAAAGATACGGTGGCTGCTTTTATTTTCATAGTAGTGTAGTGGTTGGAACTCAGATAATCTACTGGATTTCTTATTGCATGTTTTCTGCTCTGGTCCTGCATTATTTTATTCCAAAAAAATGTCAGGAATTATTACCTAGAGGCCTAAAGTTATCGCTTGTGGCTTGTTTGTTTGTTTGTCGTGTAATCATGAAACCTCAGCTCAATTTCTTTATTAATAGCAGAGTTATCTAAGCACTTTGGTATTTTTTTAATAATAGAGGGGGATTACCCTTTCTGCCAGCATACAAAAAATTAAATTTTGTGTTTTTCACATACCTGTATTCCTTTACAGCAGAATTTACCTGGCCTGTTGCAGTTAACCACGTGGTAA
This sequence comes from Edolisoma coerulescens, assembly GCA_013397115.1. Classification (NCBI taxonomy): domain Eukaryota; kingdom Metazoa; phylum Chordata; class Aves; order Passeriformes; family Campephagidae; genus Edolisoma; species Edolisoma coerulescens. The sequence continues at coordinate 65,421 of VWZW01003162.1, forward strand.
AGACTCATCCTCTTGTAGAAGTAGTGTCATGTGATCTTACACTTCTCCTTGCTTTTTCTTGCAACATGCCTACGTCAGCATAGTCTGCGCAGTATCGCTGATGTGTTTGAGAACTGTAATATGGGCAGGCAAGCCACATCTGCTAGAGATGAGGAGACTGCTGGTGGATGAATTTCACCCCTGACAGCAGCTCCTTTGTTTGCTGTGCATTGCTGCTACATTCAAAAGCATACACTACCTCACCTTTGGCTCTGGAAATCAGTTTGTTTGTGAACAGGAGGAGCCAAGGGAGTTGAAGTTAGCAAGGGCAACGGCAGCCCTGAAATGTGGGAAGAAACAGGTGGAGAATTAAGAGATGCAGCTAAATATCTGATAGGGTCAGTAAGTAATAGTAGGAGGGAAGGCAGGAGAAAATGCAAATAACAGCTGAGGGGAAGGAACGACCTGAATTTGAAAGGAAATTGCTCTGAGAAATGCATGTGTATATCTGAACAATAGCATTCGTGGAAAACATTGGTGTTTTCATCAGCAACAGTGTTAAAGGTGGCAGTTGTAGATGCCAATGAAGTCATGTCCAAGTTTGTTGTTCAATTTTAACAGGGAAAAAAATCTCTTTTGTAGGAGGAGCAGCCTCTTCTCTTCAATCAACTTAGTAGTAGCATATTATTGCTGTTTAAAAGCTTTTAAAATGCAGTCTTTTAATCTACTGAGTCAGAATAAGATGTTCTTTTGCACTTGATTTACCTGTGTCAGTAGAATAAAGAATGCTGGATTCAATAGAGGGGACTGAAGATAAAGAGGTAAAAAAACCCCACATACCCTAAGATTTAAAATAAAACTGAGAAAAAAAGACTCCATGGTGGGGACTAGGAATCATAAAACTTGCATAAAGCTTTTGTGTTTAGAGACTTGTGTGATGGGTTCATGGGAACTGAGCAAGACAGATTAAGATCCCTGTGTTCCTCCAGAACACCAGAGCAGGTTCACATGAACTTGTGTTAGTTCATGCTTCTGAGAGTTTGAGTCATAGCTTGAAAGCAGATGAGGGGTCTGTTTCTGGGGATAGTTCTGTAGAGCTGGAAGAGCCTTACCTGGAGACTACCCAGTGGATTCCAGGAGCTCTTGCTCATTTTAATTTGACACTCCTTTGACAAGGAAAATTTGAATCTAAGAACTTTCAAGGAGTTATCACCGCTATTGTTTGGCTTCAGTGCTCTAGTCTTATTTCATCACTTCCTTAAAGTGTCTCTCTTTAGTCTTTTGTGGGCTCTTGTTTTTAATGAGCTTGTAAAAGTTTCTTTTCACAGCTGAAATGCTTTCGGGAACAACCATCTGTTAGGCACACTAATTGGCCAGTTGTTGAGAAAAATCCTGAGCAATGTTTTGGTTTCTTCAGAGAGGGATTTAAATGTAAAATCTCAAATTAACTCCATCTTGTTATCATCTGGGTGGTTTACTTTTTGTTTATCACCCAGTTATAGCTTGACTTTTGACATCAAAAACATCATCTGGGAGGGAGATAGAACTAAGTCTGCCACCTCAAAGCAGGATGTACTTGTGCTGCAAACATGGGGCTTTTATGCTGGAAATCTGCCACGACTGAGGTCTAGAGGGATCTATAGGCTAATCTCATCCTTTTCTGCTTATGCGCACAGATTTGATTCTTTTATGGACTGGGTGTTAATGGTCACCATCCTAATTAATCCTAAATGCCTGGAGCATTTCTTCTTTCTGTCATGGATAAAGAGGACTGCAGTGAACAGCAGAGTGAGGGTGTTCAACAGTCTTATTTATGTGTGCATTGTATGTTTCAAACAACTTACTTTAATAATGTTGCTTTATTTCTCAAGAGCATGTCATTCCCTGTGGATATATTGAACAATTACAGTCATGAGGACTTGGAGAACTCAGCAGAGGACTACCTTTTTGACCTTCGGTGGGGGAATCCAAACTCCCCAGAATTCTTTTCTCTGCCAGACCGCCGCAAGGTAAGAACCAGCAAATTCTGTAGTACCAGTGTTTTTAACGCCCTTGTAGATTTAAGATTTAAGATATCCAGTCCTATTGAATTTCAGAATTATTTTATCAAAGCTTTTGTATTTTCCAAATTCAGAATCTATGTGTTAAACTCTACTTTTTTCACTCTGTAACTGGATTTAAATCTGGGTATCAGTGACTGTGTGCTGCTTGTAGGCAATGGATCTGTATATATTAAGTAATTTTAAAAAACCCAAAAAACCCCAACCCGACTATAACCTTAAATCTTCAACTGATGAATCAAACTCTTACCTAAAACCAAGTACCTCACACATTCTCAAAAACCTATCATCATCACTAAGGAGTTCATTATGTCCTTAAGCTAACTGGCTCTTTTTGTATCTCTGTCCTTCAGTGTTCTTCATGTTTGGGTTCAAGTTTTGATTAATGAGCTTCACTAATTTCGAAAGTTGTTTCTTTTTTCTTTATCTGAAATATTCCATGCTGTTATTGAGCTCTAGTAGAGAATAGCTGTGACACTTTTATGCTTTAAACACTTATCTCTTGTGTGATAAGTTGGTCAGTGTTGGTTCTGTCCAGACGAATGCTTCTATTAGAACTAGTACCAATAAAACCAACAGTGTATTGCTTTAATTGAAAGTAAGTGATCTGAGATTTTATGTGGGATCTTAAGGTCAGTACTGCAGATTCCTTGGCAGAAGCAGTCTTTACTACTTTCCTGTATTTATGCAAGTGCTGTATGCCTAAATATTTGCTTGTATTAACATCCTCATTTGTGACAATAGCATGTCATAATCTTCTTAAATTGGTTAAGCAAGTCTGTCTACCACACCATTCATGTCTGTCAATTTTTTTATACATTAATTTAGTAATGGAAACATGTGAATTTAAATATCAAAATGCATTTCCACAGAGGTACTCGATTCCTTAAAAGAAGATTATTTGACCCTTCTCATGTTTTTTCTGAGGAGGAAAATTGAGTAGACAACTTCAGAATTTCTAACATGCGTGTAATTTAAGGGAACAAAACCCTTTTGAATTTGCCTTCCCACGGCAGCGCATTAGAACTTGCTAACAAACACAGTTTTGCTGTGCCAGTTTGTTTCAGTGCTTGACTGACTCTCTCATTCTTCTGTTGGCTTTGACAGCTTGCATAGTTGGGACTATTAAAGTGAAAATAAAGCTGGCTCCTTGCACACCTTACTTCAGTTGCGCACACAAATGCAAACTGTTGGCAGAAGAGAGCTGTAACAGTACAAATTACTGTAGCTAAATCTGCCAGAGCTTGCAAGTCAGAGCTCTTTAGAATGTTGTTTGTCTCTAAAAAGAAATGTCTAAAGTAAGGACTGGGGTCTGATGCTTATCTTTTACAGTTAGCCGGATTTTCAATATTCATCTTGTTTACCTTGATAAACATTCTCTGTGTATTTTACTACTGTTTAGCAGGAGTCTACTGAATTATTGTACATTCTTGTTTCAGGTTCCTATTAGCTTGACATCTGTGGGCTTCGTTCCTCTTTATGGTGAAGAGCAGACACACAAAGTTCTTGCGCTGTTTGCACCATGGGACTCGCTCACAGGTTTCATTTTAAGTTCTTTATCTCTATATTGCTATTTCTTCTTTTCTTATGAAAAATACTTGTAACCAGGCCTTTTCTCATTTCATGCTACTGTAGCTCATAACTTTACCGCTTGGGTTTGTTCACATGCTATTATTTTTTGTTGTGGGTTTATGTACACAAGTGTTAGAACTTTGCACACTAAACAGATCAGAACTGGACCCATTGAATTCAAAAGATATGTAGCAAGATAATGTGGTGCTTGTCTGGATCATAGTACAACATGTATCTCTTGATCTCTTTATGTATGCTTCACCTCTTCAAAAGGTATTTATTGAACATTCTTAGAATCCATTAATTTACCCATGAATTTAGATGCTCTTTATTAATAGGGATTGATCAGCATCATGTATAAATTTGTCCTTAGCTTGCAGTCCTAGAATACCTCTGGCTGAGATGACATGGTTTTTGTGGGTTTTCTCCTCCCTTTCTTCCTTCCTTCTTCCTCCCCTTCCAGTCCTCCACGTTTCTTTCTTCCATTTAATGCCATGTATATGATTGCCAAGTTTGCCACAAGTGCCTATAGATCACACTCTTCCTGACTGCTGCTCACATGGCCATCAGCCTTTTTACATTCATTTAACTCCCTAAAACTTGCACAGTTTCAATATCAATATCCATTAGCAACCCAATAGTAAAATACGCGTATGAGTGAGAATCATCTTGACAGGGAGAGTTTTTAGTGGAAGGATGTTAGAGCACAGTGTTGAGGGATAGTGCTTATGTCTGAAAAGTAGTTCCTGTATATTATACTACAAAAAAAAAGGCGTTAGTGTTTATTAGCCTCAGTTACCAGAAAAAGTTTTGGACTAGGGAGCATTTCATATGGGTGGGGTGTACAGTGCCCCATTTGTTGTGCTAGGGTAGTAGGAGCTACATTAATATAGTGCCATCTAGAAGATGCTTGATTTGGTTACTACAGTGTTGTTCCTGATTATTTAGCAGCTTTAATGAATATGTTTCTTTTGGAATGGTAAGAATCACTAACTTTTTATTTTCCTTGTTTCTTTCAAGCTGTAGCCCTGTATCTTGCTGACCAGTGGTGGTCAATTGATGACATTGTGAGAACATCTGTCCCTGCTAGACAGGGGCTTCATCAGGTAAAGCGCTCCAACGTTCACCTAGCAATTAATCTTGTACTTCAAGATAATGGCAAATAGATAGTGTGCAAGATATTACATGTTTTAATTTCATTTAGAAATGAGATGGCTGTTGCAAGGGAATAGAGGAATAGGTACTAGGGGAAAAGGAACCTCAGTGTGAAGATTGCGTCTAGAGCAAGAATGACGTTTGTACAGCAGCTTCGTATGTTGACAGCTTAGATGTTGGCTGTGTTACCATTTTTTTTCTTCACTCTTTAGAATATTTTTATCTGGTTGTGTTGAAACATCTTAGTAGAATTGTGTATTGTACCATAGCAGTACCTGTTGGTCTTATCAGGAGACTAGTAAACCAAAAATACTGTCAGGAATGTGTTTGACGGAAGCAAGTTGGAGCTGCTGGCTTGTAGTGGCAACACATGAGGTTTGGAAAAGTAAGTTGCCTGGTATCTGCTTTATTGTTCATCATTGACCTGTGTTACTATTATTTAACCCTATGTAGCATGGAGTTTTCCAAAACTGGAAGTCTGTGTTTTTCCAGGGCTGTAATTCATATCTGCTCATGGAATCTGGGCATTTGTCTTTGATTTTTGCAATTTTAAAAAATTTCTGTAGAGAGTTTGGCATGTAGCCTTGCTTTCCTCATGCTTCTTAATGGTAGGAGAATCAGAAAAGCTTAATCTTTTACAAGGGAGGTAAGCATTAGAAGAGAGCAATCCTCCTTCCTTCACAGTAAGTAGAATAGTGGCGAACTCAAATTTCGTATATAAAAGGAGCCCTGAAGGACAGAGAGAAGGATATTGAATTCCTTATTTCATGCCACAGAAACTGTTGTAACTAGTATTTTCACTGCATCATGTCCTGTTGCCTGCCACTCTGTCAGCAGTGATTGAGTGTGCCAAGTCCTGCCACCCTGAGGCTCATCATTTCTCCTTTGTAAGGCTTCAGTTACCTGCTAGCCGGGGAATTCTGAGGTTGATGTACTGGTGTTGTGTTTGGTGAATGTTTCTTGAGTCCAAAAATAGTTTTGAGTTCAATCATAACATTCCCACTCCACTGCCCTTCTCCCAGCTTTTACACATTGGATTAGGAGTGACATTGAAGTAATGGAATATCCTCTTGTAGTGATTTGTACTTTACCTATTGCAATGGCTTCTGAGTATCTTCTTGCCTTATAACAAACCCCAGAGGGTCACCCTGCTTTAGAGCTTACAGCCTTCCCTTGAACTCTGCCTGCAGCTGTGTTAACTGGCAACTTTGGAAAATAAGGTCTCTGATGTATGGGTATTAACTGATCTGACCAATCTTCTAAAATGTTTCTTCTGTGTTCCCTTAGGTGAAGTCTGTTGGAGAGAGGGTTGTTCTCTATGTTCTGAATCGAATTATCTATCGAACACAAGAAATGGAAAGAAATGAGATCCCATTTCTCTGTCATGGTAGCAGCCACTATGCTAAGATCATGTGGAAAAAAGGAGAGGCTATTGGGTTCTATTCTGTTAAACCTACAGGTAGAACACTTGAGGATTGTGGGATTTGGGTGGTAAAGGGGAGGAGATAGAGAGCCTATTTGCAGAATATTGTGTTAGTATGCTTTATAAGCAGGTACCTATGTGTTGTGACTATCTGTTCCATCTTTGTTTAATTTAGGGTAATATGTTGTTTATGGGAGAATTTCAATGTAAAATGTCCTAGGATTTTTTTGTGTCTTCGTTTAAAAAAATTGGAATCATTGTTTCAGTCTTTAAACAAGAACTGACTTAGTCTTCATATTTGTCATGAGAAGTCATGTAATCAGCATAAAAGTGTAATTAAATAATTTTGTTTTCTCCTAATCCCTCCTCCATCTTTCAGCTTAATTTTTACTATTGTTTTCATATGGAACTGTGTAGTGAGATTTCAATTTGAGCCTTTCCTCTCTGTCTTATCTGCTCTTTCCTGGTGCTACAGACTTTTTCTGTTACATTATTCTATTGATGTGTCTGGGCAACCTTATGAAGCTTGCCCAAAAGAGATAATAAATGACTAATAGCAATTATTTATTTTTAATAAAGTTATAAATTATTTTTATAACTTTATTTGCTTTTACTTACTATTATATAGTTTGGAATTTTTATAACTTATAAAAGTCTTTATTTAAATATGCTAAAATCCATGCTGCAGCGCATCAGTCAGCGTGCAGTTATGTCATCCACTCTGATGGATATTTTTTCCCTCTGATTATTTCAGGAAGTGTTTGTAGCTCCCTTCTTCATCAGAAGTATAAGTTGCCAGTGCTAGACACAATGTTCGTTAGGAAGAAACATCGTGGGAAAGACTCTGGGCTAATCATGTTGGAAGACTTTGTGGATTCCTTTACTGAAGAGCCTCTTGGCCTACGATATCCACTGTCATCCTTCATGTATACAGGCAAGCTCTTTACTTTTTTCTTTGGATCTTATTTATGGTTTCTTTACATGTCCAAATAGTACTGTCATTCAAGCTCCGTGTTTGGGGCCTCATCTTCAGGTTCTACATTAAATTTTCTGCGCTTTGCTGAAGGCTAAAAATCCTGATTTGTTTAAGACAAAGTAGTTCCTGATTTGATTTTTAATCCTCTGTGTAAAACTAGATTATTTGAACTCTGTTGGCTGTCTGCTACTGTGAAGTTTGCCACTGTCCTGTTTCCCCCAACAAGCCAGTAGAATGGGCTGAGGTGTTTCTGTTTGGGATCTAATGTATATCTGCCTTGTAGCACCTTTTTCTTGCCCTAAACCCCATGAAGTTGTTTAGTGCATGCTTTCTCTGAACTTCTGGTCAAGAGGACATACTAGGCTCTCCTTTAACTTGTGTATGAGAAGGCGCGGTTCTAAAATAAAAGGAAAACACTTACGGTTCTTCCATTAGCAACCTAAGAGGACTATGTCATGTAGGAAATTACATGGATGCTGGAAACGATGTTCTTGGGACTGTGTTCAGACAAGAAGCACATTTCTTTTGTCCTGTTTCTCAATGCATGTTCTATTCTTAGGCCATTTACCAGGGTTCCTTTTATGAACATTTTTATCTGGCCTTCTTAACCAGTAGAAATTTTCTGCTTTTCCAAGCACCACAGTCTGTCACTGGATCTGATAAAACCTGATTTGTTAGGCTTCAATGAAAATTACTTGAGCAGAATTTAATGACTAATTCATTTCTGTGGTTAAGAATTTACACAGTGGGGATCTGGTGCTCTGAAACTGTGCATCAGTAGTGAGCCAGGTGAAAAATGGTAGTTTTTCTAGCAACTGCCAAAAAATAATGTCAAAGCAGGCCTCTTCACCTATATGTTTGAAAAAAGGTATAGAGAGAAAAGAGATGGAAGGACAGCAGTGTAGAAAATATTCTAGAAGTGAACAGTGATTAACCATTCAATGGTAACATGTTAACATTCCCAGAGAGTGCTTTTCACAGGTGCCTGCTACAGCGTGGGGTGACAAAAACCACTTGGCTACATCCTCTGCTTAAGAAAAAACCCTTCTGTCTTGAGTTGGGTCTTGTAATTGACAGGAACAGTGACTAGTGAATTTGCAAAACTCTCAAGTGGGTACCAGGAAAAGAAAAAAATCTTATTCATCTTTACAGTTTAAGATAATAATGGAAAGTATTTAAACCTGAAGAAAGGATTAATTAAGAAGGATGTGTAGGGTAAAGCAATATTGTTTGTTTCAGACTCAGCTATTTTGTTAAACAGTTCTTTCTGTTGTTGTTTGTGTATGATGGTAGATTGCAAAATAAATTGATTTCAGATAAACTTTAAAAAATGAGGTATATCTGAGTATATAGTATCTATAACGTAGTGTTTTTTCTTGTTTTTGCTCAGCTTGTAAGCAGTACCTTGAGAAGTACCCTGAGGATAAAAACCTTTTGTGGCAAGTGGAGGGAGGAGGAGATTGGTTCCAGAGAAAGTCTATTATGTCTATAGTGCAAAGTGAAAATCTCAAAATTGCAGGTATGGATGCTTTCTTTTGTTGTTTTCTGGCACTTCGTAAAAGTTGAACAAACACTCTACAAGAGTGACTTCTGTGAACACTGTGTAGAAACTAGCAGAAAGATTTCTATTTGTCCTGAGACCTGTGAGATCATATTTGGAATGGTGTCGTGGTTTAACCCCAGCTGGCAGCTAAGTACCATGCAGCTGCTTGTTCACCCTGTCCTCCCCCAGGGGGATGGGAAGGAGAGTCTGAAAAAAAAGTAAAACCTGTGGGTTGAGATAAGAACAGTTCAATAATTGAAATAAGATAAAATATAATAAATATAATGAAAAGAGAAACAAAACCAGAGAAATAAAACCCAAGAGAGAGAAGTGGTGCTCAATGCAGTTGCTCACTACCTGCTGACTGATGCTGAGCCAATCCCCAAGCAGCCATCAGCTCCTCCTAGCCAAGTGTCCCCAGTTTATAAACTGAACAGGATGTTCTGTGGTGTGGAATATCTCTTTGGCCAGTTCAGGTCAGTTGTCCTAGCTATGGTCCCTCCCAGAGTCTTGTGCACCCGCTCACTGGCAAAGCATGGGAAACTGGAAAGTCCTTGACACAGGGTAAACACTACTCAGCAGCAATGAAAACTGTATTATCAACATTATTGTCATACTAAATTCAAAATACAGCACTGTGCCAGCTACTGGGAAGAAAATTAATTCTATCCCTCCTGGAAGCAGGACGATGTCCTCTCCTTATTTTGTATATCTTTCATGTCATGCCCAGGTTCCATTCTTTACAATGCACCATTACCTTTCCTGTCTTCTGATATATACATATATATCACACACGTGTCATTCCCTTAGTCTATGGTCCATCCCTCTAAAGTGTCTGTTGAGTTCATTTAGTCCATTACTTTGAGCTCCCTCTGTCGTAACAGTCTTTCAGGGCAGAAAAGGTTTTGCATCAAGTTGGATTGTTACATGCTGGAGCCAGTTCTGCTTCCATCACCATGCGCTTGTTTGGTTTCACAAAGTTCATTCTTCATTGATCTGGGTGATTTTTACTGTAATACCCTTGAAATGGCAATTGAATCAGGAATCGGGTTCAGATCCCCAAATTCAGAATGGTGAAAATAGGTGCTGTGAGGTGCGCAGTTCAGTGATGGGCATATAAACAGGAAAGAGACAGTATACAGTGTTATCTGGCAATAAACAACATGCAATTTAATCTATTGTCTACTCTCACCCAAAATCAAATCCCCATAAGGAATGCAATGGACTTCCCCATCTTCCTGCATTACCTGCTAAGTGGACCTAGGTGCTTGGGCAAACTCAGTTCCACAAATTTTTTTGCCTTTTCATGAAGCAGGAATAACTCAGACTGTTTTCCCCTGCGTATTTGTGAGCACTACAGGAAATTTATCCCTTTCTACGGTGTGTATAAGTTTGGATTGTGCCGTGCCAGACTGACTGTCAGACTCCCTAGTGTTTACTTAACAGGTGGCTTCTGCTAAATGTGTGTCCCATTGTTTGAAGGTCCTGCCACCCACTGCTCCTGCATAAATGGGTAACAGTCTGTTGTATCATTTCATTTTTCTGGAGGCTGGTGTGTGACAGAGAGCATGATATTCCCACTCAGTGCCATGGTCTTTAGCCCAGTTGTCTATGATGTTGTTTGGGAAATGAATCCCACTAACTCATTCTGGAATTTCTGTCACCTTCTTAAGGCCCGCTGTTCCTAGTGGTGATATGGAGTACAGGCTATGTTCTCTCCCCTCTAGTGGTTGCTTCCAACATTAAAAGCACATGACACTTTCCTCGGCAGTTTTGGGGGAGTGTGATATAGTCGATCTGCCCAGTCTCCCCATATATCTATTTCAGCCATCATTCTCCGTACTAGAGAGGCTTTAACCACTTGGCCTGTTTAATTGCAGTGCACGTTTCACATTCATGGGTAATCTGTGCAATTGTGTCCATGGTCAAGTCCACCCCTGGATCATGTGTCCATCTATAATTTGCATCTCATCCGTGATTATCTGAGGTGTCATGGGTGCACCAAGGGAATATAATTTTCCCTTCTATTGCCAGTTCTCATCCACCTGAGTCACTTTAGTCTTAGCAGCCTGATGCACTTTCTGGTTGTTCTGATGTTCCTCTGTGGCCCAATTCTTGGGTGTGTCCATCTCTATGTAAGGTACTTTCACAATCAGGTTCTCCATCTAGACAGCAGTAGATTGTCACAATGTGGCAGCTAGGATGGCCTTACCTTTGTGCTGCCAGTTGCTCTGCTTCCATCACTGCAACCACCCCACAGGGCATTTGCCACTACACATGAGTCAGTATAGAACTAAAATATTGGCCATTTTTCTCATTCAGCAATGTTTAAAGCCAGCTGAATGGCTTTCACCTCTGCAAACTCAGTTGATTCACTGTCTCCTTCAGTGACTTGTCATAGGAGACTCCTACAATGTCGCAGAACAATCAGTAAATAAGGCATATTACTTCTCATTTTCTGGTAATTTATTACACAGTGGGTCCTCTTCAGTATGGATCACCTTCTCCTCTAGTGATGTTCCAAAATCTTTTCAGGCCAGTCCTTGATCACTTTCAAGATTCCTGAACAATCTGGTTGGTGCAGTATTGCTGCTGGTGCACCATTGTGGTAGTGACTGGCACCTGTTATTCTTCAACAGCCCCACAACAGAAGGGTCCTCTCAGAGAAGAGGCCAGGCAGACAGCTGCTTAGTTTCCTCTGTCTCCGAGGCAGCTGTAGTGAAAGCCCAATGACACTCTTTCGGGCCCTTGAAATATCCTGTCCTGAGATAGTCTGTGCCAAAGATGCACAGAGCCTCTGGGCCAGTCACAGTAGCATGCTTTTGCCACTCATTCCCAGTCAGGCTAGTCTCAGCCTCCAATACAGTCAGCTGTTGGGATCCCCCTGTCACTCCAGAACTACAAATGGGTTCTTCCCCTCTATAGCTTGATGGCATTATGGCACACTGTGCACTAATGCTCTTAGAGCCTTATACTCCTGTGGGTTTGACGTTTTAGGCCACTGGATCCTCACAGTCCATTGAACTTAACTGATCCCTTTCCTCCCATTGACAGGAGGCAGGGGCCCTCTAGTACTGGATATAGAATTCTCCACCCACTTCTTGTGAAAAAGGATTAGAATTCTTTACCATAGAATCAGAAGTAAGATTAGCCATTCCACTCCGTCTGGGGAACTGCCTACTGGAGACTGGAGCAGCGATTTTCCCAGAAGAATCCACATTTATGATTGTTTTTCCTTGCAGTTCACATGCCCATGCCTCTAAGGTGGAGGTGGATTTTCCACCTCATTTTTTCATATCCTTTCTGTAGTCCCACAGGTAAGCCCACAGGATTTTAAAAACCATGGTGTGTACCCTTTATGCTCTTTCTTGAGCAAAAGAATGCTTGCTGTTAATAGCTGAGATACTTGTCTGTACAGGTAGGGAGTAGAACCTACCTTCTTTTTGTTGCTGGAACTCCTGGAGCTGTTTTTCATACTTTTTGAACAGATTTTTTCACAACTGAGAGGCAGAGGTAGGCAGAGAGATTTTATTTGTATTCCTGGAGTTAGCAAGCCACTTCATCCACCATGGGTACTTCTTCATCTCTCCAGGTCATTAATGCCAATGAGTTTGCACATGATGATGGTGCGCTACATACACAAATATCTACCATATGGGTTATGTGCATTGGACTTTGTCTAGATCTGTATGTGAATGCACATTCTTTGGGTCATAACAAATCATCTCTAGCACACCTAGCTCCCTCACGTACTAGACACCTCTCTCTCCATGGTGGTCCACTTGCCTGGATGACATGGAATGTCTTCCTTGAAGACCTTTCCTTCACACTTGACAAGCAACTAAGTGCCACACACCTGCTTGTTCCCCCCTTAGTGGGGTGGGGAGGAGAATCTGAAAACAATGTAAACCTCTGGGTTGAGACAGGAACAGTTTAATAATTGAAATAAAATTAAACAGAAGCATAATATAACAATACCAGAGAAATAAAACCCAAGAGAGAAAACTGATGCACAATGCAGTTGCAATGATTAGCCCCTCCCAGTTTATATACTGGGCTTGACATTGTTGTATGGAATATTTCTTTGGTCAGTTGTCCTGGCTGAGTCCCATCCCCAGCTTCTGCTGCTGGGGATGCTTCTGACCTGCTCACTCAGCATAAGAAAGTGAAAAGTCCTTGACTTAAGGTCACCACTATCTGGCACAACTAAAACATCAGTGTGTTGTCTCACACTAAAATCAAGACACAGCACTGTATGAGCTACTGGGAAGAAAGGTAACTCTATCCCAGCTGAAAGCAGGAGAAATGGTTAATTGTTATATAAAGGTACTATAATTTTGTCTTTCCCTGTTTCCTCTCTTAAATCTTCACAGCAGATGCTTCAAAGAAGGAAAATAAGAGTTTGCAAGCAGAGGATAGTTTTTGTCAGTCTGCAGTATCTGAAGCAAGTGGACCAAGGACTGAGGTAGAAGCACAGCTAAGTGTAGGTACACAGTCTGTTACCTCTTTTTTTGATTGCATTGTTACTGAAAAACAAGTTATGAGAAATTTTTTTTGCCCATATCATTATAATTGAATTGGCTCAAGACCGTAATGTATACAAAAGACAAATGGTTTTGTTGCTTTCTGTGTGGGTGTAATGCTTCCCACTGATGTAATGCCGATGACTAAGCTGGGTTGGTGGTTTTTTTGGTGTTTCTGTTTTGGTTTTGCTTTGTTTGTTTGTTTGCTTTGTTTGGTTTTGGTTTTTTTGGGGGTTTTTTTTGTGGGCAGGTGGGGTTTCCCCATGCATGTAGAGAGTGTGTGCTGCAGCTGTCAGGGCCTGCAATTTGAGCTGTTTACTATGAGATTACATAAAGGAGATTATTTCAACCGTCTCTGAGATTAAACTGTTTAGAGAGGCTGTTTTTAGAGGTACATATCCATGTTGCAGTTCAATACAATGGCAAATGTTAAGTTTGCATGGAGAGTCATACATTGTCCATACAAAAAGGCTGCAGCTTTCTTTGTATGTATTTGATATAGCAACCAGATTACAGCTACACATGGACATATGGTCATGAATATATTTGGGTCACTGAATATTATGAAGCCCTTCCTCTATTTCATTTGTGTTCTGAGGCCACACAGAATGTGCTTGACAATCATTTGTAGCTCCAAATACCATGAGCGTGGATTTGTGTGCTTTAGGACTTGTCTGTATTATTGACACAACTGTGCTTTCTTAGAAGTCAGTGCTTTAATTAAAAATGGGAAATAATGGCTAAATCAATACTCTCAGCTATTAATATTAAAACTTTAGATTTGGAATTTAAGTCAAATTTTCCCAATTGAGAAAATTAGTATTTCCCAAAGCAAAATTGACAGAAAAGTAGCGATGTTTTCAATCTCTCAATAACCAGAAGCAATAACTCTTAGTTTTCTTTCATTTGTAACAATGTCTTTAGCCTCATCTCTGAGTTTTAGATAGATTCCAATAATGACGATATCAGCAAAATGATCTAAAAACTTACATGTTTTGGTTATAGAGCTATATGGGTATACTTGGAGAAATTAGCAGATTGATAGTAGTTCTTTTGATTTTTGTTGCTGGGAGTTAAGAAGTCAAGCCCTGCCTCTTGCCTTTTTCCAGAGGAAAAGACAGTAGATACCAAAGTGCTCCAACTCCTCATAGCTTGGTAAAACTTCTGGAAGCTCTGTAATTGGCATCTGCAGTATCTATAAGCAGTTCTGCAATGGTTTGAAAATTGTTGGACCACCTAAGAAAATAAAATTATTCCACCTTTCCTCAAACATTCCCCAACTTTAATTTTCACCTTTCACTTAGTGCTCCTTATTTTGTGTGTTTTCATTCTAGAATCATTTGTTGTTAGTCTACAAATTCTTATGTATTTAAAATTCACCTGAAACTACTTCAAATGGCAGAATGTAGACATGGCCACTTTTTGCTGGCCGCCTTCTGCAGTATTGGAAGTGAGACTGGAAAAGTGGACCAGGATGCTGATAATTGCTGTTCCAGATTACTACTAGCAGCTAAGAAAAAGCAACATACATAATTTTATTTTAATGTGTACCGCTTGTACTCACTTTATTGTATCAAGTGCTGAATCCTCAGCTAAATTGCAGAAAAAACTTTAGGTATTGGGAAGGTGTGGCGAAACAGGAGACAAAAAAGCTCTAGGGCAAGGGACCTAAGCAGCCTCTTGTGCTGACTCTGCATGTAAGCTGCATTACTGATGAATCACCAGGTTCTGGTTTTTCTCATTTTTCACATGCGTTGCCATATCCTGTTGCATGTGATGATAAAAATAAAACTATAAAATAGGATACAAGTATAAAAATAAGACTTTGCAATTAAATTTTGCCAGCCACTGTAGTGTAGTCCCTTGGGTTTATACAGAAAGGGGAAACAAACAGAAAGAGGTTCCTATAATTGAATTACGTGGACACTTGTTATAAACAGAACTGTTAGGAAAAAAACTTTGGTAGTATTGTTTATAGTGACAGGTCACTTTCAAATCTTATCTTCTACATTGAGGCCAAAAGTAAAAACATAGAAAAACTAGTCATCCATTGTTGGAACCCTGGATTCAGAGAATCTCAGTCTTTTAGTGCTGACAGGCAGTGATCCTCAAAAGCAGACTGCCTTTGACCTGAGACCTTGGGAAGGGCTTCAGGAATTATGCGATTAGCATGGAGATTGTGGCTGTGTAATTAAAAAGTGTCCAAAAGCAGGTACCTGGAGCCCATTTTTACTGTGTGTTATATCACTGGCTGGAACATACAGAGATGTAGAATTTCTGGGATATAGTAATAAGTAATATACATGTAACAAGATGGAGGATTTTGGGAGTAGGCTAGTTCTTCTTCTTTCTTCTTCTTCTTCTTCACAAGTTTGGGTGATTTGGTATTGGTTCAAAAAACCCGCAGTGCGGAACATAAGTAATTAGTTATTGAGGTAGATTAGTTGGCATCTCATAATTGGGTAGTTTGGGCTTTAAAAGACCTTGGAAGACAGAACTCCTCGGCCATTTCCACCTTGTTAACTAAGGAGCACAGTCTATATAGCTGTACTATAGATAAGAAATAATAAACATCTGAGTCCGTATGAGAAGAATCTCCTGTGTTTTAATCCAAACTCTGAGTAAAGAAACCAGACAGGAAAAAGAAAAAGAAAAATAGAAGGTGTCAATCTATTACATAAAGATAATTTTAAAAAATATTAAATTTATTGAGACAGAAGACTTAGATATAAATTAAGAATTATTGTAGCTGCTGTTTTATAGGATCATTACTATGAAATAGTGCTTTAGAAAGATGCAACCATAGGTAGTATTATGAAGGTATTTTAGTAAATTCAGAAAATTTTAGAATAACATTAGCTTTGCTTTTGCTTCACAGGCTGACTCTCAAAAAGGTAAAGAATCAACAGATGTCCATGCAAGCACATCTGAAGGTAAAAACAACCTTGATTATCAGTATTGCAATTACTGTAGATCAGCAGTTTTGCAGGCTATTTTACAGCTTTCCATTTTACTTCATTAATCTGTAAAGTGTATCTAAAAACAGGCTTTCTTCTAAGGTGCTGAGATGCAACTCATAAAACTTTTAGAGGAATTCAGATGAAATTGTTGAGTCTTGGTAAAGATACTATTCAGAAAAAAAGTACCACAATGAAATGCTGTTTTAGTGGCACTCAATTCCTTTCATGAACTATTTTGGGTGGAGAGGTTATATGTAGATCTTAGACTGGATTTGTTCACTTGAATTTATTTTGTTTTTTGGTTTTTTTTTTGTGTGTGTGTTATTCTCCTAAGACCCTAACGTAACTCATGTTTCCATCTGGACACGAAGCAGTCATTTAAAACGTCAGAGGCTAAATAAAAATAGACAGGAACCTGGACCTGAAACTTCCCAAAGAGATGAGGAAAATGCTCTTCAAGTGTCCAAAAGCAGGTACCTGGAGCCCATTTTTACTGACTTCTTATTTTGTTGCTTGGGCAGTCACAAACTACATCGGTGTCTCAGAGTCTGCAACTGGTATTTGTTCTCCTTTCTTCCGACTTGCTTGATTTTAAAATTACTAAAAGTAAAGTCTGATACTAGAAAGGAAGAAAGAAAGAAAAGTGAGACATTATCTGAAGAGTGATTGCACCAAAATGTAGTAGATACTAGAAGTAATAGGAAAACAGTGAAGGCTGAGAGTGTCCTGTTGTAACTGAATCTGTACAATGGTAAAAATATTTGTATTCACAGCATAGTTTCTTGAGATAATATATCTGGACTTGTATCCATAGTACTCTGTGTGGTCTTTGAGGAGGTATCCCTTCCTGACTTCTTGTTACAGTTGATATATTGCAGTAAAATATGGTCTGACTGTTCAGTTTGGGAGCTGGTTACTGCTTGTCAGCTAATAACAAGTGTTACAGGCAGCCATGTGTCTTCAAAGTAAAGCCCTTTGCTCAGACAATATTTTAAACCATCATATCTGATCTAACAGCTTAAAAAAATCCCCCAAAACATTTCCAGTTTAAATAATGTTGACCAGTGTAACAATCATCAGATGTGGATGTGAAGAGTAGTATGACTTGTGTGCCATAATAGTTCTTTCAGGACAGGGCTTGGAGTAATAATTTGCGCTGGCTTCCATTCAGAATATCTATTTTCAACAAATAAATAGCCCCTTCCTTCCTCATAGACACACCGTGCCACCCCACCCTGCACCATGTGTATGTCTCCCTCTCGTTCTTTTCCGAAGAAAATCACTTCAACCCCCAAAGCCTCTTTTGACAAACTGAAGATAACTTGATTATTTTCTTGGCAATCACTCAAACTTGTTCCATTAGGTTTCTTTAAACAGAATTAGTTGTGGGGTTTCCTGTGAAGTTGAGGCCTTCAGCTAGGTACTGCCTAATTTTTGTGTTTAAATTGCACTATCTGTAATTCCACAGAGTATTGCTGTGCTGCACTGTCAGTGTACTTCCCTAAGCTGGTTCAAACAGGCTAAGTGGCACAGTTTGATGCTGCCGCATCTTAAGAAATGTTGTTCCTACTAATAATTTTCTAGTTGGTATGTGAGAGGACTAACCTGATACTGAATATCAAATTTAGGGCCTTGCAAAATTAAATTAGTGAGGTGTTGCTGTTACACAAGATGTGTTACATGGTGTTTTTAAGAGCTAAGAGGAAGGCTAAAATGAAGGCAACAGAGCAAGGTGTGAGCTTGGTTCTTTCCTTCCATGCACATCAACAAATGAAACAGGGTCTTCTGTTGTGGACTTTCCTATGGAGTGTCTTCATCCCAAGACTTGGCATGTAGGACAAAACCCTCCAGTACTGCCTTTACTATGAGATCACAAAGGAGATTCCTGCAAATATATTGCATGTACTTTTTTCTTTGCTTGTATGTAATAGTTTCAGTTCATCTAAACTTTATAATCTCAAAAATGAGAACTGAATGTTTGAGTTACTGTTATTACCCTGCAGTAGTAGGGCAGTGCTTTAGCACTTCATCTTTAGCTATTTGCTAATGTAATCTCTAGCTGATGGCAATTTCTTCACCCATTATGTGTTTATTGCCTTGAATTATTTTCCAGTCATGGTCTTTGTAATATCTATATTTTCAATGATTATACAAATATAGTTGCTTTCATAATTCCTTAATTTGAAACTGTTTCTACGGTGGGGGTGGGGGAAAAAAGAAGTTGCTTCTTTTCTTACCCCTTTGTAGCTTTCAAATATGTAATGCATCACTACTTTCTAAATTTAAAATAACAATCTTAGAGAAATTTCAGACTTCTTTCCCATAAAATGGAAGTGAGACAGATGTCATTTTATAATTGCCAAAGCAATTTTCCTGGTTGATATTTTTTTTTCTAATGAGGAGTTAGCCGTTTTTAAATGCATTTAGTTTTCTTGATTCTTATTTCCAATGGCAAGCATGCACTACAGCACTTTATAATTGGTCATGAAAAAATTTCTCTGCTGAGATCACCAAAATTACATATTAATCTAAAAGACTAAAAGATGTATCTTAATACCTGCTACAGGCCGGAACTTCTTGCCCACACATCTGAAAGCTCTGAAGACTTAGTAGAAGTGCCTAAGGTGGATGCTGTTGAGAAAGATGAGGAAATCATTGTTGAAAACGAGGACCAGTCTGTATTAGAAGCGGAGATGCATGTATCACCCTCTGAGAAACAAAGTGAGACGGAGGTGAGCTGGATGGGATAGCAATAGCAGATAAGTTTGGAATACAACTACAATTTCTGTTAAATATGGTCCTTGCTACCTTGCTCCATGCGACTCTCAGCTCTTTGGTTTTTTGCACCAGTGCTTCATTAAGAAATGTATCTGAGAAGTTAAGGCTAGTTCAGAATTAGTTTCAGGGAATATTTCACTGTACGTATTTTGAACAATTAGAGTTTATAGGATCTTCAGTAAGGTGAATTTCTAGCTTGTCTACCATCCTAATTTTCCTCATTGATTTCTCCTAATAAGAAATTCCAGAGAACTGGAATAAGGTCAAGATCTGACCAAATATCTCTAATTAAAAAAAAAAAGTTTATTCGACCAAGTCAATACCTAGTATGCTTCAGTGACTTCTATTGGCTCTTTTTGGTTCTGCACTTAAAACTTGTGTGTTGAATTTAAACATAAAGTTTAAATCCAACTTTTATCTTCACCTTGTTAACTTGAATTTAAATTTCTGAATATTCTTTGTGCCTAGCACTGCCCTCAGGGTTTTATGTTCTTACTGATGGATGAGAAAGTGGATCAATACACATGTTGGGTTCAAGGAATGACTGCAGCATGCATGCCTGTGAGATGCATAAAAACTTCTTGTCTTGGCTCCTAACAGTGTAAGCTACGGTCAGAAATTTAGTGCAGGTGACAACAACAAACTAATACTCTGGTTAAGTTAGCTAATCTGCATTAAATTCTGCCTTCTCAGTTCTGCCTTCTCCATTCTAGATATCTGAGCTATCTGCTTCTCACATTAAGCTGCAAATTTGGATCACATATACACCAATTAGTGCTGGGGAACAATAGCTGGGCATAATCTTGACTTACAAATGTGACTTATTTTTTTTTTAGGAAATGCCATCAGAACCTCTTAATGGTGAGGTGGCAGAAGAAACTGGTAAGACCTCGCTCCTGGCTGAAGGCGAAACAGTAAATGAAGTTCCAAGTGGCGAATCAAAATTGCTGTCTGAGAATCAAGGAAAAGAACCTGTAACACTGTTTGTTCCATTAATCCTTGAGACTCCAGCAAAACCTCCCGAAGACACTGAATCAGAGAAGGTAAGAGAACTGAAACAAAATGTGAAATTATTTTTACATCAAATTGTTTTTTACATCAAATTGTATGTGTCTTGCAGGGGTTTTTTTCATTTGTTAAGTAACAGGTAGCAAGTAGCCCCTAACATTGCATGAAATTATTGGGAGAAGTAATTATTAGGCTAGATGATGTAAATCTATAAAGAGAATACACTAACATTTCTGTATCAATGCGCAGAAGTGGGACTTACATGCATGTGATACCCAAAAGAAAGATATGTTTGCAGTAGTTTGCTTTGACAGTCATGAAACTGCTGTTTCTCACTAAAATACTGGTTCAAGTGAAAAGCCACATACTTATTTTGTCTAGCAATTCTTGCCTGATGAGGTGTAGAAATAATTAACTACTGCTAAAATGCCTTTGCTTTCAGAACACAGGTTTTACTGGTTTTTCTGTTTATAATGCAAAAGCAAATTATTATATATACCAGAAAAACGATAATTGTATTTGTCTAAAGTAATTTTTTTTCCTTGGGATTAATATCAGAGTGCTTTTTCTGTACCTCAATACTGTTTTGTATAATTTGAAAATCAGAGAGCAACTCTGGATATCAAATGCAGGTCACAAAATATCAAAAAGGAGGAAAGGACTGTTTTGTCAAGTTATGTGTGTAGAATTAAAAACCCACTGAATGCTGAAGTATCCTCTGAGGTTGCTAGCTAGTGTCTTGTACCTTCAACTAACTTCCTTTTGATTGTCTTGGCACCCTTCACCCATAGGTTTTAAATGAAAATGATTCAGAAATGCTGACTGAAGAAGTTACATCAGTAGAGAAGGAGGGCACTGAAGAACAGCAGGAACCTGAAAAGACCAGCACTGAAAATGCAGCTGCTGCAGCATCAAAGGAAGAGCCTTCTGACAATGGCCTGCCCAACTCTGTGGTAACTGAAGCAGCAGAAGAATCTGTTTCTGAAAACTTACCTTCCTCATTAGAAGATCAAAATGAGGAAGCAGGGCAGAACTCGCAGGAGGCCCCTGCTGCCTTGAGTCAGAGCTCTTTGGTAATGGTTGAACTTGAGGGTGTTCCTTTTCAGCAGCCTTCTGGACAGGAAGCACAGAAGAACCAGTTGGAAGAGCCCTCAGAAGAGTCTCCAGAGCAGACGGATCACTACACGCAGACAGTGGCAGAGAGGGCTGCTGACAGCAGCTCTGAGGAAGCAGAAATTGAGGTACCCATTGTAGATCGGAGAAACTTGCGAAGAAAGGCCAAAGGCTACAAAGGTCCACCCAAGAAAAAAGGAAAGCCAGCTTAAAAATGAAATAGTGGCAATTCATCTATTTATAAGAAGGCTATTTTGTGTAAAACATTAGGGTGTAACCGCACCATATCTGGCACAGGACACACGTGTTTAAAATCCTGGGTTAGATTTCCTCTTGAGTTCATCGCCTTTCCTCAAGTTTTGGTTTGTTTGTTCTATAAATTTAACCACTAGAAATTGAACTTAATCATAGTATGAAAGTAAATAACCAGTTTCCTCCCTTCATAAAGGATACATGCTGAATAAATACAGTTGTGCTATCAAAGGGAACAGTTTGTATATTTGATGTGGCAGTCATGGAAGAAAAATGCAGTGTGAAATCCTGGCCCTGTCAAGGTCCCTTGTATTGCTATAGACTTCCATGTCACTGGATATCACTCTAGATAATAGTTTTTTTAAATAACTTTGTGTTCTCTACTGTGGAGAAAAGCAGAACAAGAAAAATCCTTCATTGCTTCTTGTTCCCTTCCCACAGGCTTAAGAGATTAAAAGAATGTAAGATTCTTCATTCTAGGTCTCACAATGTACAAGAAGGTGTAGCTCAGTAGATCAATGCAACGTGAGCAGCACTTGTCTTTCATGAGAATCACTTGGAACAGCTGAGTCGGTAGAATGCAGTGCAGTATCTGCCATAGCGCTTCCTGATAATGGATTTCTTGTGCAAGGATAAAGAGATGCCTACGCAGTAAACTATTTGTAGCTTCCAAAGCAAGCATTTTGGTAAGCCCAAGTTTTCCCAGAGTGTATGGAATGTAGCATCTGTATGGAATCATTTGAACTGCCTTCCTAACTACTTGCATGTGTTGAGTGGATAGTTGATTACTTGTTGCATTACAGGAAAAGGATATGACAACTCTTGATCTTGTTTTGGTCTGAATGGAAGTGGTTCTTTGTGTTTTCCAAATACTTGGCTGGTGCTGTGGGGTAACTATTAAGATGTTGTGTCTTCCAGGTGTGTGACTCCTGTGAGCACTGACATTTCAGGTGGTTGTGATATTCATTAGTGTGAGTATTAGTGGGTATTTCAGCAAATGCTTGTTTGCCAAACTTCTATGCCTTTAGGAGTTAGTGGGTGATACCTTGCAAATACTTCTGATTCCCACTTTTGTTTTCTAACTTGAGTGTAATTCCTGGGATGATAGCTTCCCAGTTCATGACTTTTCTTAAAAGCAGCAACCAAACTTTGCTGTGTACAGACAGGAATAAACCCAGACTTTTCATGCTTATTTTCCTTCTGAGGTTCTCTTGGCAAACCGTGTATTTAACTTGTCACACATACCTAAGTTACTCCTTAGTTTGCTATGTGTTTCTTTCCAATAAATGCAGCTCCTTTTGTAATGGGCTAAAAACTCAGAAATAACAGAACAATGATTCTAAGAAGAGGAAATCACACCACTTTTTGTCCTGCATATGCCTTTTCCAAGATGAGTGAACTAGTCTTTCACAGTGTCTCAAAAACAGAGGTACAAGGTTCACTTGAATAGTTGCAATGCTGTCTTAACTCTTAGCCCTTTATGAAGGTAATGTAAGAATCTGGGTTTGGATTTTTATGCTTATACAGTTTAACTCTATTTATAAGATATTTTAACTATATAAGATACATTCATACTATTTTTTTTCAGCTGATGAAGTACCATGCTCCTTTTTAATCTGTTAAGGGCAGCTTATAGAAAAGAAACCAAACAGTTTTTAAAAAATGTGTGTTACCTAAACTTTAGATTCAGGGTGCGTGAGATCACTGAGTTAAATCTGGGTTTTAAATCTGGGTTTCTTGAACTATTGCATGTAGCTATAGTATCTTATCAACGTACATACAGATACTCTTTATGAACCCCATAACTGATAAATATTCAAGATCTTTCCTGATTGTGTGTAAACATATTCAAGTGAACCTTAAGCATTTCTAAAACTCATAAAGCTTTTTATATAAAGCATATAAGACAAAACTTCTGTTATCTTCTGTATGGCTTCTCTTTTACTGCTGAGATTAATTGTTTAAAAAAAAAAGTGGCTAGAAAACACATCTATTCCATTGCTAAGGACTGGGGATTTTTGAGGACTTGTGGCCTAAAATAGAGTAGTTGTATACAGTTTACTGCAACTCATCTTCCATTTTTAGGGCAAGTTTTACTGAAGATTAATCTTCTGAATCCTTCAATTGATACAAATGTATCCACTTTGAAAAAGTTAAGGATTCTTTTGCTTGTGAGCTGTAGTAATTTCAATTACTTCTAGGTGGATTTTTGATATATATGTTTATCACTTATAGTCCCTGTGAGGTTGGAAAACTGTTCATGATGGGAAGGTGATTTCACTCACCTGGCTTTTACTTTTCATGGCTAAGTTGGAACGATTTCAATTACTATCTTTCTTTTGAAACATATGCAGAGTAAATTAATAAATATTACGAGATTATGATATTAGGATAGTTTTGGTTTCTACTGAGAAAAATAAAATTTCTGATCTCATTTCAGTGAGTCAGTTTTAAATACTGAACTTAAATTCACATGTTAAAAGTATACCCTTGAGTAGGTATCTCTATAAATCTGGGGTAGCTGGCATAATAGCTGATGAATAGGCTTTTACAAACAGAATGTGGGCAGCGTGGTGCAATCAGCAATTCCAATAAACAGTACAGTCTTGAAAAATGGACACTGTTCTAACAGTGATCGCAGCAGTACTTTGAACCAAAGGACATGTTTTATTTCTGCAACAACTTCTTTGGCATCAATATTTCTCCAGTAAATGCAGAGTAGCAAAATCAAAATACTGATTTCAAGTAGCAGATTTTATTGCTGTACTGATTGTCCCACTGGAACAGTAGTTCAATACCTTATTAATTCTGTTACACTTACGTAAGGGAACGTGTTTGACGACTATATTGACTGGAGTGTTGTACCTTGGGGACTATTAACTGTCTTGTTAACATCAAACTATTAAATAATTTTTAAGATCTTATTGCACCAGCAACGAATGATTAAAACATCAACTTTATACAGGTTTTTACCAAATGTTATTATAACATGCTGTGGAACTATGTGTGAACAGTGAAAGCAAGCAGTATTATTTTTGAGCTTTATTTAGTCTAGGAATAGAGTTTAAAGAACATTAATTTGTGACTTCAGCCTTGCACTTAAATGGTAAATGGTTTTGTACTTGAATCCAATATTTGTTCAAATGTCTGTCTTGTACTGCTTCTCCCACATTCTCTCTTGATCAATTTTAATTTAATGCAGAATTCTTGTTTGCTGTTCTCCTGTTTCATAGTCCTTTGCATGAAAGTGTATACATCTTCTTTCAAAAGCGCTTTAACTTATTTCAAATTATGTCTGACCTTGCTGCTTTTCTGTACCATTTCATTTGTAAATGTCAGTAATCAAATTGATCATTTACAATGTCATTGACACAATTAGCAACAAATAGGCTTATGTTTCAGCTTCCTTGCTTCTAAGTGACTGTTCTAAAATATTACTATGGGGATACACTTCTAAATTTATTTTCACAAATGTGGTGTTAGATGTTTTCTAAACTAGTGATACCCTGTTTATAAATCTTATGAAAGATGTATTGCTATTGCATAGTATTGTACATTGGTCTTGTTACTGTGTTAATTTTTCCTTTTTTTAAGTACTGTCTTGGCTGCTTTTGAAATGTTTTGAAGTAGTAATAAACTTTTATTTTGTGATTATTTTTTGCTTGGTTTTTAGTATTTGAGTCCTTTCTGCTATATAGGAAGCATATTTTAAAGCGTTTCAATTCACTGGAACTATCATTTTACAACCTATTTTCTACAAAGAAGTTTTTAAAAAATCAAAAATTATTAATTGAAAAATCTTGTATCAATGAAAATAATTTTCTGTAGCTTATGCATCTGATTTTATTTCAAGAAAGCAGCAGAATAGGCTCTTCTGAATGTTATAGCATGCATTCTGCTGTTTATATCAGTTATGCAGGATGATGTAAACTTCGGAGTTATTAATGTAGTTTGCTATAGACAAGCCAACTAGAAATGCTGTAACACACTCCCCTACAGTGTGGTACATTAAAATGTCCTAAGTGCAATTGTGTTATTCAGCCAACAAGTCATGTATCTATGGCATTAAATGTAGTAAAGATTTTCAAGACAGGAAATTAGGAAATTAAAGTATTCTCTTCATGTTGTTAATGTCCAGCAAAGACTAAAGCAACAAGAATTTTGCTTTGTAAGAATAAATGGAGGTTTGTCTTTTGTGACAAAATGCCCTCTCTCCAAGCAAATAACTTACTGGTTTGTGACCCTCTCTCACTTTCAAATCACTTGTCACTTACACAAAGTAAAACCCATACAAAGTTGTGCAGTCTAGACTAGGGCAATATGTTAAACTAATGAAATAGTTTGTAACAGGTTATAGTTACAGTTACTTCCTCTGTCAGATCATATAAGAGAAGTTATAAAGATGGTAAAAAGCAGCTAGCTTGACTTCCTGCCAGAGTTCCAGAACTGAAACATGACTGGAGAAGCATCTGTGATAGAAGAGCTGGAGCTGCAATTGTTCTCTCCGGAGAAGAGACAGCTCAGGCGGGTCTTACCTTGTGTACACATACCTGGTGGAAGGGGAGTGTATGTCACGAGTGGTTTAGGTTGCTTAAAGAATCACTGTCAAAGGTATTAGCAAAAGCAGATTTAATATAAATTTTAATATATAAAAAAGTATGACTTTAAAAAGTTTGATGGCAAGATTCGCTCTATTACTTACCAGAGAGATGAAGCATACAAAGGAAAATTGAATTAGGATTAATCTAAAATTATTTACAGAGATAGAGGATGCAAAAGGGTGAGGGAGACCTGCTGAGTCGTGAGGTTCAGAGAGGACCCCCTTAATTTTGTAGGAACACAGAAGATAAGGTTTGTTGGTATCTACACACTGAGAAAGAGCAGGACATGGATTGAGATGGGGACATACAGAAGTAGGGCAGTACTTTTCCAGGACAAACAGCCTTGTTCTGGTTCCTGAAAATAAAGCACAACACAGTACAGAGCAGGCATAGGAATGGGGTTGAGGCACCCCCATGACTCCACAGTCCATGTACCCATGTGCCCCAGGACCTGGATACCCCATCAGCTGGATCAACACTTGTCCATCCTCTCCCCATCTCTCTTCACCCTCCCTCCTCTTTCTTTCTTCCTTTTCACCCTACCCTTTATCCAAACCCCACTGGTGTGTGCTTATACTAGGAGATCAGAGACTAACATACCTATGTCCTTGCTAAGTATGGAATTTTGAGGATCATCTGACTTTCATCATTCTGTTCAACCACAAGCACCTATGAATCTTGGATGCTTCCTTCTAACTACAGATGGGACACCACAGCTTTCCAAACTCCTGATAGAGCATGACTGAGTCCAGTCTTAGTTCTGGACTTTGTCAGTGGTTTGTGTGTAAAGGACTTGGCAGCACTTAATCATTGACTATGATTATCTATGCAACGTCTATGAAGAGTTTCAATAGGATTTACTCAACAATGACTTAATTACAGATCTGAGATGGCACACCTATACTGTACGTGCTACAGGGTGTTTAAATCAATTCACAGATATGTGTGTGTGTGTGTATCTATAGATAGATAAATACACACAAAGATAAAGACACTTGCTGAAGTTTCCCTTGAGTTCAATGAAATACTCATATTGAATGCCTTTGCATTTCTGAAGGAGTGAAGGTTGAGCCTTAAGCAGTGTGGGGAGCTATGAGCCCAGGCCCCATCATCAGCTTTCAGCACTGGTCCTCTGAGTATCATGAACTCTCGAGCTGGTGAGCTGTGGGAAGTGTTCCACTCAGAGGAGCCTGCTGTGGCCCAGGAGGGTTGAAAGGGCCTCACTTAGGAACACTTTTTATAGGATTGCAAGATTATTGACTTTAGACATCAATTAATCTTCATCTTGGCCATAAATACTGCAATTCTTCAAAAGTCCAGTAATAGTAATACTGTTCCACTGGCTACGGTTCAGGTAAGTAATGTTCCAATACTATTGGGGATGGCTGGTAGTGTCTTGTGCCCCTCCTTGGCTAAGCATCAGAAGTTCCTGTTTATGGAGTGTTTCTGGTAAGCTCAAGGGGAGCTTAACTGTGCAGGAATCATTAATCAAGGCAAAAACCTAATGAGATCATAGAGTAGCCTGTGGAGGAGGCAGAGGCCATGCATCACTGCAGGATATAAAGATGGATTAAGACTCGGTGCCCAGTTGGGCACCAACTGGAACAGAGGAAATTCTATTTAAACAAAAACCAGTTAAAACCAGAAGTGGTCAAATGCTGGATCAGGTTGCTCAGAGAGGTGGTGGAATCTCTACCCCCGGATATACTCAAACCTGCTGTAAGTGACTACTGCCTGCATAAACTGGAGGAAATTTATAAGGATTTGACTTGTAATTTGTGCTAAAAGCTCCTTGGCTATAAGTGAAGTACTATTTAAGAAGAAGAACATAAAATGGTGAGTGTGGTTATTTATAGTGACAAAATACTTCTGTTTACCACTAAATTCATGACTGGAAGATTACCAATGCAGTTATATACAGCATTGCTGAAAGCTTCCAATTTAGAATCTTTTATTCTTTATATTTATCTTTTAATCCAGTTTTGATTCTTATATTTCAAGAATGCAAGCTAAATATATATTGATCAGCTGAGGCTTGTGACCTTTAGCTTCTCTTCAATATTTCTTAAAGCCACCAAAATTGCTACAAATAGTTGTAGTATCAGGGCTGTCAGACCATTTTCAAATTTTGTATCTTTAAGCCCTTTTAAATTCATACATTTCAACTTCTGAAACTGTTCTCTTGCTTGAAAGTAAGGTGCTACACTCTCCTACATTTGTTCTTTCCATTAATGCAGTTGTGGAAACAAAGGGGAGAAAGGCAGGAGGTGGGGGGGCAGGTGGGGAGTAGCTGCCCTTCTGGTTATCTTTCACCCCACACTGCGGTGGTGCATTCCCCACTCCTTTTCCAGACTGCACTGCGATCTGACAAATGCTCCTTAGGCCTCAGCTGGGACTGAACAGCAACGGTGCTCAGCTCCTCTTGAGCTTATCAGAAACACTGTCTGCTCCCAGAACAGCTGCTAACAAGCTTCTGTTTTCATAAGGAACAGCCTTGGAAACTGTTTCTCTTGCCTGACTGCTGTAACGTTGTTCTAACAGTTTCAAAGAAAGTGCCTACCAAAACTGTGGCCAGGATGAAACACTATGACTAAAGCCCACTCTCTCGTGGCCCATAAAGAGGTCCAAAATGAGGCCCCTTGAGCTCTTCTGAACTGCAGCAGGCTGCGACCAGCAACTTCTTTCTGAGTGGGGCTTCTCAGAGCCAGCTAAATCTTGTTTGCTGTAGCCACAGGATTGCCGAACGACAAGGAGTCCTGGGCTCATACCCTCACCCCTTGCGGCCCAACCCTTTGTCCGCTGAGGAGGTGCAAAAGCATCTGGAATATTTCACTACCTTTGAGGGGAATGTTTCACAGGTACCTCACACTGATTCTTTGTGTGCATGCACGTACATGTATGCTACAGCAAATCTGGGAGAAATGCTGCTTTCTTAGATGTTTAAGTACCTTAGATATCTAAGTTAGGCCTGTAAGGTAAAGACATAAGCTAAGTTTAATGTTGTCAAGTGTTTTTCTTTTGCTAAGTTGTTAAGTTATAAGTTAGGTTAAGTCTCATTAAGTGTTACTCCTCTGTTAAATTGTTAAGGTTAAATTATAAGTGAAGTTTAAGGTGTAAGTTAAGAACGGTTAAGTTTGGGGGCTATTGGGCTTCTGGGCCGTTTTCCTTTTTATCCTTGCCCTTTCGTCACAAACACCTAAACACACACACCCACCCCCACCCCACCCTTGATAGTTCTTGGTTCATTTCTGATTTGATTTAATGGATTTTGGGTTTTGGTTTGTTGCCTTGCTTTTTCCTTATCATGCCTTAACCGTCTAGTAATTTTTTAAGCAATCTCAAACACCTCGTTGGTAACACCATCATTGCTGCTCATGTGTTCCCAAGCCCAGGATTCTGCAGGGGCAAGTATCAAAGTCGGTGCTTAATTTCTAATGTCAGTCTGCATTAAGATTCCAGCTGCAGCCTTCCAGCTCTTCTGCTTTCCCAGAAGTCGAATACAAATAAGCATGCTCTTCTGTACCTTTAAGTTATTACAGCAGGACATTGTGTGAGACAGTGGCTGTATTTCCCATCAGTGGGAATGTGAGCTGAATTAGGTACAACAAACAAGTTTCCTAAGCAAAGAAATTGCTACTGTACAACCACCAAGAAGGTTTAGATCCAATCCATACCAAAAAAACAAAGCATAAAAATTAAATCTCTTTATTTGGACAATGTTCAGCTGAGCAAACATGAATAAAAACATGCGAGCAGTTGTTTCTGGCTGAAGTTACTCATCAGCTTGTGGGGTCACTGTTCTGGAAGGGCTGAAGGTTCCAAAGATCTTGTAAATTTGTGTAAAGTTCCCTTATTTTGTAGGTGCCTGCATCCAATGCTTGGTATCCAATTTAAACAAGGAGAATTGCATTAATACAGCCATCATTTTCCGGATTGTTAGTTACTTGGGCGTATTTCCCTAGGGAGAAAAGGGAATTACATGTGTACAAAACCTTGAAGTAGTTCATATGGATTAAATCTTTCTATATTTGCAAATTCAATCAACAAGTCTCTAAAGTATAGGGACTCAAATGCATTTTGAAATTTAAATCTACCTTCTACTGAGCTGTAAACTTATGTTCTCAAAACATTATATTCAAGCTCTTTTTTATAAATGGATCATTTCGAGTTCTGAGTAGATTAAGAAACTTTTTTTAGGTTTCCTACTGTCCAAATGAACCCCTCTGTTACAAGAAGTCAGTCTGATCCTATGAAGACCACAGAATCACAAAATATGCTGAGTTGGAAGGGATGCATCAGGATCATTGAGTCCAACTTCTGGCCCTGCACAGGACACCTCTAAGAATCACACCATGTGCCCGAGAGCATTGTTCAAATGCCTCTTGAAATCTGTCAGGCTTGGTGCTGTGACCACTTCCCTGCGGAGCCTGTTCCACTGCTCNTCTGGGTTAAGCACTTTTTCCGGATAACCAACCTAAATCTCCTCTGACTCAACTTCATGCTGTTACCTCGAGTCCTGCCCCTGGCCATGACAGTGAAGAGATCGGGACCTGCCC